>JAOWCC010001501.1:7287799-7724626 GCA_030867875.1 Actinernus sp. WN-2022
AATTTTTTTTTTGATCAGGGCATCAGGGCCTAGTGTGCCCATATTAAAAGTTATACTTTAATATTGATACCTATAAAAGTTTACAGCTGCATCACTTTGCATGGCAAATGATTGTTTATGATTCAAGCTCATAGCGAGACCAGTGAAAATCCCATTCAAAACAAATCTTTTTGAGAGACAAAAATTATGTAAATTTATCCTGCTTTTAATAGTGGATAAATCAAAGGATACATATGTGTACCTCTCACAAAAGAGTTGCTGCAACAAAAACAGTGATAGAAGGAAACCATTTGCAGTTGATGGCATCCCTGTACATTTGTGCAGTCCCTGGCCTCTGCCTTGCCTCTCCCCCTCCATGTAGGATTATTTTTTTTCTGTGTTGCTGGTTGTGCATGAATATTTTTTTTGATAATTTCCCCTCGTATGGATTTTTTTTTTGGAATTCCCCCCCCCCCCCCCCAACCCCCCACCCCCCCATAACTTTTCTAATGGTCCGTCCCTTAGGATAGCCAGACACATTTGTACGAGGAAACGTCGAGGTCGCCATGCAGTCAGATTTCTCCTGTCACTGCCGTACGGCAGGTATTTTACGGAGATCACGGCCACGATCCACGTGCTCTAGTGACTAGGCCTAAACTTGTGAGCAATTGGGTTTATTAAGGTTTGGGGTGTGGTTGATTTAATGGTCCTGTGAACTAATTCAATCCCACCTTAGTAAACCCAATTGCTCAATTTAGAGCGATTTATAAGATATTTAATATTTCTGAGAGTCGGAATTTTAAAGCGTTTAGATTTTTTTGGTGTTAAAGGGGAACTCAACCCTAAAATCAACCCAATGTCTATACAAACATGTATTCGAAATAAATAGGTTCTGCTAATTTAATTTTTCTGTGTTGCGCGTCTAGCAAGAGAAAATCCGAAAACCTTCCTCACAACGTCCGCTATGTACAGACGGCTCAAGCAGTCTTGTAATTTGCGACGTCAGATACGGGGAATAAATTAGTTTTGCCATGCTGTCCCCGACATTGAATAGCGGGACTAACGGCTTCTAATTGACCTATATCATTATGACGTCAAATCAAAACAATCTATTGTTTAAACGCTAAGGATCACGGTCGTGGGAGGGGGGACAAAACAGCAACAACACAAAGGAAATAGCTATCAAATGCATTTTGTAGAAACGTAGAATAGCGGTAACAGCCACCAAATACGGTAAATATTGTGGGATAAACATTGATACAGCTGTTATCTGGAAACCAGAACAATTCGAAGTTAAATTTTCCTCAGCAGAGCAGATTTTAGTTCAAAATTCTATTGTTCAAGTCGATTCTGTCCCCTCATAAACAAGCCGTGACGTCATGATATAGGGTAATTGCGGACCATTGTTTTCTTTGTGCTAGAGGTGTGATCGTTTTTTCCTTGGTATGTGTGACGTACGTTATGGGGAAATTTGCACTGAATTGAGCCGCCACACAATAGATTTTTCAGCGGAAAATCGAACTTGGAGACTAATTTTTTCCTCATAGACGCGCAACACTGAACAATAAAATAGCAGAACTTATTTCTTTCGAATACATCTTTGTAAAGACGTTGGGTTGATTTTAGGGTTGAGTTCCCCTTTAATACTCGGGTAGTGGAGTCGCTAAACGACACTTGTCTTAATAATGGCCGTTAATAGACGCGTAATGCTGTATTTGGGCAAAGAAAACTTAGTGCGTCGTCTTAGTCTAGAAAAAACACTGACACAAGACGCATTATGCGACTGGACAAACTAAGTTAGGTAATCCGTCCAAAATGACGCACTATCGAACTTAGTTCGTCCAGTCGCATAATGCATCTTGTGCCCGTTTGTATACTAGAGGAACTAAATTTTCTTTGCCCAAAAGAACAAGTAGAACCTATTCCCTCTTCTCATACTTCATCCCGCCTTTATACTAGTCGCACTAAGTTGTCTTTGCCCAAATACGTGTACATGCAGTATGCGTCTAGTATAAAAACGGCCAATCAGTATATTAACTTCTTGAAATTCTTTTTAGAGTTACTACGAAATAATAAGAGCTACGGTAATGTAGATTTTCTGGAGATTTTCATTCGCAACACTGCTCCCGCCACTTTTGTCTGTAAAATGTTGCTTGCTAGCCAGCC
This sequence comes from Actinernus sp. WN-2022, assembly GCA_030867875.1. Taxonomy (NCBI): domain Eukaryota; kingdom Metazoa; phylum Cnidaria; class Anthozoa; order Actiniaria; family Actinernidae; genus Actinernus; species Actinernus sp. WN-2022. The sequence continues at coordinate 7,289,945 of JAOWCC010001501.1, forward strand.
TCATACTGTTGAATTTTCAAATATTTACCATTCCTTCAGTTTTAAAGATATAAACCTAAAATTTGTGCTGGTTACTACTTATGGCTCGCTCTTTCCGACTGAAACTGGCACCACGTTGTTCTAGCCCCATATTGTTTGATTGACAAGCTAAAAAGGTCGCGTGACCATGTCCTGTAAAGGGCCTATTAATACTTATCGCATACTAATGAGATTTTAATCCAGTAAAATTACTTGTGAACTGCTAAGCTAGTGCAAGATCCAAACCAACAATCTAGAAATGACCCCCCCCCCCCCCCGGTATCAAATGGAAACCGAGCTAGTTTGGTAATAAATGACAGGACCCGTGATTTGAAAGTGAAGGCTTATTACCCAATACAAGATGACGCGGTTTAATATTATTTTGTTGTATTTTATTCTCGAAGAAAGGGGTTAAGAAAACGAAGCAAAAGTATATAAAAATAGCAAGAGAAATTATTTTAAGCGCAACATTACACAGCACAATGGCAAAATAGTAGTTACACTGGAACAGATGTGTGTACAGCGATTTCAAAAAGCGTAGTCGAAAAATTCTAATATGCACAAATCAAGTTCGAAATGAGCGACATCGTTGAAATAGGCCTTTTGCAGGAAACGGTCGCGTGCCGATGGGAAAAGCTTCACTGGATGGCAAGAAAACTTCAAAAATGCAGTTTTAGAAAGACTGACAATCGATTGGAGGTGGAAAATAGCATTTACAAACAGTAATTGCTAATAACACTACCTCATACACGTGCCTCTTAATAAACAAAGTCAGGTTTTCCCCCAGCAGTACAACCACGTGATTACATTCCTGTAAAAGGTCCATTACTTGCGACATGGCTGTTGGATAAGTTTGTTTTGCAGCTTAATGCAGGGCAAACGAGGAAAGTGTTGCGGAAATATTTGTGAATGTCAGTGTTTCCCTAGCCTCCTCCGCAGGCAACTCCTAAATAATAAGAAGTTTGAATCACTGGGATTCCTGTGGTGGAAGGATCAGCTGAGCGGGCTTCCTGTGGAAGGTTCAGGTGAGGGGTCCTGCGGAGGAGGATAGTGTTTTCCATTGTCCCCGTTGTCTCGACCTTTATTCTTAGGTTGCACACGATCTAACCTGGATGCCAGAGCTTCTGCTGCACGCTCCTTCGCGTCTAAACTTTGGCTTAGAGGGCAGTGGAACCTCTGGCATCCAGGGTAAAGACGATCGTGCCCGAGTAATCTTAACCAACATGGCAGCAATGACGTCATAGGTTGTCATGGTAAATATAAATAATTTGTTGCTAATGAATTAGAAGTTATCTAGGTACAGTAACGAAGATATAATTTTACGAGAAGGCTGGAGCTTTCGACTACTGCTCCGACAGTCGAGGTCAATCTCAGTCGAGTTACGATGAACTAAGTTTGATCCAGTTGTTACCATCATCATTCGAGAGTATATAAACCTTTCCTAACAAAGTTTAGTATCCGTCTACAGCGTTTCTAAATAACCTAATGCCACTGTCAAGTCATGTATTCTGTTGTTCGATAAACTAACCCTCATCAACTCGGATTCTCATGGGAGTTGTAGAAGGATCTGCTCGCAGGGTAACATAATTGGATAGAGGTAACACAAAACTTTGGGTCTTCATATTCAAGAAAGATTACCAGATGAATAAAAGAAATATCGAATATAATTCCTAACAAAATAAACAATATATTTTAGGTTTGTGCAATTTTACACTTCATCTCCAAGAGATAATGATTTTCCACAACATTCAATTATGATTCCAATTTCAATGATTCCTAGAGGTCACTTGCCAACCTTTCTTGGACTAGCTGTAGTGATTGTCGATTGTCGCCAATTCTATACACTTCCTAACGTATGTACATCTGTATTTCTGTAAAAGACTGGAGCGCGGAAATATATAAAATAAACGAGTTTGCAATGCCTTTCTCTAAATACCTAGCTTGTGGGAGTAGAAAAAGTATTGTGACATTAAGTATTAATGATTTTTGTTCATTCATATATATACTATACACTAAAGTTCTATTGAAGTCGTGATGAAATATTCGAGTAGCAAACATGGCATTTGCGTCATACTGAGACCATATGCCTGCAGTAATTAAAAGTTATTGCGAACCCACGCCACTTCAGCAAAGTCTTCACATGGTGAAAATCAATATAGGAATTTTTGCATCAAGGGGTGGACCACTGGAAATCAAGGGTAGTAATTCTCCGTAGCTCCTCCCCCCAAACAATCACACACGGGACTGAGGTATTGAACTTACGGTGAATGAATAAAAGCTAATTAGTGCAGAGCTATAAATACTCCCTGATTTACACAAAACAAGACTTGAAAGTACAGGAAAAGGAATTTGCTAAACTCTAAATCTAAACATTTCCCGGGGAGCATGCCCTGGGTCCACCAAGAAGCGACCCTTACGGGTCTGTTTGTGCCTATTAAAACCTGGGTACGCCCCTGGTTACCAAATGCGATAACCAACACTAGCAACAATTTGAAAGAAGTTGAAAGCATTTCGAGCTCGTGTTTCTACTTCATGTTCTCCCTACCTCCTTTTTCCTAGTGTTACCGTTACTCTCTAGTAACACGGCAAATATGCATTCCTTTTTTCTTAAATAAATTAGAAATTACAATTCATGACTTAGACTCTTCTTTGTATGGGTTCCTCATTAGAGAAAAATGGAGTAGGGCCTAATTGATAGTGGAAACTTCTCTAAAAAGATCACACAGCATTTGCATGAAGTAAATAATCGAGAATTATTTGCATTGAAGCACCAAAATTCTCAGTTCACTCCGAATCTCCAAATTTGTTGCTTGTACATTATTTTGCCGCAAGTAGGTCCATCCTTTGCAGATATAACTATTTTTCACATTATTATGTAGAGAAAACTGGTTCATCTACATTGCGCAACGCAAAACCAGTCTTTATCAGAAGTGCACCATTAATAATCAAATCGCTCACTTAAATCCCAAAGACGTGCCTGGTTCCCAAGGTAATGCGACACATCTCTACTAAAATACCAGCATTGTTTCCCTATTCCACGTAGTCTAGCATTCTCTGTGTCGGCCGGCGCACACGACCTCGACTAGAAACGCTAACGACTTCACTATCACTATCAGAATCACTCTCCGCAAAGGTCATAGGAGGAGGTCTTGTTCGAGTTCTCGAGCTGTGAGTTCTTGAAAGCTCTAAGTCTACAGATGCACTACTAGATCTACGATTAGAGCGAGTGCGTAAATTACTAGAGGACGTGTTATTAGAACAAGAACGTCTAGACGATCTGGTATCGGAGCGTGTGGCCGATTTTCGAGGAAGGACAGTTGGTCTGACTTTAGGACGAACCATGCTGCGACGAGAAGGCAGAGCTTCGGCTCCGGATTCTTCACTTTCTTCGCTTTCTTCACTATCGTCGTCTTCTTCCTCTTCATCATCATCCTCCTCTTCTTCTTCTTGCCCCTGGTTATCCTGATCTTCGTCTTCTGCATTTTCTTCAGAGGCATCGTCCCCTCCCTCCCTAACTTCCTCCTCCTCCTCCTCCTCCTCCTCGGCCTCGTGGCTCTCCTCCGATATTAACCTAGCACGTCTCCGTGTCGAGTACTGATGCGTACTCGCTGCATCACCATTTACCACAACCTCACTTCTCGGGGTGTCACGCCTGCGGGTACTTATAGAAAGTGCTGCTGACTCCACCCTAGTAGCCTGTCGGGTGGGTCTTCGCCTCTCACTCGATCTGGTATCCTGAGGGGGTGAAACCTCTGCGACTGTCCGTACAGTAATCCTAATAGGAGGTACTCGTGCTGAAGCACTAGTAGATGGTCCTTCCGTTGTACCTCGAGTGCTATGTCGAGTTTGAAGGAGCCGTATTGTAGTTCTGAGGCGCTCCGGGCTTCCTGAGGGTTGTGGAACTACGTGGTACCCAGTTGAGTCTTCTCTGTCCTCCGCATTGTATGATGTGGGTGCCTCTTGATTGTCTACAACATGCCAAGATGCTGCAGCTTCCTGGATGGAGTAGTTGCTGGGTGTACCGTGTGACTGTAAGAGTTGTTGGGTTCGTAGCCGTGTGCGTCTCGCACCGCCTGATGCGCATGCGTACCAGTCACTGAATATGCTGTCCACTCGGTCCTCAAACATGGCAGACAGACGGATTGTCATGCTGTAGATCTGAAATGGCAAAGATAAGAAATAAAACAACAACAGTAATGGCCGTTTTTATACTAGAGACAGTTAATCCGTCCATACGCCGCATCCATCATCTTAGTGTGACACGTACTTCACGAGAATGGTGCCGTATTTCCGGCTTGGGAATTGGGTTCAGATTGGTGCTAAATTTCATACAACGCAGTCTCGAAATATCACAAAGTTCGTCAGGTGTCTGTGTTTATACACAGGACGCATTATGCTACTAGACGAATTTGTAGTGTGTCGTTTTAGACGCACTACAAAGCCTAGTTGTTTTTACAATAGAGCAGATTTCGTATGAGTGGGACAAACTACGGCATATCCGTAGCCTTGCCGTAATCCACACCGCGGCAAAACGTTACGCGCATGCGTATTTGCTATTTCTTGTCGGCGCGCGGCCGCCCCCAGTTTCCCGCGAAAACCGAAATGAAACAACAGCCACATACCCGTGATTTTAAAATTTCTGCTTAAAAGTACCATTTGTGAACTGTTTTCTCAAAAAATAAGAAAACTACTTAAAAGCTAAGCCTAAGACTTTAACAGGTTGAAGTTTTCTTAATTTGTAATTCACTGTGAGTTTACTAAGTTATAAAATTATTTACTAAAAAAGTTGAAACCCTCGGTAATTTGTATTTGATAGCAGAGCCTTCGTTCTTTTGGCCAGCGGAGCCTACCGTTTTGCCGCGGTGTGGCCGTAATCGCGCTGTGCCGTATTGATGTGATTTGATTGGATCAGCAGGGCAAAAACAATGGGAAACCATTTCAACGTCACGGCATGCCGTACGGTAACCGTGCTGTAGTTTGTCCCACTCATACGAAATATGCTCTAGACGAATTTAGTAGACGCACTACACTTTCGTTGCCCAAATGCGTCTGGATTAATTACCTGTCTCTAGTTTAAAATGGTCACTATTTACCTGAAGACGAAAAGTTGTTACAGCAGCCCTGAAGGTATCGACACATCGCAGAAAAAGTTAAAGGGAAAATTGCAAGAGTTGAGTTTTAATTAGTTGACACATCAAGCCAATTAAATTTGGGACTGCTTCATGAAGTCCAAATTTCGAGTGGAACCAAAATGACGTGCGCGATCATAATTTTCGGGCTGAAATTCATGCATGCGTTCTGCAGACCTGTCGTCCGCACTAAATACTTGCTACCTAACAGTGACAGATGGCACTGTGTTTGTAAAGGCTTCTGCGCCTTTATACGAATGTTTCTCAGGGTTAAAAGCGAAACAAAACAAAAGAGAAACAGCAACGAATTAAATGTGTCAAGATTATTGCTGTTATTAAATGAGCGCGAGGTCCGTACTGTAAGTTATGGACTGAGTTTTCCCCCTGCTCTATGGCCAAGTGCGAAGCGCGTGGGCCATAAAAACGGGGGGAAACGAGGATCTATAACCTACAGTGCGGACCGAGTAAGCGAGTTTATTAAGATATTGATTTATGGCTCAAAAGTATTCAAACCAGCTTTACTTCAATGTTGTGGTCCGTACGGGAAGATATGGACCGCAAACTGACCAATCACAGAGGCCGAAGTCACCTAGCCGCATAATAAGAGTATTTATGATGTTCTTGACAGCTTGAAGTTTGTTCATAGCGTGGTAAAGGTAAGTAGAGTTGATGTCGTATGGCAGTGACTAGAGTAAAGTACTCAGTGTACGACATGCCGTGACATTGAAATGGCTTCCCATTGATTTGTTCTTTTTATCCAATCAAATTACAGAGTTACAGTACGGTTATGGAAGACTACGGACATGCCGTATTTTGTGGTACGCAATCTGCTCTAGAACAACATTAGTTATGTGTACTTACCCTCGAGCGCGGTAATGTGTTATAACCTCTAGAGTTGGAGAAAATGAGCCTGATGTCACGGACAAAAGCGTCAGGGTCGGAATACGCTCCGCTCTCGAGTCTTCTAGAGACTGTGCTGAAGTCAACTGGTTCCTGAACGTACTCCGTGTAGTCCTGTGAAACAGTAGAGGAGGAATGCAAGTGATGAATGCTTCTCCTCAGAATTAAACCCATAATTTATTTTGACCCTAATTTTAGGGCTTAGTTAATAATAATAATTATTATTAACTTAGCCCTAAAATTTAGGGCTAAGTTAAATAGGATAACATCACAAACGGACTCTGTGGGATCTGTTTCAAAGTCCGCAAAATATTTCTGATTCTCTAAGTACGCAGGGTTTTCAGTAGAGGGAAGTGTGTGGGGGCAGGAGGTATTGAGCTTTATTATGCGGGCAGCCAATTTTATTACCAACACTAGATTTTGCACTTCCAGCTTCTGCCTCGAGTTTAGAAGTGGAACAACAAAGGTCTTTATTCTCCTGGGCAACATGCAACAGCGTGATAAAGGTCTACTGGGATGTGGAATTGCACTGACTGCATTGGACAGACTGCATTGGACAGACTGCATTGGACAGACTGCATTGGACAGACTGCATTGGACAGACTGCATTGGACAGACTGCATTGGACAGACTGCATTGGACAGACTGCATTGGACAGACTGCATTGGACAGACTGCATTGGACAGACTGCATTGGACAGACTGCATTGGACAGACTGCATTGGACAGACTGCATTGGACAGACTGCATTGGACAGACTGCATTGGACAGACTGCATTGGCCTTGCTAGCCTCGCTTTCATGTTTTTCCCCAGCATTAGAAATGCCAATAACTAAACCGCAATTCTCCATATTGCTCTAAAATTGAACCAAATTACTAGTTTTAATGTGATCTTTCACGTGGTAGCATTATTTTCCCTCTAAAGATTTATCTTCCAAATTATGACAATTAGGATGCGGCCATCATGAAAGTGGTGTATTACTATTTTGAGCCTGTATTCTGTTGACGAGTTTCAGTGTGCAATTGAGGTCAACTGTCTTTACTACTTTACCGGAAAATCATCCAGATTGACAGGAACCAGGAAGGGTTCGGCATCCTCGCGAGACATCAGGAAGTTCAACAGTGTTTTAGCAGAAGTGACCCAAGACTGAAAGAATAAATAATAAACTTTAGTTAAACTTTGGCTGTCTTAATAAAAATTCAACTGAATTTAAGTTCTATTAATCATAATGTTAAGCACACACAAGACATGGACAAATCATAATATTTGCGATAGCCAAGATACATTACCTCCAGAGTTTCAAAACTGGAAATTTAGTCACCAACAGCTTTGTAAATCGAGCTGCCGTGTTTACAGAACGGATCGGTCAATAGTGTGCATGCTCAGAAAATTATTTGCAGGTGAGTCAACCCATTGTCGACTCCAGGCCCTTTTCTTATTCCGTCGAGCATGCGCAGTAAAGAAATAAGATAAGGGTCTGGGCTGGAGAATGGAATCAACCTATGAGATGTGAATGAATCGAATGACAAACGTACTTCTTCGTTCGTCGTCGTCTCCTCCTCTTCCTCCTCCTCCTCCTCCTCTTCTTCTTCCTGCCTTTGACGCTTGCTAAATCTACTGCTCCTCTCTGATTTCTAAACAAAACAAAATAGAAGTTGACAGCAATCCACAATTGTCAGTTCACATGGCGTAGTCACTAAAAGCGACATCACCAAAACAATTCTCCCGTACCCATTTCCTTTTCCCTCGGTCTTCAGGCGTCTATAACGAAAAGAACAAAAATTACGTTAGGAATGCTTTTACACAGTCACCAGTTAGGCCTGGATACAAATATCACGTAAAATCGCCTAAATATCATTCCGGAATATCACGTAAAAAGTTCTAAATCAGGCAAAATTTTCTAAATATCAGGCAAAATTTTCTAAATTTCCCACTAACAAAGATAATGTTAATACAGTTTTAATAAATATTATAATATAACAACCTTTTTTATTATCGTACTCGCATTTTTCACAAAATAAGCTTACAACCATTGGTGGATCCGCCATTTTGCTCTGAGTCTGACCTCTGTACTGACTGCACTAAGCATCATGGGATACATTATTAAAGTGCCACTACGACGAAAATTTACCATTTCGATTTGCCACTTTTTCAGTGTCTATAGGTCAATCAGTATTAGAAATATCCGAAATAGTAAAAAATATTCCCAAATGGGCATCTTAAACCACAAATTTTAGGAGAGTTTACCGGTAAAATCCTGTCCGCCATTGCTGGAAGCCGTGCCCTTTGTTCAGCTTTAAACAAAGGTTTATTCACCGGAAGTGATGTCATACACTTAACACGACAACCTCGTGGCGCGAAATAGCGTGCATAAAAAAGTAGCCAACCTCGCAAAGATAAATATAACTTTCTTCTTATGAACGTTTTTAGTAGAAATATGCCTCCAGGCGTTGTGTTCTGCAGGCGAGCGTTAAGTGTATGACATCATTTCCGGTGAATAAACCTTTGTTTAAAGCTGAACAAAGGGCACGGCTTCCAGTAATGGCGGACGTGTAGATTCAATATTCGGAGCTAAAAAAATAAGACTTCCTGTCGTTGTATCGAAAAACAATTTGAACTGGTAATAATATATGAACTCTACTTTATGAATATGCAAAAACATTGATATGTCAAAATTTGATCGTAGGGGCACTTTAAGTGGGAAACCGCTGATCCAGATTACTGTTGCCACTGAATTGAGCTAACCAGTTTCAATCACCAAAAACTACGCTGAAAATGCCTAGACCCTCAACAAAATTCCTAAATATCCCAACAATATCCCATTTTTTTTCTAAATATCACATTGTTTTCTAAATATCATGGAAGGTTCTAAATATCTAAAAAAAATCATGATATTTGTATCTAGGCCTATCACCAGTCTTGTACATGCTCTTGACGTTTTCTTCTCTGTCCCCAGCTGAACGTTGAATTCCTTTCTAGAATCTTTTGTTTACTTTGTTATGGGGAGCAGCTGGGTGGCCAGCGCGTAAAACCGCTCGTCTCTCACCATTGTGGCCCGGGTTCGATTCCCGGACGTGACGTCATATGTGAGTTGAGTTTGTTGATTCTCACCCATGCCCCGAGGGTTTTCATCCGGGTTCTCCGGTTTTCCTGCCTCCATAAAATGCAACACGCATTGAGTGCATGGAATATATATGAACACGTAGTGAGGTGTGTGTGGAATGAGTCTCAAAGACAGCATACAATGCTAGAGAATGTGATGTAAAGTGGTAAGCTGTAGTGCCAAGTGTGCACGCCCTACGAGGGAAAGAAAAAAAATCTCTGACCCAAGTGGGATTCGAACCCAACGACCTCCAGGTTACATGTCTGGCGCTCTACCAACTGAGCTAACAAGTCAGATGAGAGCAATCGTGGGTATTGGTGCATTTTATGGGGTCACGGCGATTATATATGTAGAGGTCGAGGATAAACAAACGATTGAACATTTAACGTGCCATTTTTCCGCGCAAGAAATTAAAAACGGGAGCAAGATTATTTTAAAGAACAACGCAAAATGAATAACTTGATTTGATTTACACACGCTGGCTAAATCATATCAGACGTATTTTCCATTCTAAAAAAACCAGAGGAAACAGAATGTCTGGTTAACCGAATACTCAATTTCAAATGTGCAAGTGCTCATTTCAGCGAGGTCTTTTGCTTAGTGTCCAATGATAATCTTCGTTAGAAAAAAAATCCTCGTAAGATATGGAAGGTAGATCCTGATTGGTCCAAAAGACAATGCATACGTCATTTACCTCAGCTGATACCTCGCCAGGGCCTGACTCCTCTGACATTTGGGTGACCTGTCCAAAAGATATGACCAGTTTAGATTTAATTTACGTGAGAGGTTTTCAAAATGTGTCGATGGCATTGTCATTTAATTTCCAATAACATTTAGGACAGATAATGCGTTAGAACTGATTTCGATTGAGTGTCTCAAAACCAAAATCAAGTAATTACAGAGCCAATCACGGGAGCAAGTAAAAACGCAATGAGCCAATCACGAGCAAGTAAAAATACAATGAACCAATCACGAGTAAGTAAAAACACAATGAGCCAATCACGATCTGGAGTAATTCACAATTGGTTATCTTGAACCAATCACATGACAATTTTTAAATGCAATCGTGAATAACTCGCGCTAAAAATAAAATTGATTGAAAGTTTTTACGCCGTCTTTCACACTGATTCCCTTAAATCTGTCATCCTATTTCTTGGTTTTCTCTTCGTTTTCTGGTAGTGCGATTATACCAGCAGGGCTTCTGATAGGGGGCGAAAAAAATGGAAATTGTGCGGCATTTTCATGGCAGATTATGCGGCAAAAATGTCCTATTATGCAGACAATTATACAATTTTTTCGTGTTACCTTAACCTTGTAAACAAGGTTTCTGAACAAGTAAATTGCTTTTTGCTGTCCATTAGGCATATTAGCATCTTGAGTAACAGGGTAATTACCATATTTTATCACGTATTTGCTGCACTTCACGCGCCCACCTCACGCATAAGCTGCACACCTAACTTCAGTGTCTTCTGCCAAAATCGTTTAAGGAATAGCCTCATGTATAAACCGCACCACAAAACACAGAAGAAGAATCTTTTGTTAGAGCTCATAAATGCTTGTACTTGAAGCGAAACTTCTTCAGAATCTCAACCTCACCCCAACTTCAAATATGGTTACGGCTTGCCTTGTTATTTCTTGTGCATATTTTAACCTGCGATCTTTAAATCACTCCAGAATTCTTCTGCTTTTATTCCTCAAATAACTAACAGCATTTTCAAGGAACCCCATTCCTTTAATCGCAAGAGAAAGGATGGTTTTCTGGCAAGACTCCATGTCCGCCATCTTGGATTCGCATTAAAAATCAACTAGTGCCAATCCCTCACGTGCAAACTTGTGAGGAATGCCTGGTTGTCGATTCGCTCATCGCGTCGGAGCACGCTAGCTGGCGTGTTTTGGAGTAAATACGCTTAATTGTGTTTAAATATTCTAAACATTCCAATATATATTACAAGTTTTAGGAGAGCTTTTACTTTATTCCTTTCAAATTGCATAATATTTTCACTGATTATGCGAAAACCGCTAATTTGAGACCGATTGTGTGAAATCGCACAAGCGCATAATATCAGAAGCCCTGTACCAGTTATCGAGCCAGACTATCTTATCCAATAGTTATCCAATACTGACTATCTTATATACTGATCCAATACTGACTATCTTGTCCAATACTGATCCAATACTGACTATCCTACCAATACTGACTATCTTATCTAATACTGATCCAATACTGACTATCTTACCAATACTGATCCAATACTGACTATCTTATCTAATATTGATCCAATACTGACTATCTTGTCCAATTCCAATTCCCTCCAGCTGATCGGGAGCTCAGCTTTTAGGCTCGCCTATATGTAGAGATTATTTTAGAGTACAAAGGAAAACGAAACGTTTACGAATCACTGAAACAGCTAAAGAAAACCACAACAACAAAGACAGCATGTACAAAGTGACTGTGGAGAGACATTTGAAGATTTGTACCTCGATTTCGCCTTCCTCCTCTCCTTCTTCCCCACATAAAGAAAGAATGTCAGTGCAGCTAGCATCCCTAAAAACAAAAACACCCAACTTTGAGGATGGATAAGGATGCCAAGGGAAATTATAATTCGATATGTTCGTAGCTTATGACTGGAGCCAACGTAGGGAACACTTATCATTGCATTCTTGCGGTCATATCGAGTGTTCTGATTGGCTGTTACACATTCAGGATTTTACAGTATGGACTGTTACCAATGAGTAATTCACTCATTTCACCTGGTGGCCATCTTGAGTTCAAAGCGAGGCATTTCCTTGTTTTTGCCAGGTTAGCCTCGCACCGAGGGATATCAGAAGAGTTTAGCCTGGTAAAACCAAAGGATTGCCTCGCTTTGAATCCAAGATGGCCACCGGGTAAAAGAGTGAATGATGCAAGATCTGCACATTTTGTCAAATTACCAACTACTAATCCATACTCGCGGACATATCGGTCCGATACTCCGCAGTATAGACCTTGTACTCGGAAGTAAGAAGTTAATAACACATCAAGATGATAGACTACACTTCCTCCTCCCCCAGGGGGGTGGTACGTGTCCTGATTTGCTCTCTCACCTAATGAATTCAGTAAGCACGCCTACAAGCTGCGTAGAGTTCTTCACAATCTGGCTGTCCTCCTCATTGTACAGACGTGCATTCCTCTCGATTTGTTTTATCTCCCAGATAAGCGCTGTCGCACGTCTAACAAAGAAAATTGATCAGAGAAAGACTGAATATTTATTGAATGTTTACAAATACCAAACTATAAACACGTTCCAAAATAGAGTGCGATATTCCAAAGTTTAAAGATTTGGGACAAATGGTTTTAAAACAGCCAACTTTTTACACACATAGATTAAATTCAGTAGTATTTTGTGCTTTCCAGCGACGTTTACTTCTATCCTTCACTACTAGTAATACTACAATGGAATCAAGTGGCATGTAACATATTTTTTTTGCTTTCCTCAGATTTTCATCTATTATTCCACCATCATCCTTCTTTCCCTGCGTGTTCGGTAATTACCAGACTCAGACCTCAGTCCTGCGTGTTCGGTAATTACCAGACTCAGAGCTGTGTGTTCGGTAATTACCAGACGTAGACCTCAGTCCTGTGTGTTCGGTAATTACGAAACTCAGTCCTGTGTGTTCGGTAATTACCAAACTCAGACCTACGTGTTCGGTACTCCTGATTACCAGACTCAGACCTCAGTCCTGCGTGTTCGGTAATTACTAGACTCAGAGCTGTGTGTTCGGTAATTACCAGACTCAGACCTGTGTGTTCGGTAATTACCAAACTCAGTCTTGCATGTTCGGTAATTACCAGACTCAGACCTGTGTGTTCGGTAATTATCAAACTCGGACCTGTGTTTTGGTAAAGTACCAAACAATTTGCAATGAGGTAATGGCGAATTATTGATTTAAGTGGTCGAAAAGTTGTTGAAGCTTGTGAATGAAAGCAGTAAAATTGCTGGACGTTTGTAATCTCTGTGGTCTGTGGTATATGAATTATGAAGAAAGGTTGGACTCCGAAAGGTTTCCCTTTACTCTTGATGAATCAACTTCTCGCTCAGTCTTGTAATACATGATCTTGTAACTCATGGGACTGTACGGTTACACTCGCGGTTATTGTTTTGGTTGTTCAGTAATAATGTTCCTTCGAATTAACTTTGACAGTTGGCGCTGACACTCAATACAAGAGCTGCAATACAACATATCGCAGGAATCTTCACAATATCTCACTGATACGTGATTTACCGGTAGAATTTGTCGTAGAAACATGATCAAACATCTGTTCTGTCTGTTGGCTTTAGTAAGCGAGTAAGCGTGTACCTCTAGTTGTAAAGCGGCGTATTAAAGACGAAGGGGTGACCCGACAGAAACATCATTCCCAGGAATACGTTTTCGCGTTATTGTTCTCTGGCCATGTTTAAACCTTTAGTTGTAAAGCGGCGTGTTAAAGACGAAGTCGGATCGGCGGCTGGGCAATGCATGGGGGAGTCACGTAGACGGCTGGAAGATCAGCAGGAGAGTCACGCTCTAAGTCCACAGAAACATCATTCCCTGGAATACTGTTTCGCATTATTGTTCTCTGGCCATCTGATAAATATTGCTTTCGGTTGTACAGGGTCCGGGGAGGTTTAGAAGCATAGGTTGCCTTCTTGAATACAATTTGAATATCCACAGTTTGCCCGATGGCTCCAGAACGTCACATGTAGATGTGAAAACACCTCACAGCCGAAATTTAATATCCGCTGATGCGAACTGTCAACTTTAACCAATCGTATCACGGACTAGTGTTATTGAAAGCGCGCAAAATTTGAATACTAACAAAAGACAGATCTAACGTGAATATAACTTCAGGTTCATGGCGGCATTTTCTGATCGCCATTTGCTTCTTATAAACCTTGGTCTTCATAGGATTCGTCAGATTGCATACACACATTGAAGGTAAGTTTTCGTAGTGTTTGTCCTATGACAGAGATTTGAGGTTGCAAATTACTTAGAGGAAAGCGGTATAATTTAGTTCAACTGTAACGCGGTGTAAGGTCACTGAACTGTGGTGTGAGTCATTTCATTCGTATAATCAACGGTTATCTACAAGAAAGCAAGCAAAAGCAACTGAAGTCTGACGATATATTTCGAGTACCGATCATGATTGTTTATGACCAATATAAAGTACGTAGTATATTGTAGTTCCGAATATATATATATATATATATAACTCAAGGTACAAGACTGGAGTGAAATTTTGTTTTTAAATATTCAACTAAATCCTGACGTTTCTCGATGCGATTGTTTGCCTGCTTTTCACGTACTTTCTTCGTGAAAAATGTTGAATCATGAGTTGAATGTTAGCTAGCATTTCATGACATTTGATTTACTTGTAGAGCAGCTTAAATTTCCCTGCTAGCCAAGACAGGGAGGGGTCTCCGGGGAGGTCTCTCTCTGTCTTAGTAGTAAACCAAGACGGAGAGACTTAATTTCTGCTAGCACCTCTGGGTTCAGTTGTAGGTTAGGACTGTTAATACTTTCCCTCCTAACCATAGCCTAGGATATCGGATTATGTCTCCTGAAAATTAATATTGATAAAACTTAACGAAAGCCTGCGTTGTCTGTGGTAATTTTCAGACTATTTTTTCAGTTTTCATCCCCTCACCTAATATATCAAATATCAATGCATCAATTTGGTCTTCCTGTGAGTGCAGCAGAAATGTCTGAATCCAAGTCATGTTGTGAGTGCAACAGAAATTTGAAGTAGCGTTATAATTAGCAAAGTGATTGTTCGTATACAGTCAAAACTTTGTCACAAGTCTGAGTTTGGTAATTACCGAAAACACGCAGGACTGAGTCTGGTAATTACCAAACACGCAGGACTGAGTCTGGTAATTACCAAACACGCAGGACTGAGTCTGATAATTACCAAACACGCAGGACTGAGTCTGGTAATTACCGAAAACGCAGGACTGAGTCTGGTAATTACCAAACACGCAGGACTGAGTCTGGTAATTACCAAACACACAGGTCTGAGTCTGGTAATTACCAAACACGCAGGACTGAGTCTGGTAATTACCGAACACGCAGGACTGAGTTTGGTAATTACTAAACACACAGGTCTGAGTCTGGTAATTACCAAACACACAGGACTGAGTCTGGTAAATACTGAACACGCAGGGCTGAGTTTGGTAATTACCGAACACACAGGACTGAGTCTGGTAATTACCAAACACACAGGACCGAGTCTGGTAATTACCGAACACACAGGACTGAGTCTGGTAAATACTGAACACGTAGGGCTGAGTTTGGTAATTACCAAACACGCAGGTATATAAGTCTGATAAACCGAGTTGGAGAATACTGTGATTTAAAAACATGTGGTTTGAAGTTTAGTGATTCACAAAAATAATACTTTAAAAAGTTCCTAGTGGTACAATGCTATGACTGAACCGAAATATAATCCACCGAATATCTTACTTTGGTAAGAAACTGACGAATTTATCAGATGAATGTGAAGCATATCTTATAGTGTTGATGACACAATTTAAATTTGATAAGTGAATATGTACTGCCGAAAAAAATATTCAGAGATATTTGGGTCGTACCGTAGGAATGTACCAGAAAAATCCAATATTATGTCAAAGTTATTGTAAACTCTCAACATTATACCATAATTTACAATTTGGAATATTGTGACCTTTTCTGGAACGTGTTTATAATACTATTAACTGTAAGTTTACGCGCAGCCATTATTAGAATGTCATTAGCATAGCTGGGTCCGGTTGTTCAAAGGTAGATACGCTAGTTAGTATATACCACACAAGTGAATAGTGCTTTTCGCGTGCTCTGATTGGCTACTCCGGAGGGGACTGTCCTTTGCAATTCATCTCCGAGAGAAGCAGCGATCACCTCGCGCGTGTTTTTGTCCGTTTCACAGGAAAAAAACTATTTGGTGCTGGCTATTCACTCGTGTGGTATATACTAAAACAATTACCCTATATCATTATGACGTCACGGCTTGTTTATGAGGGGGACAGAATCGACTTGAACAATAGCATTTTGAACTAAATCTGCTCTGCTGAGGAAAATTTAACTTCGAATTGTCTGGTTTCCAGATATCAGCTGTATCAATGTTTATCGCACAATATTTACCGTATTTGGTGGCTGTTACCGGTATTCTACGTTCTACAAAATGCATTTGATAGCTATTTCCTTTGTGTTGTTGCTGTTTTGTCCCCCTCCCAAGACCGTGATCCTTAGCGTTTAAACAATAGATTGTTTTGATTTGACGTCATAATGATATAGGTCAATTATTCACCTCAGTGTGGTTCGGTAAATATCCATCCTTAATATACAGTTCCATTGTTTTGAACAGGTCCTTGTTTCTAATAAGGACCAAAGGAGAAGTCATTATTGTAGTTCCATTGTTTTGAACAGGTCCTTGTTTCTAATAAGGACCAAAGGAGAAGTCATTATTGTAGTTCCATTGTTTTGAACAGGTCCTTGTTTCTAATAAGGACCAAAGGAGAAGTCATTATTGTAGTTCCATTGTTTTGAACAGGTCCTTATTTCTAATAAGGACCCAAGAAGAAGTCATTATTGTAGTTCCATTGTTTTGAACAGGTCCTTGTTTCTAATAAGGACCCAAGAAGAAGTCATTATTGTAGTTCCATTGTTTTGAACAGGTCCTTATTTCTAATAAGGACCCAAGAAGAAGTCATTATTGTAGTTCCATTGTTTTGAACAGGTCCTTGTTTCTAATAAGGACCAAAGGAGAAGTCATTATTGTAGTTCCATTGTTTTGAACAGGTCCTTGTTTCTAATAAGGACCAAAGGAGAAGTCATTATTGTAGTTCCATTGTTTTGAACAGGTCCTTGTTTCTAATAAGGACCAAAGGAGAAGTCATTATTGTAGTTCCATTGTTTTGAACAGGTCCTTATTTCTAATAAGGACCCAAGAAGAAGTCATTATTGTAGTTCCATTGTTTTGAACAGGTCCTTGTTTCTAATAAGGACCCAAGAAGAAGTCATTATTGTAGTTCCATTGTTTTGAACAGGTCCTTGTTTCTAATAAGGACCAAAGGAGAAGTCATTATTGTAGTTCCATTGTTTTGAACAGGTCCTTGTTTCTAATAAGGACCAAAGGAGAAGTCATTATTGTAGTTCCATTGTTTTGAACAGGTCCTTGTTTCTAATAAGGACCCAAGAAGAAGTCATTATTGTAGTTCCATTGTTTTGAACAGGTCCTTGTTTCTAATAAGGACCAAAGGAGAAGTCATTATTGTAGTTCCATTGTTTTGAACAGGTCCTTATTTCTAATAAGGACCAAAGGAGAAGTCATTATTGTAGTTCCATTGTTTTGAACAGGTCCTTATTTCTAATAAGGACCCAAGAAGAAGTCATTATTGTAGTTCCATTGTTTTGAACAGGTCCTTGTTTCTAATAAGGACCAAAGGAGAAGTCATTATTGTAGTTCCATTGTTTTGAACAGGTCCTTGTTTCTAATAAGGACCAAAGGAGAAGTCATTATTGTAGTTCCATTGTTTTGAACAGGTCCTTGTTTCTAATAAGGACCAAAGGAGAAGTCATTATTGTAGTTCCATTGTTTTGAACAGGTCCTTATTTCTAATAAGGACCCAAGAAGAAGTCATTATTGTAGTTCCATTGTTTTGAACAGGTCCTTGTTTCTAATAAGGACCCAAGAAGAAGTCATTATTGTAGTTCCATTGTTTTGAACAGGTCCTTGTTTCTAATAAGGACCAAAGGAGAAGTCATTATTGTAGTTCCATTGTTTTGAACAGGTCCTTGTTTCTAATAAGGACCAAAGGAGAAGTCATTATTGTAGTTCCATTGTTTTGAACAGGTCCTTGTTTCTAATAAGGACCAAAGGAGAAGTCATTATTGTAGTTCCATTGTTTTGAACAGGTCCTTATTTCTAATAAGGACCCAAGAAGAAGTCATTATTGTAGTTCCATTGTTTTGAACAGGTCCTTGTTTCTAATAAGGACCCAAGAAGAAGTCATTATTGTAGTTCCATTGTTTTGAACAGGTCCTTATTTCTAATAAGGACCCAAGAAGAAGTCATTATTGTAGTTCCATTGTTTTGAACAGGTCCTTGTTTCTAATAAGGACCAAAGGAGAAGTCATTATTGTAGTTCCATTGTTTTGAACAGGTCCTTGTTTCTAATAAGGACCAAAGGAGAAGTCATTATTGTAGTTCCATTGTTTTGAACAGGTCCTTGTTTCTAATAAGGACCCAAGAAGAAGTCATTATTGTAGTTCCATTGTTTTGAACAGGTCCTTGTTTCTAATAAGGACCAAAGGAGAAGTCATTATTGTAGTTCCATTGTTTTGAACAGGTCCTTATTTCTAATAAGGACCAAAGGAGAAGTCATTATTGTAGTTCCATTGTTTTGAACAGGTCCTTGTTTCTAATAAGGACCAAAGGAGAAGTCATTATTGTAGTTCCATTGTTTTGAACAGGTCCTTGTTTCTAATAAGGACCAAAGGAGAAGTCATTATTGTAGTTCCATTGTTTTGAACAGGTCCTTGTTTCTAATAAGGACCAAAGGAGAAGTCATTATTGTAGTTCCATTGTTTTGAACAGGTCCTTGTTTCTAATAAGGACCCAAGAAGAAGTCATTATTGTAGTTCCATTGTTTTGAACAGGTCCTTGTTTCTAATAAGGACCAAAGGAGAAGTCATTATTGTAGTTCCATTGTTTTGAACAGGTCCTTGTTTCTAATAAGGACCAAAGGAGAAGTCATTATTGTAGTTCCATTGTTTTGAACAGGTCCTTATTTCTAATAAGGACCAAAGGAGAAGTCATTATTGTAGTTCCATTGTTTTGAACAGGTCCTTATTTCTAATAAGGACCAAAGGAGAAGTCATTATTGTAGTTCCATTGTTTTGAACAGGTCCTTGTTTCTAATAAGGACCAAAGGAGAAGTCATTATTGTAGTTCCATTGTTTTGAACAGGTCCTTGTTTCTAATAAGGACCCAAGAAGAAGTCATTATTGTAGTTCCATTGTTTTGAACAGGTCCTTGTTTCTAATAAGGACCAAAGGAGAAGTCATTATTGTAGTTCCATTGTTTTGAACAGGTCCTTGTTTCTAATAAGGACCAAAGGAGAAGTCATTATTGTAGTTCCATTGTTTTGAACAGGTCCTTGTTTCTAATAAGGACCAAAGGAGAAGTCATTATTGTAGTTCCATTGTTTTGAACAGGTCCTTGTTTCTAATAAGGACCAAAGGAGAAGTCATTATTGTAGTTCCATTGTTTTGAACAGGTCCTTATTTCTAATAAGGACCAAAGGAGAAGTCATTATTGTAGTTCCATTGTTTTGAACAGGTCCTTGTTTCTAATAAGGACCAAAGGAGAAGTCATTATTGTAGTTCCATTGTTTTGAACAGGTCCTTGTTTCTAATAAGGACCAAAGGAGAAGTCATTATTGTAGTTCCATTGTTTTGAACAGGTCCTTGTTTCTAATAAGGACCAAAGGAGAAGTCATTATTGTAGTTCCATTGTTTTGAACAGGTCCTTGTTTCTAATAAGGATAGATTGTTTTGATTTGACGTCATAATGATATAGGTCAATTATTCACCTCAGTGTGGTTCGGTAAATATCCATCCTTAATATACAGTTCCATTGTTTTGAACAGGTCCTTATTTCTCATGACAAAGCTAACAAATCTTGTTTGTTCTAAAACAATGGAACTGTATATTAAATTGGACAATGGTTCGCTCCTCGGTCTTCTTAGAAATAATGACCTCGCGCTTCGCGCTCGGTCATTATTTCTAAGAAGACCTCGGAGCTCATCCATTATCCTATACCTACGGTGAATAATTGTTCATTATTCACTGGATAGGGATTGATCCGCTGGATAGCGTATCTACGAACAACTGGACCCTGTACTGAACAACATATGCCTATTGACCAATGAGAGACTGTCACGCGCTAAAAGCTGATTGGCTATTATTCCAACAGCCCCATTTTAATTGGCTGGTGCCCTTACAAAACCTTTCAAGTGTTTAAAATCCGGTGAAAAGTGTAATACGATCACATATTTGCAGTCGTTTTGTCCCGTATTCGAAAGCGCCAATTCGTAGAATAAAGTCCCATTACATTATTCATATATCATGATTCATATATCTCTGGTAACAATGGTACCAAAGCGAGGCTAGTTGTGCTAAAGGTTGCTAAATTGGAGCCGGTTAGAAATGTCTTGTTTCTGTCGTACACTACTGCTGTGTTCTTTTGTGCCACAAGGAAATTAACGCTATTTTCCGCCATCGACTGTAGATTTTTGTTCCTTCCTGTTACAAGCTGGGACAACTGACCTCGTTTTGATGTCTTTATGAATAAGGTCAATACTCTACTGCCGTACACATAAGCTGGCTTTCCCTCCCTCTCACTATAGAATTCTGCTACAAGCGTGTCAGCATTACCAAAAGGCACCATCGCTTACCGATACAATTTATTTTGTAACTTTTCTGCAATGGTACTAAGATCTGTTGGAAAAAGCACGGTGCTCCAGTAGTCGGGATAAGCCTGAACATCGACTGGATACACGAACGGCCCTGCTAGACTAAGCTGACACAGTGACTCCATGCATCCTGAAATACGCGTCGTCATCTCTTCGCGACCCTCTCCAAACCAGTCCAGCTCGGTCGGGACGTAAGAGAGGGTCTGACGCTCGTCGTCGGTCAGCGGTATGTTGCTAGCTCCCGAGGTATCCACGTTTTGTGCTTGGAGGTCTGGGAATCACCATAATGATCATAACCATTACAACATCGAACAGGAAACAAACCTAAAGGTGGATTGCCATAGTTGCCGCCTCTCGTCGATGGCCACTCGAGGCTATCATTTCCACTGGCGCATATTTTTTTTACGTATGTAAAACATGCGTAAAGAAAACGTGCGTAAATAATTTTGAAGTTCGTAATTAAAACCGCTATGCAGGGCTCGAAATTAAGAAAAAAGGAGGCGTAATTTTACGCCCAGCTTAAAAATTTTAGGCGTAATTCTCCAAAATTTAGGCGTAATGTAATGTAAACTATTTTCCCACGCGAAACAAGTTGTTTTGCATGACAAAACCTATAGATAGGAGCTGTCAAACTTGGACATTTTGCGGTTTACAGTTCAGACTTCACACGCCAAACGTCGCCGCGTAATTAGTAAACTATGCATTTCAAACTTGAAACAACAGACAAAAAAGTTTACACTAAACGCTTGCTTGCAAATGGTAGTAATGTTTTCAAAAAAATCAGATAGTTTTAGAGATTTGGAAATAAGACTTGTCTTCCGATAATTTTTACCTTTGTAAGAGGACCTAGGCGTAATTTTACGCCTAAGTGGAAAACGTTAGGCGTAAAACGAAAAAATCTAGGCGTATTTACGCCCGTATCGGGTGCAATTTCGAGCAATGCTGTGATGTTTTTTTTTTTACTTACGTTTTAAGCTTTACCATGCACACCATCTTGGATTTGTAGTCTAAATTGATTTCTGTTTACCGGTAGCGCAGGAAATTTAATTCATGTGACAAAAACATGGCGAATGCAGAAGACATGAGTTTTGTTCTGTTATTCTATCTTCGACAGAGATTACAGAAAAGTTCATTTCGTAAGAATCTAATCAGAAATGGCTTGTGAGACATAGCAACAGTAACTAAGGGGGAAGAGCTAATTTTGCGGTTGTCTGAACTATGAATAGACCGATTTAGCTGATACATTTGTTGTCTCAATTCAGGTCACCTGACTATTCCCTTGGGTAACGTTTCTTGTTTTTCTGTATAACAAGTCTGAGGAAATTTACAAATTCGTCTAATTGGAAAATGAAGCACTGAATCCTCTGGAGAGCTGTCACGTGATCTCAATTGGGACAACAAATGTACAAACTAAATCGGTATGTTCTGTACATGTTTGTCAGCAATACCTATGACAGTCGTCCACATATCACGGACAATAGCCTCAAACGCATGCGGTTCATAGTCTTGCAAGTCTCAAAAAGAGATACCAGATGAAATAACCGGCTCTCCGCTGGAATAACTTGCTAATGTGTTCACTTTCATTATGTATAAATGCATGATGATATGGCAACAGGACACTTTCGATGTGCTTCACTTGTCACGCACTTCACTTGTCACGCCCAAAGGTTTCAATACGAGGCTCCAGGGTAAATTAACGTATTTGATCGAATAAGCGCCCCCCTTGAACATGAAATAAGCGCCCCCTCCTCGATTAAGCCGGCCCTCTCCTCCCCACTAAAAACAGTAAGAATTTATAGGAAGCGCTACTCAAGGTGTATTGCTATTACATGTGTTTAAAATTACAGCCGGTTAGTATGATATCACTATGTCCGACCAGGAATAGGCCAATGACGAGGTCAGTGAACGTTATCGAAAATGATAAAGATGGGGACGATGATGTAGATGTGCAATGAACTACCCTTGGACGTCATGGTTTTCTTAACTAAAAGCTACATCATAGAAAACAAACTCTGAGTCCTAGTAATTAAGTGCCCCCCTCGATTAAGCGCCCCTCTTGAACACGAAATCTGAAATAAGCGCCCGGGCGCTTATTCGATCAAATACGGTAAATTGATTCTATTCTCTGAGAAAATAATAAACTCTCTGAAACTCTGGATTTCTAACGAGACCTGAAACAACCATGGGGGCTGATCAAAGCCAGGTCCCGGCTAATCC
Organism: Actinernus sp. WN-2022; assembly: GCA_030867875.1. Taxonomy (NCBI): domain Eukaryota; kingdom Metazoa; phylum Cnidaria; class Anthozoa; order Actiniaria; family Actinernidae; genus Actinernus; species Actinernus sp. WN-2022. Next base: position 7,312,801 of record JAOWCC010001501.1, read on the forward strand.
TCAGATCGAATTGGAATTTAGCGTGTTGGTTTTTGTAAATGTAATTTACCCCGAAGCCTCATACTGAAACCTCTGTGCGTTACAAGTGAAGCATATATTCATCAAACGTCATACGATAACATTTATCCACATCAAGACTTGCCTTGTTCTGTGACTGGCTCCAAGTCCCAGGGGCTCATCCGCTCGATCTCCCCAGTGTCCCATCTGCATAGGAAACAAATTACAGATTGTCTTCAAACGAGACATCAAAATAAGGTTGAGGTCATGCCTTAAAGGCTGGCGTTTTATTTTACGGCTGCCCTATATTGTCTGCTTAAAAGTGTAAAATATAATACTACATTAATGTAATACTTTAAAAAATAACACTAATGTCGTGGTTTATACTTTATCTTGATTTAATTTTCTCTGGGCACTGTTGTGCATCCAAAGTCAATTCCACTTATATTGATCTTCTAAACCTAATCTAAACACATTCCTTACTCAATAACAAATATCTAACCCGAGGGGAACATGCATTAAGATGAAACCAGTGTCCCCAATAGACCATTTCAGCTCGCCTTTCAGAACACTAGACTATACCCTTGAGTAATGCTTTTTGTTTTTCTGTATCCCAAGAGGAAATGTATAAACCGCCAGATTTCGAAAACAAAGCACTGAATCCTCTGGAGAGCTGTCACATGATCTGAAATAGGTAACAATGGGTCAAGCTGAATAGGTCTAATGAACATTAGCATCATATATAGCCTGCTTGGAGACTCTTCTGTAGGGGATGCTATGAAGTTCAAATTTTGAATGACATTTCAACCCAAAATATGCACGCGAACGAGATTTCTTAGATTGAATTCAGGTGCATGTGCAAGTGTTATGCAGACCGCTGTGTTGATTACTTACTGGACCATCAGGCACTGGAAATGACTCTCTGGATACTCTTCCTGGTAAGGGCTTCGTTCAGTAACCTCGCCTGCCCACCAGCTCTCGTCAATAATGCTACGAAACCTGGCACCTGAAAAACATCACCGATCGAAAACATGATTAGCATTGAGTTGAATCCCCAAGGGTGGAGAGTATGATGAATGGGTAGGTACATGTATGTGCGGCCATAGGGTATTAATAGAAAGGCGCGCATTTTCAGAGAGAAAATAGCTCAAAACCCCGGATTTCCAAGTTCTCGTGAAAACGAACCCGGATTTTATCCCTGTCAGGTACCTCCACACATATATATTACATCATAAACGTCCCCCCACCACTCCCGGGTCGAATCCTCCAGAAATACCGACCTCAGTATCTCGGGGGCGAATAAAGCATCCTGAGGGATGGCTGTTGTACGCACGATACCTATGACAGTCGTCCACATATCACGGACAATAGCCTCAAACACATGCGGTTCTTAGTCTTGCAAGTCTCAAAAAGAGATACCAGATTAAATAACCGGCTCTCCGCTGGAATGACTTGCTTGGGGCGAGGAGAGATTGTAGACTGTAGAAATAGCATGCTAGCGCCTCTTATGGGTGTTTTTTTTTTGCCAATTGGGCTACCTGTGGCACGCGGTCAAAATTGGGCGAGGAGGAAAGAGAAAGAAAGGGGAGGGGGAGGAAAAGGGGAGGAAATGAAATTTCATATACCATCAATACAAAATTCAGAACTTTTTCTTTAAGGACTTTTCAAGGACAATCGGCCACACTTTTCAAGGTTCACACATAAAAGACCCTTTATCTGACGTGTTTGCACGACGAATCATCAGTGCTGCTCTAATGCTCTCTTGAAGGCAACAATGAGGCTGTTTTCCTGTCTTCTCAAACGTCCAAAGAGGTTTCAACAAAATTCAAGGAGTTTTGATAAAAATTCAGACTTTTCAAGGCCCGTGCGAACTATCCCTCCCCCCTCCTTCCCTTTTCTCCTCGCCCCATTTTGACCGCGTGCCCCCAGTAATCCTGTACCGCTCGAGATCTGTATTCTGATTCCACCATTATACTGTAGCTCTATTGTTTTCGTACTGCACGTTAAGGTTAGGGTGTTTTGTATTGTTGGGTGAGCCAATGCTGTGGCTCGTTTCGAGCGGTACAGGATGGCCCCGTGCCACGGGTAGCCCAATCCCAAATCAAATTAGCAAAATCCACTCATAATAGCTGCTAGCAGGCTAACTTAAGAGTAGCACGGAACCTCTCGAGACCTATATTCTGATTGCACCCATAACACTATACTTCTATTTCTTTTGTACTGCACTTTTTAAAGGTTAGGGTGTTTTCTATTGTTGGGTAGACCAATACCGTCGCTCGTTTCGAGAAGTTCCACCCGACCCTAACTTAAGAATAGAGTAAACAATCAAACCCGCAAAACTAAATAATACTGAATCCTTTTTCCTCTACAAACGAGACTCACATGATATCATAAAACACATACGCCGCATCGCGAGAGCACAATACGAGCCTTCACACACATGAACTAGAACACACGTACCTTGCTGCCAATTCCTCGCCAGCGAGCGATCGTAATACTGCCGCAAGATAATAAAGTCCAGTACATCGGGCATATCGTGGTACCTGAAACACAAAATACACACGTTGTTATCGCTGAAGAATAAAGCTTGACATTATTCATAAATGCGTATTTCTGTTTCAATAGTTTATCCACACGTGCCTTAGAAAACGTTATCATTACCACATGATTTAGTGTCCTTGTGAAATGTGAGTGCCGTAGCTTAACAAGCAATGAAGTTACAGCCATTTGAACTTAGAGAGATTTGTATGAGAAAAACAATGGAGGCCTTTCTAGCCTCGCTTCAGTTGATTTTTAATGCATTTGAAATACCTATACCTCAACTGCAGTTTTTCACATTGCAATAAAACTGAACACACTGATTACTAGTTTTAATACGATCTTCCATGTGGTAACATTAGTAGGAGGCAGCATTATGAATATGACAATCGGTTGTGAATACTACGAGCCAGCCGCAAACCTACCGGTACAACTTGACATATTATTTGATAAACAGACAACTCCAAACTCAGCATCTTTTAGCTCGCTACAAAAATCGGGACTCGAGTAGACAATAGAAGTGTAGGTTTACAATAGATTATTTAACCAATATACATCACTCTGCCTTGCCTCTGTACGGGTGGCATCAAAACGTGACGAGAACAAAGAAGTACGACACGATACGCAGTCGAGTCACGTGACTGTTCTTGTCGCGTTTTGACCTCATCTATGTACATATCATAGAAACGAATGAATGCTGTTTTTATGCGATAATTAGCGAAAAGGATAAAAGAGACATCGCCGCATCTGTACTCTAGTAACACAACGCTCTCAACCAGAGCGCAAGTTCACACTGTTTACTGTATAAAGGTTGGTCATAAATGAGGTGCTGTGAAGCGGCATCGCTATACTCACTTAACAGTGAAGGAAGCCCCTGTACTGTTGCCTGTTTCTGGATTGATTAGAGCTGGTGAAACAAGACAAATGAAACAATTATATTGACTCTGCGCCCGAGGCACCATTTCTGAACGTGTCTGGGATGTGAAAAATAATAGAATATTCATGTTTTCCTTTTCTGATGTAAATTAACCGTTTCTGTACCAGCTACTTTAACTGTGCAACTACATGTACTGTAACCAGGGCCACTTCGACAACGAGAACCAATCACGTTGCAGAACGAAAACAAAGCATTCCAACTTACGGTATGAGCCAATCGATGTCGATTACAACAGCATTTCAACTTGCTCGAGTTTCCATCCGGTAAAAGGTAAATTTGGTGGACTAGTTTTGAAGTCGAAGTCGTTTGAATGAAGAAAATGGCATGGATTCCCTGGTGAAACCCCTTGCAGGATCCTTGAGGATCTTTAAGGTTCCTGAAGGATCAGGTAAGGATCCTTGTAAGGTCAGGATCCTTGAAGGATTTGTCTAGGATCCTGATGGCCAAGATCCTTGCCAGGATCCTGCCAAGATCCTGCTAAGATCCTTTCAGGATCCTGATATGATCAAGTTAATCTAGTAAGTGCAGGATCCTTGTAAGATCCTTAAGGATTTCACCAGGATCCTGCCAGGATTCAGGCAAGATCCTGGCAGGAAATAACTGCATGGAAGGAAAGGATCCTTGTAAGATCCTCGAGGATCTTACAAGGATCCTGTCAGGATTGAGGCAAGATCCTGGCAGGAAACAAACGCATGGAAGGAAAGGATCCTTGTAAGATCCTTAAGGATTTCACCAGGATCCTGTCAGGATTCAGGCAAGATCCTGGCAGGAAACAACCACATGGAAGGAAAGGATCCTTGTAAGATCCTTAAGGATTTCACCAGGATCCTGTCAGGATTCAGGCAAGATCCTGGCAGGAAACAACCGCATGGAAGGAAAGGATCCTTGTAAGATCCTTAAGGATTTCACCAGGATCTTGTCAGGATTCAGGCAAGATCCTGGCAGGAAACAACCGCATGGAAGGAAAGGATCCTTGTAAGATCCTTGAGAATTTCACCAGGATCCTGTCAGGATTCAGGCAAGATCCTGGCAGGAAACAACCACATGGAAGGAAAGGATCCTCGTAAGATCCTTAAGGATTTCACCAGGATCCTGTCAGGATTCAGGCAAGATCCTGGCAGGAAATAACCATTGGAATGAAAGGATCCTCGACCGTACTGTACTGTCTTCTCAATAGCTACAATTTAACTGAATTACTCCTTCCCACTTTTACTGTCGTTTTCTTTCTTCTTTTTTTTTCTCTTTTCCTTTTCTTTGATTAACTACAGCCCTCTGCAAGTTCAATTTACGCTCTTTTTGCTACCATATTAAAATTACACAAATCACTTACATGTAGCTCAATTATTCACTTTATTTATTATATATTTATATAATTAAATACAGCAGTGGCCAACTCGAAAGCTTTGGCCTACTTTCGGTGAAAATAACTGTTTCCGGCCCGGAACGCGAATGTATACATTGTAGTCTATTACCGTGATACAGCCCCTTTAAACTTAACCCAACTTTTATACAAAGGTACGAATACCGTTTTAATTACGTTCTTATTCCCATTGACCCAACGTATGTTTCATCGTTTCTTCGTCTGAGTTCACTGCATGTAAAGGTGTTATTTCGGTGATTTTACAGCTCTGACGAGTTCACTACTGTTTATGTAAGGAAGTTTGAATTGTCTCTCGGCCAACCAAGAAGCATGCATGTACAATGTACATGTTCAAAGGATTCGCTTTATCAGGAACGTCAACCTAAAATATGACTACATAGTACAGGAACTGTTCGTTGATCTCCTGTATAGAAAGTCCTAGCAGAGATGCCAACTCTCCGGCTTTTGGTGAGAGACTAAACGCTTTTTAGCCTCATCTCCCGCTTTGAGTCCAAATCTCCCGCTTTTTCGCAAATGAGACTTAAATAAATAAAGAAAATGCTTTTTGCCTTGGCTGTCCTTTTTGTTCATGACTCACGCACGATCATTACAAATCAGACAGATCCATACGAAGCATAACAAAGCAGTGATCTCCCGCTTTTAGAACTCAAGGGGTTGGCATCTCTGTCCTAGTCACAATCCTCCGACTCTGGGAAGTTTTGTTTGGAGATTTCTGCCTTTTTTCACCGCTTTCTCCCATTGTGTACGAATTAACCTTTGACAATATCCGGGTATTATAATATACTTTCAACCAATCACGTCGCGGAGAATACCAGGTATCGTGTTCGGTAACCAATCCGATCACGGTACGCACAAAGTACATACATATAATATTTCTCGTCAACCGTCTTCTACACGTGAAGTTGGACTGTTTGCTACAAATTATCTGTCTACTTCTATGGTTTTTTGCATTATCAAACTCTATTTCTTTAATAACAATCTTCAGGATTACTCGAGAATCGAAGGTAAGTGCAGCATTGTCAATTTCGCTCAGAAAAGTATGTCGATTACGACGTTAGAACCGATTTGAGTGTAACGTGCACCGCGCAAATTTAACCACTTCTAAAGTCTCTCGAAGTTCTCGAAGTCTGCAGTATTTGGAATATGAAAGAGCACTAAGTTATTTGATTCAGTACCTCAATAAACAAGTGAGAGCATGTATTTATCAACTAAGTACGTCGAATGATTGCCCTACACGCGTATTAATATAAACATTGAAATCCGTTGTATTCTAATTGACCGCTTTTGTAGTCGATTAGCCTGCGTACAGCATCCCCTACTTGAGGGAGAACGGCGATTTCATCGTTTCCGTTTCTCCCCATGTAGGGTCTGCGACTCAGAGCCCAAAACCGTGTCCGTGACGTCACTTCCAAATTTTTGGTAATTAGCTATTTATGCATAACGAAGTCAAAACGAGATGGCGATTGAAATGAGATTTCCAAGTGTAAAGTCCGTCGCAGAGGAAATTTCTCTCAAATTTGGAATCCCATCTCTCCAATGTGAACAGCTTAATGCTTTATGTAACTTTATTCGTGGGAAAGATGTGTTCGTGAGCCTTCCAACATGCTCAGGAAGGTCACTGATATTTTCAACTGGCGGCCCCTTCAAACCAACTCGCGGCCAGGTTCGGGCTTTTTGAAAAAAAAAATGCATTTGTCATTGAAGTCACTCCGCTTGTTGCCCTCATGAAGGCTCAAGTGAAGCGCTTACTTGGGCATGGATTTAAGGTGAATATTTGAGCAGGGATTTTAATTGTGTGAACAGAGATAAATAAATGTAATTTACAGTTTCGCTCGGTACGAACCACTATTATATTCTTGGCAGGGAGAGAGAAACATAGCAGAATCATAATTTACTTCGATCCCTGTTATACTCCTATGTAAAAACATTTTTTTCCCAACCTCCAAACAACATTGTTAATAAAGACCTCCGTGTAAATCCTTAATGAGGGCAACAAGCGGAGTGACTTCAATGACAAATGCATTTTTCTTCAAAAAGCCTGAACCGGCCGCCAGTTGAAAATATCAGTGACCTTCCTGAGCATGTTGGAAGGCTCACGAACACATCTTTCCCACGAATAAAGTTACATAAAGCATTAAGCTGTTCACATTGGAGAGATGGGATTCCAAATTTGAGAGAAATTTCCTCTGCGACGGACTTTACACTTGGAAATCTCATTTCAATCGCCATCTCGTTTTGACTTCGTTATGCATAAATACCTAATTACCAAAAATTTGGAAGTGACGTCACGGACGGGCTCTGAGTCGCAGACCCTACATGGGGAGAAACGGAAACGATGAAATCGCCGTTCTCACTCAAGTAGGGGATGCTGTACGCAGGCTAGTAGTCGATCTGCCAGGCAGTTTTAATATTTCCCAGGCGTTGGACATGTATCTCGATTGCCCTTTCCCCATGGCCAAAGGCTCTTTGCTTTTAATAGGCTTTCTAATTATTTGGCAGTATGTATGTACATGTATGAAAGTGACTAATCGTTTATGTTGTTGTTTTCTTGTAGGGCAAAGCAATATAGAGAAAGGGTTTCAGAGAAAGAGCTAGAAAGCTAAAACTGGAGGGAGGAGAACTAGTGCAGCTGAGTGAAAATTAAACCTTAATTTAGTTGGCCTGATTGCAGAATACCTCTTAAAGTGACTAAAGACTTTAAAAGTGGTATTGTTTTTTGAAGGCAAGGGGTTCGAGCTAAAAACCAGATGAGATTTTACAAGGGTTTGTTTGGTCCTGAATACTTCTACACAAGAATGTTGGCTGAGTTCCTGGGACAAGATTAAGTTTAACATTATATAGGATTGCTGCATACATGTAGATTCATTTATATTCAAAGATTACATTACAACTGTAGGATTTGTTTAATTTTAGAGGCCAGGACCACAAATGGTTCCATTTTGTGTTCAACATAACCCAATTTTGTAAGACTAGTGTGATCTAATTATAACTCAATCCCCAGAGATTCAAAGGGCATGGCGGCCATGTTGGTGTACAGAACAAAAGAATTAAGCTAACGAAGAATCTATTGTTAACTGTACACCAACATGCATGGTGGCTATGACGTCATGTGCAAAGGGTCTATTATATACATGTTGCTTGTATACTGTTTCGTATGTTCGGCTATTACATACATGTATGCCTCATCAATTTAATAATACATTGACATGTAGAAAGTGCCAGAAACAGAAAGTGCAACCCTACCTCATTTCGAAAGGATTTTTTTCAAATGAAGTCAACATAATTTTCGATTCATACATGTAGGCACTTTAAGGGTATAAATCATAACATGACTTACCGAGTCTAGACAAGGCAAAACAACTTACAAGTAAATTGTTACACATTTCAATAGAGTCGCTCCAACATTTTAACTAAATGAGGTACATTATAACTATTTAGTTGACGTCACCTAAATTGGTTTACAGCAAAACGAATGGTAACAGCAAAATTAGGGGGGTTGAACATAAACTTCAGATGAAAATAAAACCGTTGATCCCATAAAACAGTATACTAGTCTAGATGATTCCATGAGTCAATGTCTCCCCCAGATCTGAAGACCATTAGCACATGAAATTTCAAATTAGCTGACTAACGTATGTTAACTAAATTAGTACTAAATTTAGTTAAACTCACTTGTCAACACTGATATTGGAGCGACTCTATATGAAATAATGATCTGCATTAAGAACATACATGTAAGTAATGTTCCACTAGTCCTGTTTATGTTTGAAACTTACAACTGAACATGATGACCAGACATACAATGCATATTGCTTATATACACGTACAGTACTGTTCGAAAAGATTGCAACGAGAATTGGGGATATTTCACTTCACTATGGGAAGTGAAATTTCACTTCACCTCGTTGCAATCTTTTCGAACAGTACTGTCAGTAGTATAGTTTTCTTGGTATTTAAAACACACATATAAATACCAATGGTGAGATGGACTATTCACAACTCTGTATTGTAGAAGTTTTCATTTTTATGAGTCACCTTAATGCTACATGATATGTATGGTATTTGTAAATGTTTAACTTCAGAATATTAGACTAACACTGAGCATTAATTTTTACACATGCAACAGGACTACCCTAACTTCTTATTAACCTTGTCCACTTGCATGGTCTTTACAGGAAAATATCAAACTGCAGGCTTAACACTGTACAGAAAAGACTGAGGTTCGATATTTCCCCGTAAAGACCAAGCGGACGAGGTTAATAAATCCATGTTTATCACAAAATGAACAAATTATAGTAATGATTATACCAATACCAGTAACGACAATTACATAATGATGAAAAGGATTAATAACAGTAAGGATGAGCAATGATAATTATTATTAATATATTGCAAATTAAGTGAAGTGAATCTTGAATGTTTTATCTCCAAAACATTAATATTGTTAGCAATCTAAATCAAAATATTTTATAACACTACAATTTCATTACATTGATTATTAAAAACATGTACATATTATTTATAACATAATTATTTATTCTAAAAATATCAAATTGGTTTTTTTCTTTTGATATTTAATGCCTGTTATCGATTAAGGCTGACTATAGAAGATTGACTCATGTTAAATATCATACAATGAATGTATTCAAGTGGTGCATGCGAGGAGCGATATTTGCTAATGATAGTGATAAACCAACTGCTTATATTCGATACCAAACTTTTAAAACTCATATATTTCCCTTGACTTTGTATGAGACGTAAGCAAAGAGTCAACCTTCTGATGTTATTCAAAGTGTGTGACAATCTCTAGTTTACTTTATTTGCATATATTAAATAAATACCACTTCGAAAAAAATCATATCTGCTATTAAATTTTAGACAGCTATTCAAATTGACTCTTGTAGATAATCTCAACAATCCTCAAGGATTCTAAAACAATCCTCAAGGATCCTGGAGCAATCCCCAAGGATCCTGGAGCAATCCCCAAGGATCCTGGACCAATCCCCAAGGATCCTGGACCAATCCCCAAGGATCCTGGAACAATCCTCAAGGATCCTGGAGCAATCCTCTCAAGGATCCTGTAAGGATCCTGTAAGAATCCTCAAGGACCCTGTAAGGATCCTCAAGGACCCTGTAAGGATCCTCAAGGACCCTGTAAGGATCCTCAAAGATCCTCAAGGACCCTGTAAGGATCCTCAAGGACCCTGTAAGGATCCTCAAGGACCCTGTAAGGATCCTCAAGGACCCTGTAAGGATCCTCAAGGACCCTGTAAGGATCCTCAAGGACCCTGTAAGGATCCTCAAAGATCCGCAAGGATCCTGTAAGGATCCTCAAGGACCCTGTAAGGATCCTCAAGGACCCTGTAAGGATCCTCAAAGATCCGCAAGGATCCTGTAAGGATCCTCAAGGACCCTGTAAGGATCCTCAAAGATCCTCAAGGACCCTGTAAGGATCCTCAAGGACCCTGTAAGGATCCTCAAGGACCCTGTAAGGATCCTCAAGGACCCTGTAAGGATCCTCAAAGATCCGCAAGGATCCTGTAAGGATCCTCAAGGACCCTGTAAGGATCCTCAAGGACCCTGTAAGGATCCTCAAAGATCCTCAAGGACCCTGTAAGGATCCTCAAGGACCCTGTAAGGATCCTCAAGGACCCTGTAAGGATCCTCAAGGACTCTGTAAGGATCCTCAAGGACCCTGTAAGGATCCTCAAGGACCCTGTAAGGATCCTCAAGGACCCTGTAAGGATCCTCAAGGACCCTGTAAGGATCCTCAAGGACCCTGTAAGGATCCTCAAAGATCCGCAAGGATCCTGTAAGGATCCTCAAGGACCCTGTAAGGATCCTCAAGGACCCTGTAAGGATCCTCAAAGATCCGCAAGGATCCTGTAAGGATCCTCAAGGACCCTGTAAGGATCCTCAAAGATCCTTAGTCTTTTCAAGGATCCTTACCAGGATCCTGAAGGATCCTGAAGGGTCCTGAAGGGACCTGGCAAAGACCCTTCAGGTTCCTTGACAAGAAATGCTAGGATCCTGCAAGGAACCTTAAAGGATCCTGGTTAGGATCCTCAAGGATCTTGGACAGGATCCTGCAAGGATCCTGCAAGGATTTTCACCAGGGTAGTGTTTAGTTCTCGTTGTCTTGCTGCATGGCCCCGGTTACAGCAGACGCACAGTAATTATATATCTCCAGTGTTAGTGCTGTCATCCAAACTGGGAGATTTTGGAGCCGGCCTGTACCGCTCGAAAGAAGCCACAGCATTGGCTTACCCAACAATACCAAACACCCTAACCTATAGAACGTGCAGTACAAAAACAATAGAACTACAGAATAATGGTGCAATCAGAATACAGGTTTTGAGCGGTACTGTATTACTCAGATTTTTCTGAAGGATACATGAATAAATATATCAATATACATTGTATCATGTGTGTTCCTCAACATTAACATCTTCCAGTTCACGTTCACATTTGAAGGAGTTATTTGGTATATGAAACAATACATGCGATTGTGCGGAATATTGCTCACCTAGTTTGAGACAACACAGAGTCGGCGGTCCTTGTTGGCTCGGGGAAAAATGTTGACTAACAATGCGGCAAAGTTCTTCAGCCTGTCGACAGTTTGCACGAGTAAATTAGTAGGTGCTTGTTACATGTATGGGGACCAGTGACACAGGGCAATGATACGAGCTCGTTGATTCTCAGATCAAAATTTGAGGGGCAAAGACCACAGGTAACTCAACAAACCCTGAGTCGGGTAAGCGTGATTGTACTTTTGCTTATTCGGCGTGGCGTAATCGCGCCATTACGTCAGATGAGCGGTGATTGAACACAAACATCACCCACACCAGTTAGACAGATGGATCTATAGGTATATATAAAATGAAGACAACTATGCAGACAGTAACGAAGGGGAAACCGGTGATGGGGACCTGGAATATTTTAGGCACGTGAATTCAGACATCACTGATGAAACTATAATATATATAGTATTTATGATTACTTCTAGTCCTTCTGTCATATTGGCTGTGACCTATAGGTGAATCCTTGTTTACGTTTTTTCCTCATTAGCAAACATCAAACTCCAAGCGACGTACATACAAACAAACAAACAGAGTCCATAAATCGAAAGAGATTGTCACACTTGATAATCATCGAAAATTTGAGAGTGATATAATATATATATATATACACACACACTCGTTTTCAAAAACATTGCACTGCAAATATATATATACCTTTTGTATTCTTGTCAAATTTGACAGCTAAAACAATGGAGAACAAAAGGTATATATATATAAATCAAAAGCAATGTTTTTGAAAATGAGTATGGCCAATTCCACATGAACTTTTGATAGATTTTCAAATTCAAAATTGAAGAGTCAAACATACTTTAAATAAAAGCTAATACATAGTTCTATAAGGATACAACGCTAGATTTGTGGTAGTGGCCACGCCCAAGCTGTGCGCCACCATTGTTTTTGTACGTTATTATAAGCCTAATAAGCCACTTTTACCTACAAATGTTTAAATTGCTATACATCAAAGAAATTGATTGCTATGAATCAGATTCTAAGATCTTAACTATTTTATAGGATGGGCCTTTCAAAACCAAAAGAAAAAAAATGTCAAACATTTATTGCCTCTGGCTTATGAAGACATAAAAAAGTGTTGCGGACGTGACATTTAAAAGATGATTCAGACCAACATTTTTTTGGTTTCTATGTTTGTTTTCTCTTGTTTCAGTTCTTGTTTATGCCCCTTTTTAAGTCAAGTATTAAGATGATTTTGGCACCCCAACTTGGTAAAATATGTAAACATTTTCAGAGATATGGTGTTGCGGACGTGACCGTTGCGGACGGGACAAATTTGTAAAAAAAACAAATCCCTTAAATAATCTCCAAATATGATGAAGTTATGTTGATATTTAATGATAGCAATAAGAATTATAAACCTGTTATGATATAAAGCCATCACTATTGTAGAAAGAGATGGTGTTGCGGACGTGACCATGGCGGAAAGGAAAATTGCAAGAAACCCAGTATCATTATAGAATCTCCAAACATTAGAAGACAGTATGTTAATATTTAATGATAGCAATAAGAAATATAAACCTGTTACATGATATAAAGGTATCACTATTATAGAAATCCAATGCTGCAGAATAACAAATGTCTTTGTCATAAACAAATGACAAATCAAAGTTGTTACGAAGAACATAAATTAATGTACTCACTGTATAAACTTCAACTATATTGTAAACTATTATATTATATTATATTGTCCTTCTCTGTGATAAAATGTCAAACATGTATTTTATCTCCTTGAGTTCAATGATTTCATGCCATTCATTGTTTGGTCATTGATTTGACCAACTGCAACAACATGGAATGAGTATGATATTAACTATAATCTCTTGAATAAAGGTTGCTCAAATGCTGAATGAAAGCTTATTCACTAAAGCTAAAAATACTGTATGTCATACATGCCATGGTTAATTTGCTTTTCTTGTAATGTATTTGAAAAGAGTTGCAATTTCTTTTATCTCAGCAATCTCAAAGGGGCAATTTCCCATAATAGTAACAGGGCCATAAAAAACACAAGAGCTGTGTTTTGACTCGATGTCATTACTTCTTGGCCAATCAAACTTGTTTGCACCAGCAGAATATAGGAACTTGAATTTGGTTACTTTGTCATCAGTTTCAAGTGCTCTGCCAATGTAGAATTTGTTGACATAGTCAACAGCATAGTACTGTCCAGGGAAGATGCTTGGAGATATGGCAATGAGGCTCTGCTTGTGCAACTCGGCAACCATGTGTTTTCTGAGGTCTTGTAGGCTTGCACATTCCACAAACATGGTACTGTTGTCAATGAAGCATCTGGCATACAGGGTGACAAAGACTCCGCAGTCAAAGTCATTGTCTTGTTGGGGAAGATCATTGGGTTTGTTGACAGCAAAATGCCACTCCTTCTCATCAAGGGTACTGTCAAACATCTTTAACAGCACCCACATCTTCTTAATGGAGACTTCTGCAGTTGGTTTGACAAAATCTCCAGCTAAACTGTCAAGCACAGCAATGACTTTTATCTGGGGAAATGCCACAAGAAGATACCAGTGTGCAGAGTTCACTGGATTGCAAGGTACTAGTATGAGGTCTTGATTGAGAATATTTTCATTTTCAGCAAAGATCTTCTTCACAACAAATTTCTCAAAAACTTCCCATGAGATAACAGAGACCTTCTTTGTAGTACATGTAGCTTTCAAGATTGTTAAATACTCATCAATGACAAAGTTTGAGAGGTAGTTCTCTTTACTATTTGTATGGCCCCCAATTGTTGACTTGAGATCATTATCATCTATGATGCAATTACCCTGGAACTTGATGTGGCTACTGAGAATACCATCAACTATACAGGAAGTGTGAAGAGGCACATTATAACAAGAAAGAATGCTATCACATTTTAGAAGCTTGTTGTGTGGTGGAAGGCCATAATCTATCTTGATATAAATATTGTTGAATGATTCTTCACTATCTTTATTATAGATATCACTCATTTCATGGACAACATCTGCGTTGCTACATGTTTCATCATCCTCGGAAATGGCTATATCCTCATGATCTGCATAATTACTCTCTTCATCAGTATAACTCACATCAGCTTCATCACTGTCACTTCCTGACTCTTCCAAATCAAATGGGAAGACATGAGGCACCATTTCCTTCTCGACAATGCCTTGAGTGGAATACATTTTGCTTTGAACAAACCCATTGGTTTGTGGCTCAATGCAATGAAACTTTGAAATTCCTGGCAGAGCAACAGCTTCTTTAAAGGCCTTACTTAGGCCAAGTGAAGTAGCTCGATCTTGTATCTCTTTCTTTTCCATAAGATGAACAGAAACACATGAATTTAACTTGGTGGCTACTTCATGGAAGGACTTGGCATCAGTAATGTGTGGTGCTCTTCTGGATGACACAGCATTCCAAACCAAACGCTTTATTGTGCCACCAATGCCATCAACAGCACCTTTGCCATGCGACGTGGCAAAGTAGTTCCATTGGACATGCACAATCTTGTCAAGTTTTGACAGAATACTCACTATGTATTTATTTTTAAACTGTGAACTGGGCCCATCTGAAAATATGTATACATTGGTGACCTCTGGGTGCTTCTGTTTGACAAACTTTTCAAGTACTGTGGACATAAACACTACCACTGATGTCTTCTCGTGCTCTAGATCATCTGATACAATCACATGTGATTCACAGGTAAGATCTTTGGTTGCTTCATTCCTTGTCCAGACAGCCACAGTAAACAATGTTATCTGCTCTTGGTTCCAGTGAGCTGACTGTATTTCGTCTTGATATTTACAAGAATAGTTCTCAGCAAAATCAACTTGGACAATGGCCTCCCCCTGTTGAAGGTTTGATTTTCTCTCCTCAAAGTAGCTAGACTGCTGTCTTTTAATAAAGACATGTTCAAGAAAGCTTGGCATTTTTGAGCCCAATGACTCAAAGACATCTTTGATGGTACCTTCTTTGTAGACCTTCTTTGTTTTCTTACATACTTTTGAGGGCTTGTTCTTTTTAGCTGGTATTGCAACTTCTACTCTCTCCCACTGATTCCATGACACTTGTTCACACAGATGGCTCACAGCTCTCCGCCATTTCATCCAGCCAAGTGTATGTTGCACAGTTTTGGCATCTACCAAGCATGCATTCCTCTGAGCTACTATCACAGACAAATTTGTTTACAAAGTCACCAGAATAACTTGGGAAGCCTTCTACTTCTTTAGAAAGACAATCACAAATGAGACGGATGTTCTCATGATATAGACACAGACATACATTACGAGGTGTATCTGATGAAAGACGAACATTAACTGGTCGCAGAGAACTGAATTTACTCAGACCAATTTTAACACCTGGGTGTTCCTTCTGAAACAGAGCGTGAGCCTCTCTTAGCGAAAACATCAAGTGCCTTTTATGTAGATACTCTTTCTTTCCACTTTGCGTCTGAATGACATAGTCTTTCTTTCCAGGAGCTTGGCGGGACACATAATCTTTGCAGTAGAATTCTTTGACCTTTGTTATTGTTGCTGCTGCTACCTTTTTCTTTCCTCCGCTGTTGCTCTTTTTACGCTTGGCAATTACAAGGCCTGATGTGGTGGCTAACTTTTTGATCACTGCATTCCTTTTTCTTGGACTTTTGGGTAGGTGGGACTTGACTTTTCCAATTGCCTTTCCAAGAGCTTGAGGTGTTGCATAAGCATGCACATTTTCTTCTTCACCACTGCAGCTTTTTTGCGGTTGGGCCTTTTGTTTTATTCTACTTCTTCTCTTTCTCTCTCTGGCTTTCTTTCTGATGTTTTCTAATTCTATCTCACTGAGTGGTTTGCACTTCTTTCTTTCATTTCTTTTCCGTTCTCTATCCTTTGCCTTAAAAACACTGCACTTTCCAACATCTTCTCTCAACTTTTTACGGAATAATTTTGACCTTTCAGTACTCGTTTTTGCCATTGTATGGCTGTAGAAGTTGAAAAACAACTTCCTTCATACAGCACATACAAAGAAGGAATATTGGTCAGCAGTTTTATCACAAAGTGCATGCTCTATCCATAGAGCATGTCACTCATATAGTAGGCTGCTGACCAGTCATTTCTATATTTGCTTTATTTTTACTGCAAAAGTTTTCCCTTCTAAAATATACTGATACAAACTTGATACAAAGATAAAATACTAATCATATTCTTGTTGATTATCATTTATTTCATTTTTTTCTCTTTAAAAATAGTAAACATTTTACTTCACGGGCATTATGAAGTGTTTTGGGATTAGAAAAAACCTCTTTTCCAAACATCCCCAAAATGTCACGTCCGCAACAAATTGTGGTCACATCCGCAACACAATGTTTTCATTAATGAATCCATGGCAACAAGTGATTTCTACAATCTTTTTTTCAGATTCATTAAGCACAATTACTATTGTATTTAGTTAGTATAAGCAGTCACTTTGGAAGTTTTACAATTAACAGGAAATTTGAAATAACCAAGAGCAATTGAGATCAATCGTTGTTTTTGGAGTCACGTCCGCAACACACTCTAAAAAATTATTCTCTCTGTATCTTAAAGTGGTAGTCAAAATGTTTACTGCCAAAATGAAAGGTACTAAAAGGGGTTATTTTATGACATGGCTAATTTTAATTCAAGTATTTGGGATCTGGCATTGGGAGACATTTAATACCCAAATTTTGTCTCCAAATGTCACGTCCGCAACATGGAATTGGCCGTATATATATATATACACACACACACACACAGCTATTTCAATTAATGTTGTCTGGGAGATAGGGAATAGGACATTAGGAAATAGGACATTAGGGACTAAGGCATTTTAAAAATGACGGACGGCTGTACACAGGCTATAAAATGGCTAAATAAACTGTAAGCTAAGTAGACTAAGTCGTTCAGGTCGTATAACTAATTCATTTCGGGCTAGGAATACCCCTTATGCCATATACCCTAATGTCCTATTCCCTATATCCCAGACAGCATTAATTGAAATAGCTGTATATTGAATAAATAGAATATCACTTGCAAACCATCAAGCTCCTTGCCAAGCTCTTTGGCATGCTAACACCATAGTGAGTAAGTGACTCATTTCTGCGCTTGCGCACATGTATCCACGAGTTAAACAAGGATGTCATGGATACAGGTAGTCAAGAAGCTGACGTCATTGTTTACATTTTGCCTCATTAGCATAAATTAAAACAAACAGACTACATCAGTTGAAAGAGAATTTTGAACTTAGTAATCACCGAAAATTTGAGATTGATAGGTTAAATATTTATGGAGAAATTGACTTTTCAAAACTGTAAAATGAGCTGGGGGGCAAGAGTTGCTGACAGCCATACATTCTTTGTAAATTTTGAGAACTTTAAACGCTCATTCCTCAAAATATATTTATCATATCACTCTCAAATTTTCGATGATTATCAAGTGTGACAATCTCTTTCGATTTATGGACTCTGTTTGTTTGTATGTACCGCCGTCGCTTGGAGTTTGATGTATGCTAATGAGGAAAAAACGTAAACAAGGATTCACCTACATGTATAGGTCACAGCCAATATGACAGAAGGACTAGAAGTAATCATAGATTAGCAAAGTGCGTTTGTCATGTTTTTTTACTCAAGCATGGAAGTAGATAATATCTTTAAGTGGTCTGAACACCGCTGGAATTGACTGGTGCATTACGAGCAAACGAAAACCTTGCTTCAGGCACATGGAACTAAAGAAGTGCGAGCGCATCATGTGGTTACCAGTTTCCCGGCCAAGCAAGATAAGTTATTCCAAAATGTTGTCACATCATCTACATCTACCAGATTAGGGCACGCCCTCTCTTCGAGGCTTACATGTAAGTGCCCGGACAGCGGCTAGATCTTAATGTCAGCAAACAAGATCTCAATGATTTAGCGCGCAGACACCCCTCCGGAAAGATTCGAGAGTGGTGGCTGTGGCTAATTTGGTGGGCAAATTGTTCCACTGTTTAATAGTCCTAGGGATAAAGCTATAGTGGATATAAGTTTTGTCCTCCGAGGGTAGAAGGAAGGGTTTAGGGTGCAGGTGTCTTGTATATCTAGTAACTGGAATGAGTTCATTTGAGAAGTCTACTATGACGAGGCCGTTTACTATCTTATAAAGCGTTATAAGCCTACTGTCAGCCCTGTGCTGACGAAGATTGCGCCAGCCAAGGTCAGCAATCATGGCGGTCACACTGGCTTCACGGTTGTCAAAGATGAAAGCACGGGTAGCCGACAGATGACCACAGGGAGTCGAACATCCGATTAGTATGCGTTCTCCTTCGTTGAACGCAGTAAGACATTGGATATATGACATGGGACATTCAAACGCCGAAATAGAGTGCTGTTCTAGCTGAAAGTCTGGTGAACTCAGTTTGTTTTGGGGGATCAAAAACTGTAAGACAAATATGAATGGTTTTTTTGAATCATACAATGTATATATCATAGTTTATATGTTCCGTATAGTTGAATGGTTATAACCACAATCGATTTGAGTCCTATGTTATATATTCTATTGACTATGTCCTATCTACTTTATTCTTATACAAACCGTTAACATGACGAGAAAGAGGTTTTACAACAAGTCTGTACCTTCAGTCTTAGCTTGTAGTAACACTGCTTCTTAGGGTTGATGTCGTACAGTTTGTGAGCCAGGACTTCCTTCACGTACAGATCGTGTCCTTGACGAAAGTAATACACCTGTAAAAACACGTACGAGATATTAACCACGTGTGAAGATGCGCTCCTTTGACTTCAACTGAGGCTGAGAGGTACGGCAAGTTCCGGTATCAAAGGATTAGCCCCTTCTCTTGTATCACGCCGATACAACACTACCTCTCATGTTGTAAACACTACATAAAATACCATTGGCAGTCCTTAGACTTAGTAAATAACTATCTTCACATTTTTATGGCTTAAAAAAAAACCTTACAAATTTCGCATTCTGTCAGGAAAGGACTGATATACTCACTTGCTTTCTTCATTACCTTGCAAACCTCGAGTTCAAAAGCCTATACAATCTCTAAATATTTAAAGAAGAACGCGTCGCTACGATTTCCGCCATGTTTGTCTTTGTTTACGATGTAATTTTGGGCCAAGTAGATCGCTAAAACGATGTAAAAACTAGCACGTTTCTTCACAAATTCGCCATGCTTTCTTATTCACGTGAAACAAGCTTAGTAACCTCTCCTTAAGCTAGTAATAGGGGAGTTCTGCTTGGTTTACAAGGGCTTGCAAGAGAATCATGGGAAATTCGCGGAAAATTCGTGAGAAAATTAATATTTTGCTTTCTGGTTAATTTTTTTGAACATTCAGTAATGAATGAACAAAATCAAGAGAAGTTATCAAGGATTTAGGCGTGGAGATGGAAAAAGAAAGGAAAAAACAGGCTAAAAAAACAAAAATACATAGAGAAAAATCGGGAAAATGAGCAAAATATGCAAAGGAAAGCCCGCAAAGGACTATGGGTAATAGTTTAAGCCCTGAAAAATAGCCCCAAAAATGTTTTTCTTCAAATGTTTCAAAAGATAGTTGTTATCGGTATTCAATTAAAGCAGTCTCTTCAGTTTGATCGAGAAAACAGACATTTTCATTTTTAGAGCATGTTACATGAAAGTACATGGTGATTGTGCTACTCATCATATATGCTCCACTTGTCACGCACAAAGGTTTCAATACAAGGTTCGGGGGTAAATTATTCTTTTCTCGGAGAATAGAATAAATTGAATCCACCCTGTAGCCTCACATTGCAACATTTGTTCGTGACAAGTGGATATCGAAAGTGGGCTATTCTCAAACTCATAAAAAAAAACAAGATTTGGCTTGGGATTCCTGTGGCTAGCCTCGCTTTAGAGTACGACAGTTAATCCAATGGAATAGGCGTTATGCACGATGTCACGTGATCACCACCACGCCTCACTTTGGCACATTTCCTCTCAACACCAAAGTAAGGCTTAGTACTGATCACAAAAGCGTGACATCATTTAACAATTATTCACCGAAGTGGAGGTGAATAGTGGTGGATATTTATAGAGCCGCTTCAACGAGGGAAATATCCACCACTATTCACCAACGCTGAGGTGAATAATTGTTTTAGTATATACCACACTCCAGGTGAATAGCCAGCACCAAATAGTTATTATATTTTCTGTCAAATGGACAAAAACTCGCACCAGGTGATCGCTGCTTCGCTCGGAGGTGAATGTGAAATCATATTCGCTGTTTGAGAAGCCAATCAGAGCACGCGAAAAGTGATATTCACTGGTGTGGTATATACTAATTACACATAAGGCCTATTGAGTACAACGAGGAAAATCAAAATGGCGGATGCTGATAGTGCGATTATTTATTCAGTTTCTTGATTATTTCATCAGGCCTTCAATGAATGCTATCTTTTTTGTAAGTATTAACTTCTATGTTCACTATTGGAACCATCATTCTGTCACTATTCACGCTATTCGTTTTTTTACACAGCTACCCCAACTTGACCTGCGACCTGTACTTTAAACCTGCCTGAATACACATTCCTAAGAACAGCTTATCGAGAGTCAGCCATGGCACTGTACAAGCACATACTAATTATAATGCACCATTTTCTGTATAGAGCAGATCATTGTTACCTCGTCTCCAATCTGTGGTAGATAGGGTGACAGTCGTGGCTTGATGCACATCAGCCAATCAGCTGGTTCATAGTAACTCAGCATCTCTTCCACTTCGTCAAGTTTGGGTTTCTTTGGTAGCTATCGTACAACATGAACATGTCAATAATATACTAAAACCACTATCACCGCTTTTCTGTTCTGTTTTAATACTTGGTAAAGCTTGACTGAGGCATACAGAACAGAGGATGGTACAACAGCCTGCCCTCCTTTCAAGTACCGGGTAACAATCCCCTTTTCTTCGCGAATAGTACAACAGGTTCTTTAACGACCCCCATTTATGAAGAGAAAGTGTTGGGAGACAAGGCCAACGGCTTTACGTCCCATCTACTGGGTATTTTGTTTTGTTTTGTTTATTGTATTATTATATCTTCAAGACGTCTGATAAGGTCTGGCTTCAATAATTTGTTATACTTTTACAAGTAGGACAACTTTTTCTTTCTTTTGTATTATTTTGCTGGATGTATTCTGGAACTCAAACATTTACAGTGCGGCTACTGTAACCGGAGCCAGTTACACAGCGAGAACTAAATACAAAACGAAACTAAAGCATTCAGAAATACAAATCCTAGCACATCCACGCGATTTTTTTCATTCAAAAGACTTCCACTTCAAAATTAGTCCACCAAATTTGCCTCGCCATGGCAACAGATCAGACTTACAAAATCTGTAAAATCTGTAATCTTTTACCAGATCAAAGCTCGAGCAAATCAAAATCAAATAACCGCAAGTTGGAATGCTTTGTTTTCATTCTGCAATGTGATTGGTTCTCGTCAGTGGTCGCACAGTAAGAAATAAGCCACGAAGACCTGCAGCCTGTTCAGGAGAGCCTTTAGATTGCCGTGATGAAAAGCGACTGACCTTTTTCCGTTTGGCTGGTTTCTTGTTTTTCTTCTCCTTCTTTGGTTTACTGGACAGTTGAGGTGAGCTGGGACCTGGTTGCGGTGCCTCAGCATCTTCATCTGACGTGCTGAACACACGGAGAACACGTCTGGAAAAAACACAATGAAAGCAGCGTAAACAGCAAACCTTGAAGCAATAAGCTTGATCACATTTACGGCTATCAGAGGTAATGTACGGACACATGCACTGCAGTGTTGCCAAAATAATATGATTGACTTCTACTTCTGCAGCAACAAGGTTCCCACACATTTTCAGGAACAAAATTCCCTCACTTTTCCCTGACCAAGAAGCATTTTTCACTGACCTCCAGCGTATCCTCGCATTTTCCACAAATATTGAATCGTTATTTTGAGACAGAAACATTGAGCAGAACAGCCCAAAGAAATATGTATGTGAAGCCTGAAAATAAATATTTCGTGACTTTTTAATGAAATTTGGGCTCTTTAAGTCCCTAACAATTCCCTGACCTTGAATTTTTTCCCTGACTTTTCCCTGACCGTGGGAACCATGAACAACAAATGACATGCAGGACATGCTGCAGGACATGCTGCAGGTAAGGTATTTTGGTACCTTATTTTGAAAAGTATTATGCATCAAACGTTCCAGCTGGCTGTGTCATCGCTGTTTCAGATCTTGCCAGCCAAGAGACTAAAATGTCGTTTGATCGTATATCGTAACTCGCACCAGTGATAATTCTAGCCGCTCTATTTTGAAGCTTTTGTAGCTTATCAGATAACCCCTTTTCCAAGTGGTCCCATATCTGCACTGCAGTAATCAAGGTGAGAGGCAATAATAGAATTATAAACAGTGATTAGTAATGACTGTGGTAAGAATGGATTTAGACTTCTGAGGATTCCAAGTCCCTTCGCAACTTTCTTTGAAATTATATCGATGTGAACCTCTTGTAGGTGTCTGACATAAAGGCTTATGAGACATTCAACTCGGCTGGTGTAAAGTACAGGTCACAGGTCAGGTTGTTAATTCTAAGACAAATCCTAACCCTAACCACAAACCTAACCCTAACCATCAGACGAGTTCACAGGTAAACGACGGGTTCTCACTCACATACATACATGTAGAGCTAGGGTTCACAGGTAAACAAGAAGTGACCTGACCTGTGACCTGACCTGTAACCTGACCTGTACTTTACACCCGCCGCATTCAACTGTACTGCCACACAATCGATCAAAACAGACCACAGTGACAATGGTATACAAGAACGTAAACACAAACCTTGTTCTCCTGTTTTCAGTCTGAGGTTGTGCCCTGATTCCTACTTCCTCTATCCAGTCTGAATACTCACTCGATTCACTATTAGAGCAAACAGACAATTAAACACAGACGACTAGTTTGCAATAGGCATCCTTCAAATCCTCAAATTTTCTCAACGAACAAAAATAATGATGCAAAATTGAGCTGTTTTACCCGGATTGAGTGGTTTTACCTGAATAAATCACGAGCAAAAGTAAACGCAATCGTGGATAACTAACCAATTACTCTGAATTTCTAACGAAATCTGAAACAACCATGGGGGCTGATCAAAGCCAGGTCCTGGCTAATCCGCAGATCAAATTGGAATTTAGCATGCCGGAGAACCCGGAAAAAACCCTTGGAACAAGGGCGATCGAGGCACCAACAAACTCAACTCACATATGGCGCCGCGTCCAGGAATCGAACCTGGGCCACAGAGGTGAGAGGCGAAGCGCTTAACCACTGCGCTACCCCAGCTCCCCCACCAATCAAATTTAAAAGCAATCACATAATTAATTTTCGGCACTCAGTCGAAAACTGCTCTAAAATGAAACTAGTAAGGCAGCAAAGAATATTCTAACTAAGTGTAATCAGCCAAAAAAAACTAATAAAACTAGTAAGGCAGCAAAGAGTATTCTAACTCAGTGTAATCAGCAAAAAAAAAAACTAATAAAACTAGTAAGGCAGCAAAGAGTATTCTAACTAAGTGTAATCCTTGAATGCGGGAGACAGAGGTTCCTGTCCTCACCGGAGAACCACATTTTCACATAGTGTGTTATATCTTTCTCTTTCATGCCTCTAAAATAAAGACCAAATGACGTCATTCATTGTGGCTGATACTGAAAACAGCAACAACTAGTTGTCT
Source organism: Actinernus sp. WN-2022 (assembly GCA_030867875.1). NCBI lineage: Eukaryota > Metazoa > Cnidaria > Anthozoa > Actiniaria > Actinernidae > Actinernus > Actinernus sp. WN-2022. The sequence goes on from JAOWCC010001501.1 coordinate 7,336,905, forward strand.
AACCTGGAACTCTCGGTCCATTCCTCCTCCTCATCTTCACTTTCGCTTGGCGTTACCATGATGTCATCTTCACCAGACTCCTCCATATCCACGGCCATAGCTGCCCGGGTGGCGTATACGGGGCGTTGTGCCCTAGCCCTTGCTGCCCTTGACCTTGCCCTATCACGTACCCGCGCTGCCTGTCGGGAAGATCTTCGGTGTTGATTTTTCTGGACCCTTTCGTTATGAGCGACTGCTTCTTGTATCTGATGACAGAAAAAAGCCATATTGATTAGACCCACGATGACAACTTGGTTTTGTCCAGCGTTTAGAACTTCATATGAATTTCACTTACAGTGCGACCACAGTACCCTTAGACACTTACACAACGAAAACCAATAACACTGCAGAACGCAAACAAAGCATTTAAGTTTACGGTTACTTGAGCCAATCAGTGTCGAGTACAAGACAATAGCATTTTGACTTGCTCGACCTACGATCCAGTAAAAGGCGAATTTGGTCAACTAGTTTTGAAGTCAATTCTCTTTTGAATTAAGAAAATCGCATGGTTATGCCAGGTTTATACTGTGGAATGCTTTATTTTCGTTTTGCAATGTGTTTAGTTCTCGTTGTCTAAGTAGTCTCACTGTAAAGGTACATCAACAGGCTAAAAGTGGTGCCACTGATTAAAAAGAGCCCTTTTCTGCTCTCTTCAGATTTTGCAAGTTATTCCTTACCGCTCTGACAGCTGCTGATGGCTGGGCTCGTCTCTTCTTCTCCCTTAAGTAATTCATTATTTCAGTTTTACAAAGGTACGCGCGTCTTTCTTCATCGTATCTAATGGAATAGGAAACAGAGATGTTAGCCGAGAAAAAAAATGTGTGCCCTGGAAATACTATAGAGAAATCAGTTTCGAAAGGCCAAACATAGTGATATTTCTAGGGATTCGGCAGAAAAAAGATGCTCTTAGATGCAATCGCGTGCAATTTTGGACTCAACATTGAACTTGCTGCAGCCAATAGAAAAGCTATGCAAACGCAACACCAAAGCAATCATCGAATTACTTTCGAAACTCATGTGTAAGACCAACACTTGATTTTATATACACTAGTCACCCATCAGTTGTGCGAGACAAGCATCCGTATTTACATACTTTGCCATGCTTGGCTTCACGTCAGGGGCTATCGTCCTCTTTCTCCATGCCGTGACATCAGATTCGGCCACATCCTCTATGACAGGCACATTGCCGTGGGCCTGGCGTACTCCCTCTACGTCACCACTCTGCCGCATGCCATAGTTCCTGCTACCACCAGGGCTCTGCAGAGGAGGCTGTGCAGCCGCGCCTTGTCGAGGTGGTGAATTCTGACCTATAAATAGAATAGTGACCAAGAAAACAGTAGAGCAAGCGTATTGTTTTTATAATTCCGAAATGGTATGTTGTGCGTTGTTATACATGTAGCTTATGGAATATTTTTTATATGGTCTGACTGGACTTTATAGGCTTTCATCTACACGCACATAGTACACAACGTCAGCAGTAACAATATGAATAACACCTTAGTGAGCGAGTGAGTGAGCGACACGATTTCCCTATACCAAAAAATTGTAGGCTGATAACTCGTGGGTTGCTATGCAACATCCACAAGATAAAAAAAACGCAGAATGCCTGAACCATTATTGGCGAAGACTGACGTGATCATTTTATCACATTCTTTTATCGACAGGTTGCCATATCGTCCAAAACACGTTATGGTACATTGTATTTAGATTAAAGTACTGCACTGCATTTTAGTTCTCGCATACTAGGGAAAATCTGATCATAAAATATCTTAAATATACTTATTAAATGACCTTATGCAAGAACATATGAAAGTCCATCAGGAACAGAAAAAAACCATCATTTTACGTACCAGGCTCCCTCTCCCTGTTCTCCGCAGCCGCTATCTCAGCCAGCAGAGGTAGCTCAGCCCTTGGAGTGGGAGGTGGTTGGCGAGCAGTTCGCATGTTACTGCCGTGGCCTGGGACGAGACGTTGGAAGTAAATGGGATGTGGATTGCCATCCACATCGACTAGAAAGGGCGGTGGCATGAGATGCGGGGCCGTCTGAGTCTGGTGATAGAAATAAGGTTAAGAGTTGAGTAATAATTCTGGTAATTTCGTATTCATTTCTTAAAACTGTTCACTTCTTTCACGGCTGTTCTATTTGGTGTATAATTCACGTCTTAAGCCTGGTTCACACTGTCTAGCAACATAAGTATAATACAAGCAGCATACGCAGACGCAGTGCCGTATTTATCATTAGCGGTACTTGTTGTTATCTCACGCCTATGAGTAGAACAAGCGCCACTAACTGAATAATGCATTACTGCGTCTGCGTATGTTGCTTGTGCTTATGTCGCTAGTGAAAATCAGGCTTTATCAGCAACATTCTAAGTCTTGCCATTTCGGCTTTCGGAAGTCCCGTAGCACAAATTGTATGCTTGTTAACGTTAATTATTAATTTTGTCGTTAGAGCATCAAACAAGTCAAACCTGCTCATCCAGAACATAGCTGTTGGCATCTCTGATGAGTGGCCTGTAGTCTGTGTGAAAGAACTGCTCGCTCGGTACCTGTAGAAAAGGCGGGTATGTATTAGCTACTTAGGTCACATTGGAAGTTAAATGTCTGCTGGCGCTTTTCTCGGTGGCTAACATGAGCTCAGTTTTAAATTCAAGCGATTTTTTCTCAAGATAGACTCACCTTGGTAAATGGATCACTGGATCCATAGCCGAAGATACAGAGATGACCATGACTGTCTGTACATGCGAACTGGAGGCCATCGGGTGAGAACTTGCAGTCAAACACAGCACCGTGACCTTGGCCCTCAATCTTTAACAGCAAGGGAGGCAACGTTAGGAGTTGAAAAGGGACAAAAGGGGGGAGGGGTGAGTTGGAAGAAGAACAAGACAGTATTCTCTTCAATGCTGTACAAAAATATATTTTACTTTTTAGGATACTTGTTAAATTATTGGGTGTACTAACGTAACCTCCTCCCCCACCTTAATTAAACTGCAGGAAATTCACAAATCACAACTTCTCACTCCTCCCCCTTAGTCGTTCAATGGTCACTGAAACCCTTCCCATGTCAATAAAGTTCCACATTATGCCACAATGTCTAATAAATAAACCACAAGGGTTGTGACTTGATTACCGCTGTCCTTCTCATGTCAAAAGCTAAGTTTTGTAAAAACAATCACAATCAGGAATACCCTACATGTAGTTCAAATCATTAACTGAGCAGCACCAATTAGCTAGATACAACCCAGTCATTACAACCTTGGCATCAGCAATGAAAAGAGAGGAAGCTGTTTCTCATAACAACAACAACAACCTTTATTTTACCATGGTAGTACGCTCAGCTGGGCTGCTTTTCAAGTAGCCGTGACTAGCTTAAAACTATCCTAAATACATGATACTAGACCTACCTTATTATAGGAAATTAACAATGCACGTTGACAACGCGAAGAAAATTTACGTTACACTAAATTAACGCGAATTTTTCAAAAGTTAGGTTTACATGCATTAAATTAACGCGAATTTTTCGATAAGCATCTTGCTTTATTTACTGCGATTTTCATAATTCTGCAAACTCGCACTTTACATTTCTGAACGCCAAACTGCGTTTTGGCTTCCGTCAATAAAACCTTCCAAGACAAGTGCACGGATGTTTCTAAGTTTTTTTTAAAGCCGAAAATTTGGGTTTGAAGCCTAACTAGACCCTATCAATTCAAAAGATCTTTCAAAGCCTCACGGTGAAATCACCAAGAGCTGCTCACTCGTTTGATTGACGGAAACCAAACCGCAATAGTGACTCTGAAGAGCCAATAGAGGAGTCATGAACTAATAAGGTTTTGAAATGAAATAAAGGTGCTTTAAAATAACAATGTTGTAAAATAGCGTGCATTAAATTTACATCGACATTAATTAAGATACATTAAATTAACGCGAATTTTGTAAAATCGCGTTAATAAAGTGCATTGTTAATTTCCTATAATAAGGTAAGTTAAAATCTAAGTTAAATACTAACTTTAATACAAAATTTAAAAGTAATGACGACTAAAAAGATCATGTTAAAAAGACATACTAATTAATATAATTGCTTAAGACAGCCTTAAGTAGGGCTAAAGTGAACAATCTGCACCGACCACTTACCGACCACTTACCAACCACTTACCGACAACACTTGAGAACTGCAGTTTCGATGGTTTCCCGTCATTTATGCCGATGGTTTCCCGTCATTTATGCATTGGAACATACGCTTACTATGTTGTAGACAGTTGGATATTGATGAAAATAGTGTACTCATTATATTTGTCTGTTCTTCTTTGCAGCATTTTCTCAGTATTAAATGCCAAAAATGGTCACACTCAACTCCGTGAATTAGCGAACCCGACAATACTTGAGAACTGCAGTTTAGATGGTTTCCTCTGCCATTGGATATTGATGAAAATAGTGTACTTGTCTCTTCTTCTTTGATCTTCTTTGCAGCGAACCCGCGCCATCTTGGATTCCCATCTTGCCATTTAACAACACAGGCAGCACGCAGCAAATAAACATACTGCTATCGATATCTGGATTAGAGATATCGATAGCAGCTGGTGCTATTAAAACAGTGATCGACTTTATTCATTATAGACTATAATTATTGCAAACTACAAGTTTGGCGTGTCGAGAAGAGGCCGTTTATTATTAGCGTAAACATGCCGCAAAGAAATATATATATTATTATAATATAGATACGATAGTACGCGCGCTCTGATTGGCTAAGAAGCCATGTTTTATCAGAGTATATAACATGGTTAGCCGTGTTATATAGTTTTCAACTGGCGGTTTCCTTTCATCGCGCGCGTAAATCTATATTATAAAACAGATAAAGAAGCCTTAAATCCGTGTTTTATACTATCATAAAACACTCTGGTCATTTGAGAACACTCGAGAAATGTTGAAAGCACGCGCCTTCGGCTTGTGCTTTAACATTTCTCTCATGTTCTTAAATGCCCATCGTGTTTTATGATAGTATAAAACATGGCTAAGGCTTCTTTATTTGTTAATTAAAACGTGCCGTGAAGTAATTTTTTTCTTATTAAAGCCAATTAAGGTCAGCTAAGTTTTGGGTTTCTGCATGAGGTCATTGCCTTTCAGAGAAGCTTTGAAGTGTTCTTATATGGTATTTTATTTCAACTGGACCTAGTGAAGAGATGACAAACACGTAATTTTAGAGTTCGCAAGTTACCAACCACTTACCAACCACTTACAGACCACTTACCGACCACTTACCGACACAGTTTTACCGACACGGTTTTACCGACACAGTTTTACCGACCACTTTTTTTCGGTGCAGATTGTTCACTTTAGCCCTTAAGGAGTGTAAGGAAGTAATTGGTTCCATAATTGTGCTCCACTGTAGCTAAAGCTCTTTTTTAGATATTCACGGTTTAGTTACTTTGGCTTACTCCTTAGACTATAATTAGTGATTTCAGAAGAACGCGTTTTCTCAGGATAGTCCTTCTGCAGACTGGGTTCAATTCTGGCTGTACTGCTGTACGTGGGCTGTTGGTACTCTTTCGAACTAAAAATATTTACACTAGCTGCCTTGTCAGTTTCCAGCTCTCAAACTAGCCAAACTGCGTCCACAATGAACTGCATGCGATGTGCTATTTCTTTATGAGCAAAGATTCCTGCGCAACTTACCGAGTTGAAGAAACTTTTGATCATACGTCCTGTTCTAAGATCCCACAGGATAACCAAACCATCATGCCCTGCAAGATAAGGTAAGAGTTCAAAAGATTGGGAGGAGGGCAGATTAAGTTGTGGAGAAGACGCACAATTAACTCTACAAATACAGACTGGCATCACTAATATCGACTAAGCAACATGTACATTGTACATTGGGTAAAATAAAACTGTACAGCCCGGCGGGGCTCAGTTCTTGCGTTACATGACAGAGTACAGGTAGAGACATACGCTGCAACACTGCCCGCTACATAGCCGGAAATAGCGACATTGTACCGCTGTGTCCACCTCTTAAATTATTGTATGCAATGTTGTAGTGTGTGTTTTAACTGCCGGCAATGTTGTATGCAATGTGGCATGCGATGTATCGTGCAATGTGGCAGTGTGTGTTAACTGCTTCTAAAACAAGTTAAACTCCGAACAAGTCCCTCTATTTTTCTTGGTCACTGCATCTTATGTCACTTCTCCAGCTTTCGCTCGTCCACTAATCGAATGATACCGATGAAATTTGAAGAAAAATAACGAGTCTAGTCTACAAAACAATTGTCGGCAATGTTGCATGCTATGATGCTGGCAACTGCCAGTACCATTCTGGTATTTTGACACATCCAACATTGTGAGTAATACAGTACCGCTCGAAACCTGTATTCTGATTGCACCATTATACTGTAGTTCTATTGTTTTTGTACTGCACGTTCTAAAGGTTAGGGTGTTTTGCATTGTTGGATAAGCCCATGCTGTGGCTCGTTTCGAGCGGTACAGGCCGGCTCGACATTGTTGCTTAGTATCAATAGTACTGTTGTAAGCACACTTTATGTCATTTACCTGCACTAAGAAAGACATGAGGATCATTAGGGTGAGCCTCCAGTACAAACATCTCATCATGGTGACCCTACAATAACAACCAAACATTGTAACATAACTAACATCTCATCATGGTGACCCTACGATAACAACCAAACATTGTAACATAACTAACATCTCATCATGGTGACCCTACGATAACAACCAAACATTGTAACATAACTAACATCTCATCATGGTGACCCTACAATAACAACCAAACATTGTAACATAACTAACATCTCATCATGGTGACCCTACAATAACAACCAAACATTGTAACATAACTAACATCTCATCATGGTGACCCTACAATAACAACCAAACATTGTAACATAACTAACATCTCATCATGGTGACCCTACGATAACAACCAAACATTGTAACATAACTAACATCTCATCATGGTGACCCTACAATAACAACCAAACATTGTAACATAACTAACATCTCATCATGGTGACCCTACAATAACAACCAAACATCGTAACATAACTAACATCTCATCATGGTGACCCTACAATAACAACCAAACATTGTAACATAACTAACATCTCATCATGGTGACCCTACGATAACAACCAAACATTGTAACATAACTAACATCTCATCATGGTGACCCTACGATAACAACCAAACATCGTAACATAACTAACATCTCATCATGGTGACCCTACAATAACAACCAAACATTGTAACATAACTAACATCTCATCATGGTGACCCTACAATAACAACCAAACATTGTAACATAACTAACATCTCATCATGGTGACCCTACAATAACAACCAAACATCGTAACATAACTAACATCTCATCATGGTGACCCTACAATAACAACCAAACATTGTAACATAACTAACATCTCATCATGGTGACCCTACGATAACAACCAAACATTGTAACATAACTAACATCTCATCATGGTGACCCTACGATAACAACCAAACATCGTAACATAACTAACATCTCATCATGGTGACCCTACAATAACAACCAAACATTGTAACATAACTAACATCTCATCATGGTGACCCTACGATAACAACCAAACATTGTAACATAACTAACATCTCATCATGGTGACCCTACGATAACAACCAAACATCGTAACATAACTAACATCTCATCATGGTGACCCTACGATAACAACCAAACATTGTAACATAACTAACATCTCATCATGGTGACCCTACGATAACAACCAAACATTGTAACATAACTACGATACAACGCGCGCTCTGATTAGCTAACAATGCGTGTTTTATCAAAGTATAACTTACAATATTTTCAGGGAACCTCATCCCTTTAAGCGCAAGAGAAAGCGAGGTTTTCTGGCGAAAACATACACGCATGAGTCCGAGGTCCGCCATATACAGCTTTATTTAGGCACGCTGGCCCCAACAACAGAACATACTCTGCTGGTTTCCACGAGGGGCGTGAAATATTGACAATATGTTAAAACTATTACAACTAATTAGAACTATACTAAGTTATATTCAGACTTAAAAATGTATTTACGAGGAGAGGTAAAAAGTAATATTTATAGGCTATTCAGTTGGTACTATTCAAATTACTTATTATAAAAACTAAGTTATTTAAAATTGACATGTACTACTTACAGAGCTATCAACGTGACTTTCTTTATTTCTCTCCGGAATTGTTGGAGCGATTCCGCTAGTTAAGCTTCGCGCGGAAAGGGTATTCCATAGCATAGCACTATTATATTTAAAGCTTCTTTTCAAAAACTCTCTTTTAGGCTTTGGAAGTGCTAGGTTTGTTTCATAGTTTCTTAAATTGTATCTATTCTGACGATCGTTCAGAGTTATAAAAGATTTTTTTTAAGGCAGGATGCGGAGTATAGCCATGAAGTATTTTGTATATTAACTATAGATATGTACTACTTACAGAGCTATCAACGTGACTTTCTTTATTTCTCTCCGGAATTGTTGGAGCGATTCCGCTAGTTTAGCTTCGCGCGGAAAGGGTATTCCATAGCATAGCACTATTATATTTAAAGCTTCTTTTCAAAAACTCTCTTTTAGGCTTTGGAAGTGCTAGGTTTGTTTCATAGTTTCTTAAATTGTATCTATTCTGACGATCGTTCAGAGTTATAAAAGATTTTTTTAAGGCAGGATGCGGAGTAGCCATGAAGTATTTTGTATATTAACTAAAGATAGATTTCGTACAAGCATGCCTTACATCAAGATTTTGGATTTTGAAGGGGCGTGGAGCGAGAGTTCACGATAAATGTATGCTTATACCCGCGTTTAAGCCGCACCCTCAACTTTGTCCAAAAAAGTATGGCCTATATGCGAGTATTTAGGGTATATATTGTATATTACGTTATTTCATACTTGACACGGTTTTCTTTGTTATTCAGCCCTAGTCGGCCCTCGGGATGTATAATTATGGCTTATTGCCTCCGTTCTCGGTATTTAACTCTCACTTACAAACGTCCCAGTGAGAATACCGACCTCAGTCGGGAGCGAAGAAAGCGTCCTGAGGGCTGGCTGTTGTACGCATGATACCTATGACAGTCGTCCACATATCACGGACAATAGCCTCAAACACATGTGGTTCTTAGTCTTGCAAGTCTCAAAAAGAGATACCACATGAAATAACCGGCTCTCCGCTGGAATGACTTGCTTATCAAGACAGTGAAAGCTGGTGTGAATATGAACATGATGTCCTGCCTGGACTTGAACATTTATACACATGGCATGTAAGGGCGAGGAGAGACAAAGAACGAATGATAGTGTACACAAATGTAAAGTGTGTACAAATGGCATTTTTGTCTGATATTGACCATTTATTATATTTTAATATTCCAATGGCTTCGTGCACAGTACAACATCAAAGCAGGTGATTGGCTAATGATAGTGCTTTATTGGTGACCACAGCACTTTCAGTTGCAATTTTAAAAGGGTTAGAGACTTTACGTTTGTCATTGACAAAATACAGGCATTTACCGAGTGTCTGTACAATGGACTCTTCGCCCTGATGCAGTGCTCATAATTTTTCGTTCATCGCACTGAGTCGGTGCGTGCCTGTATTTGTCAATATATTCATTATATTTCGTTCATCGTACTGAGTCGGTGCGTGCCTGTATTTGTCAATATTCATTATATTTCGTTCATCGTACTGAGTCGGTGCATGCCTGTATTTGTCAATATTCATTATATTTCGTTCATCGTACTGAGTCGGTGCATGCCTGTATTTGTCAATATTCATTATATTTCGTTCATCGTACTGAGTCGGTGCATGCCTGTATTTGTCAATATTCAATATATTTCGTTCATCGTACTGAGTCGGTGCATGCCTGTATTTGTCAATATTCATTATATTTCGTTCATCCTACTGAGTCGGCGCGTTACTGTATTTGTCAATATTCATTACTTTTCGTTCATCGTACTGAGTCGGTGCGTGCCTGTATTTGTCAATATTCATTACTTTTCATTCATCGTACTCAGTCGGTGCGTGCCTGTATTTGTCAATATTCATTATATTTCGTTCATCGTACTGAGTCGGTGCGTGCCTGTATTTGTCAATATTCATTATATTTCGTTCATCGTACTGAGTCGGTGCGTGCCTGTATTTGTCAATATTCATTATATTTCGTTCATCGTACTGAGTCGGTGCGTGCCTGTATTTGTCAATATTCATTACTTTTCATTCATCGTACTCAGTCGGTGCGTGCCTGTATTTGTCAATATTCATTATATTTCGTTCATCGTACTGAGTCGGTGCGTGCCTGTATTTGTCAATATTCATTATATTTCGTTCATCGTACTGAGTCGGTGCGTGCCTGTATTTGTCAATATTCATTATATTTCGTTCATCGTACTGAGTCGGTGCGTGCCTGTATTTGTCAATATTCATTACTTTTCATTCATCGTACTCAGTCGGTGCGTGCCTGTATTTGTCAATATTCATTATATTTCGTTCATCGTACTGAGTCTGTGCGTGCCTGTATTTGTCAATATTCATTATATTTCGTTCATCCTACTGAGTCGGCGCGTGCCTGTATTTGTCAATATTCATTACTTTTCGTTCATCGTACTGAGTCGGTGCGTGCCTGTATTTGTCAATATTCATTATATTTCGTTCATCCTACTGAGTCGGCGCGTTACTGTATTTGTCAATATTCATTACTTTTCGTTCATCGTACTGAGTCGGTGCGTGCCTGTATTTGTCAATATTCATTACTTTTCATTCATCGTACTCAGTCGGTGCGTGCCTGTATTTGTCAATATTCATTATATTTCGTTCATCGTACTGAGTCTGTGCGTGCCTGTATTTGTCAATATTCATTATATTTCGTTCATCCTACTGAGTCGGCGCGTGCCTGTATTTGTCAATATTCATTACTTTTCGTTCATCGTACTGAGTCGGTACGTGCCTGTATTTGTCAATACGGCCCTCGGGATGTATATGGCTTATTGCCTCCGTTCTCGGTATTTAACTCTCACTTACAAACGTCCCAGTGAGAATACCGACCTCAGTCGGGAGCGAAGAAAGCGTCCTGAGGGCTGGCTGTTGTACGCATGATACCTGTGACAGTCGTCCACATATCACGGACAATAGCCTCAAACACATGCGGTTCTTAGTCTTGCAAGTCTCAAAAAGAGATACCACATGAAATAACCGGCTCTCCGCTGGAATGACTTGCTTATCAGGACAGTGAAAGCTGGTGTGAATATGAACATGATGTCCTGCCTGGACTTGAACATTGATACACATGGCATGTAAGGGCGAGGAGACAAAGATCGAATGATAGTGTGTACAAATGGAATATGGCATTTTTGTCTGATATTGACTATTTATTATATTTTAATATTCCAATGGCTTTGTGCACAGTACAATATCAAAGCAGGTGATTGGCTAATGATAGTGCTTTATTGGTGACCACAGCACTTTCAGTTGCAATTTTAAAAGGGTTAGAGACTTTACGTTTGTCATTGACAAAATACAGGCATTTACCGAGTGTCTGTACAATGGACTCTTCGCCCTGATGCAGTGCTCATAATTTTTCGTTCATCGCACTGAGTCGGTGCGTGCCTGTATTTGTCAATATATTCATTATATTTCGTTCATCGTACTGAGTCGGCGCGTGCCTGTATTTGTCAATATTCATTACTTTTCGTTCATCGTACTGAGTCGGTGCGTAGCTGTATTTGTCAAAATTCATCATATTTCGTTCCTCGTACTGAGTCGGTGCGTGCCTGTATTTGTCAATATTCATTATATTTCGTTCATCGTACTGAGTCGCTGCGTGCCTGTATTTGCCAATATTCCAATATTCGAGAGAAGAGGAGAAGAGGGGGGATTCACCAATCTCCACCCCTTCTCCCTCTCCCCAATCCCCCCCCTTCCCCTCTTCTCCCCTTCTCACCCTCTTCCCCTCTTCTTCGCCCTTTATGCCGCTTCGCAGGCTAAGTTTTGGTGACCAGAGTTTGAGAACTGTTTAGCAGCAGGTGATCTACAGACGCTTGTGGCTCGATCATGAGTACAGTTTGACAGGTAACATGGTTGCCACCCATCAGGAACAAAAATTCCCTGACTTTTCACTGACCAGAAAACTATTTTTCACTGACCAAAATAAGACTGTTCAAAAGTGATTATCAAAACCTGTAGCCTCCCCTCGCACATGCTTTGAGGCATGAGCCATCGTGGCAACTTCAAAATAAAATCCCCTAATTTTTCTCTGACTTTGACAAGAAATTTAGAATTTCCCTGACCAGATGCAAAATTCCCTGACTTCCCTGACCTTGAAAAAATATCGTTTTTCCCTGACTTTTCCCTGACCGAGGCAACTCTGCATAAGCTAACACAGTACTCTGTTTTTTTAAAACAAGTATTGCCAGTCTTTCTTTCTTTACTTCTCCGCTGTTTATTGGCCGTGTTTGCTATATTGTACACAAAAGTCGGGACTGCGGTTTTTACAGACATATGTATGTTATATTTGGGGGGGGGGGGGGCAACCGTCGATCTGACAAACCAAAGGTTTTTGGTTTAATAGTGGTCAGTTGGTGCCTTTAGAATGGAAAATTTCATTTTAGGTCTAACTATTTGACTAGTCGTTTTCTTTTCTTGCACTTTGCTACTCTTATTCTTATTTATTTCATCAATCATTTGAGGATGTCGTCCATGGGCATATATTCATTATGATCCAATAATTATATCTAATGTACAACCGTAGAAGTAATCGCCTCCAGATTAGCTCAGTGGTGACATGCTGGTCTGACATGCTGGTCTGACATGCCGCCGGTGCACGAGGTCGAGGGTTCACAAAACCCTGGCTGGACCAACACTCAGAGTCTTAATAAAACTGAGTAGAAGGTGCTGCATTTGTGAAACAATCTCGTTCTCAAACTGTAAATGGTTAGACCTTCACGTCTTGTCCGATAAGGGACGTTAAATCGTAGGTCACACGACGGCCTCAAGTTTATCATTCTCACCAGACTGTCATGAGTTGCCAACGTTAATTAAGGTTGCAATACCCACCTCCAGTACGTGGACCAGTGTCCCAGACGCTGCCTCCCACACCTTCAGAGTGTGATCGTTGATAGCCGTGATCACATAATGGTCCGAGAGATCCCATGCAACCTGGTAAAAGGACAATAATTAATAATAATAATAATATTTTGACAGGAAAGCTCCACTCACAATTTGTGATTTTCAGGGAGGACCTGTATTAAAAATATATATTTTACTAATATATGGTGGGAAACCCCCACCCCTCCCCCCTGTTTCACCCTACATTTAATGGTTAATCATTAATTATACACGAATACCCAAGGGAGGGGTGATCAAGGACTTTTGAGGATGTAAAATCACCTTAACCGTTGATGACTGTGTTACGTTGGTTCACATGTTTATGCATTAGTTAGGAGTTCACAAGCGAGTGATCAATATTAAAGGTCATCTATGTTGATGTTTCAGGCCATACTAACACTGAGAATACTGGTATCAATGAAAATAATAATAATGTTAATAATGATACTGATTAACTATCATTATAACGACAACAATAATACTACATGACTGTATGTAATAATAATAATACTACAATACAATACAATACTTTTATTCACTCTATAACACTAAAAATACAACAGGACAAGGTTACTTGACAAGGTTATAGTTAATATTTTAAGTTCGGGAAAAAAAGTTAATTGAAGTTTATCTAGAAGGTAGGTAAACCGTTAGGTTATCGAGCTAGCCTTTAGCCAAATGAAATTAAATCGATATTCTAGTTACAACTAAAGCAAGACTGAATTAATACATATTTGCACTACAAGTACAGGTGCTAATTAATTTGTTGATCATATTGGGGGTAGTTGGACTAATGTTGTTCTGCCAACAAGTAATTAAGGTTTAATCTTTTTTGAAAAGGAGAATGTACAGAGTTCTTTTTATTCGTTTGGGAGCTTTTGCCAAAGATCAGTTGCTTGGGAGGAAATCATCTGGAGACCTGTATTTGTTCTGATGCGTGGTTTGTAAAAATTCAGGTTTGAGGCATATCTTGTATTATAATTATGTACATAATAATAATAATGACTATACCATTGTCACACGTGGCTTGACAGCTTTGAGTGATTCGTCTATTGGAAGACAACTAAATAAAGATTTAAAAATGAAACGCATAATAAACAGTCAACAAGATTGATGATTTTCAGTAACACAATGTTATTTGTATGCCGTATTTCACTTGATCTGACATGCTAGTGGTAGTCTGCATACAGGCCCAAGGAGAAAGGAAAAGAGGGAATGGGAAGTGATGAATACTGTCTTTAAAGACTTTTAGACAACTTAGTTTATATGTATGTATATTGTATATGTGTACATAAACTAATCATGAGTGCTGTAAGACATTTCTCTTACCCTGGTAAGGTCTTGCTAATGTCCAATAAGATGTGTTCCCATTTGGTCCGTCTGAAGTACCAGATCCTGGCCGTACCATCTCGAGATCCACTCAGAAACTTGTCACCTCCATGGCTGAACTGAATGCTGTCCACATGATCCTAAGAGAATGGAAAGAGATGTGTACTTACAGTGTAGGTAAAGATGAGGTGAAATAATATGTTCAATATAGGCCTAATTTCTCTAGTACTGTTCATTTAAAATTATTTAAGAAAACAGAAAGTTATCGAAAAAAGACTGTCACCAGACTGCAGGGCTCGAAATAGAAATATAACATGACCTGCCATTTCTTCTTTTTGCAGGCCATTGACTGTTTTACATCATTTCCAAGCATCTTTTCACCTGCCATTGCCATTCCTAAAAATTGGCCAGCTTTTTGGCCATTGGCAGGTTGCTATTTCGAGTCCTGAGACTGTCGTGAGTTACAAATGTACTGATGTTAACTAAGGCTACCTTTAGCAACATGTACATGTTCCAATGTATGATCGTACTTACGTTGTGTACATCAAGCTCTGCAATCCTCTCTGGTGGACCTGGGCTCATTTGATATATCCTAATAATGTGATCAGTACTGCCAGCAACTAGAAAGCTGCCTCCTACAGATTGACAGGAATACAAACAGTAAAATAATAGTCTCTCTTTATTTATCTTATTTATTTACTTCGGCCATAATAAAAGATACAAAATAAAATGACAAAAGTAAAATATGCAACAAACAAAATATAAAGGCCAGGAGAACCAACACAGCATTAGCCAATTACATGTACGTTGGTTTCTTATGAAAAATAAAATAAATGTCATAATTACAATACTTAATTCAACCTAAAAGCAACATATTTTATTAGCATGGGGATGTTGACAGGTGGGACCTAAGAAACATTGCACTCAATCATTGAACAGAAAACGTATACCCAATCAGTGAAACTGGGGCACCATCTCAGACCTAGAAGGTCAAAAACCTAACCCCATACATCATCACACCCATATACAATGTACACTCAAACATTGAACAGAAAACGTATACCCAATCAGTGAAACTGGGACACCATCTCAGACCTAGAAGGTCAAAAACCTAACCCCATACATCATCACACCCATATACAATGTACACTCAAACATTGAACAGAAAACGTATACCCAATCAGTGAAACTGGGACACCATCTCAGACCTAGAAGGTCAAAAACCTAACCCCATACATCATCACACCCATATACAATGTACACTCAAACATTGAACAGAAAGCGTATACCCAATCAGTGAAACTGGGACACCATCTCAGACCTAGAAGGTCAAAAACCTAACCCCATACATCATCACACCCATATACAATGTACACTCAAACATTGAACAGAAAGCGTATACCCAATCAGTGAAACTGGGACACCATCTCAGACCTAGAAGGTCAAAAACCTAACCCCATACATCATCACACCCATATACAATGTACACTCAAACATTGAACAGAAAACGTATACCCAATCAGTGAAACTGGGACACCATCTCAGACCTAGAAGGTCAAAAACCTAACCCCATACATCATCACACCCATATACAATGTACACTCAAACATTGAACAGAAAACGTATACCCAATCAGTGAAACTGGGACACCATCTCAGACCTAGAAGGTCAAAAACATGACCCCATACATCATCACACCCATATACAATGTACACTCAAACATTGAACAGAAAGCGTATACCCAATCAGTGAAACTGGGACACCATCTCAGACCTAGAAGGTCAAAAACCTAACCCCATACATCATCACACCCATATACAATGTACAGTCACTTTTAATGTACATGGGAGTATCCCTCCCCCCAGGCATTCTCTATAAATCCCTGACAATAATACATTTTTAATAATACATTGTATATTACTGGGGTTTCCTACAACCTGATCAATCTGATTGCCTGAAAAATGTTGAAAAAAATATTTTTGTGCCTACAATCACATCTTTTTATCTGTAAAATTTGCATCATTTTGCTTATAACAATCAAATCAGAAGATTGAGAAGTAGCAATTTTGTAATCATTCATACATGTACATTTGTATGATTTCAGACCAAAATTGCACTCCACTCAGTTCTAGCTATTATAAATTACCATAATATTATTTTAAATTACAATAATGATAAAATATAAAGCTGGATGAAATTACCTGGACTAAATGATGAGCATACCATCTGTGTTCCTGGTCTGGACTTCTCTATGAATCTTACAGGTTTAGGGCTGAGAATAAGACAAAACAGAATCAGAACTAAAATGGCATAAATCAATTCAAGTGCCCCAAGGTAACCCCATTTTAGTTAAAAATAGACAGATTTACATGTAGCTTGTACATTTGTTGTTCAGATCATGTGACAGCTCTCCAGAGTATTCAGTGCTTTGTTTTCCAATGATGTACATTTCCTCTTTAGCCTGCATCGCATCCGAACTGAACCCCGGTTAAGTCCGTCTGCGAAACAGCGACAGAAAGCTTGTTCTAGACCCCCAACCAAGTACCAGGATATATATATAATTTTATGTAGTCGATTCTAATTGGCTTTTACTAATGCTCATTCTTACACGTCTTCTGACTGGCCATTCAACTGTCACCAGCCTCGGAGATTGTTATGACGGGCATTTCATGTCAGAGGCCGCTCGGTTGAAACTGTTCGTTTGCATGTGGGTCAGCTGTTTACTTGAAATTTCTCGCCCTAGATGAGCTCTGTCGTCGTTTTCCTGTGTTTCACTATCGGAGAAGGTTAGGTTTATTTCAATTTCGGGTCAGGTTTTGAAGTAATGTAATGTAATAGGCTGCCCGTGGTTTAGTGCCAGATGAAAGGAAACTTGCCGAACACATTAAATGCCACGTCAAAATGCTTGTATGAAGAACACACAAACAAATCCTCCATGCAGCTTGGAAAGATCTAGTATGTGCCACATCCGAACTCAACTCCGGTCAACTGCTCTTGTTCTAGCAAACGAATCTTGATTTCAAACTGATATTGTACAAATATCATTGCTCTTCTCAACGTGTATAAAAGCCGCCATATTTTGAAATGTAAATTAGCCGTAAGTCGCACTGGTGACAGGCTGGTGACAGTTGCATGGCCAGTCAGAAGACGTGTAAGAATGAGCATTAGTAAAAGCCAATCAGAATCGACTACATATATCCTGGTACTTTGTTGGGGGTCTAGAACAAGCTTTCTGTCGCTGTTTCGCAGACGGACTTTACCGGGGTTCTGTTCGGATGCGCCGCAGGCTATTCCTCTTGGGATACCAAAAAACAAGAAAACATTACTCTGACCTGAATTAGGACAACTAGATAATGACGTACAAGCTAAATCGGTCTATTGAGGACGAAAGAAAAAGAAAAAAGTTAAATCAGTATAATTCCCAATTCTTAAATCATGATTAAAGTCCCACACATTTTGTTTCAGGACGTACTGCACAGTTTGAGGTCTTGGTCAAGTGATGTAAGATCAAGCAAAAACTATTGTTCTCTTGCATTTGTTGGAGGTTCTATTGTCATGGATTCTTGATAATTCTTACGTCACACACAATGCACATAGCCTGCGTGCAGACGTTCTCTCTCCCTGCCAAAATCGGGAAAGAGACGTCTGCGAAACGCTATTGATAATCGTGTTCTGGTCATGTGTTTCTTCTCCAGTATTTGAGTACCGCGCGTTGATTGGCTGTTGACGGAGGATTGTCATAAAGTCATATGATTGGCTAATAACTTCCCGGGATGACCCCATGTTTACTTTTCGAAACCGTTCATCGGTAGTGGTATTCATTTACACCAAACGTCTAGTTGTGTCTTATGTTTTGCCAGGATCCCATTTTTTTGTAATGGGCTCCTTATTGGTTTGCTGATATTGTGAAACATAATGACAAGAATCTAGGATTAAAGTAGTAAGAGCTTTCTACTCTTGGCTTTGAAGTTCACTTAAATTCGCCATATATTTGTAAACACTGCGTCCAGAAGTTGATGAAAAGACGAGGTGTGAAATATAAATATCTACATGTACGAAGGCAGATCTTTACGAGTGTTTTCATTCGAAAGCCACAACTGCAGGTCTGGTCGTAAAGAAGAGGGACAGTACATGTGCTAGGGAATGTTCGAGTCAGACTGACTCCAGCTCTGCCCCGAAACGACTCAGCTGCTCTAGATGGCAATGCGATCGAGCCGACTTCTCCTCGTAGAAGGTTGCCGACCACAAGAATATAAACTCCTGCAGCGAGAAAATCAAATAAATGTACGTACCTCTATGATATTCCACTTTCTCCCATTTGTCCGTCCGTGTTACCAATTCTGGATGATTCAGTTATCGTAGGTGAAAATATTGAACCAAACAAAACACAGAAGTCGTCCAAGTCAAGCCGGTTGAATGGCCGAACAAAACAAATGTTAAAGGGACTATGTCAGCTATTTTTAGCATCACTTTGAAACGCTGAAAATTACATTCAAACTAAATGAAACGAAGAAATAATGGTGTAGATTTATTAAAAGCATTTTCCTTAGTAAGGTTAAGCTCAGAGAAGTTAATCGGGCAACGGATGGCGAGGATGGAAATGGATTACGATTATGAACATCTTGAAAAAGTTAGGCTAACGTTTTCAAGTTTTAAACTATCATCTTTGATATTAGATAATGTTTCTATTATGGGTTGTTGTCTATTCGGAAATTAACATCGTTTCGTATCAGTTAGTGTATCGTGAGTATTTCTCTTATAATCAAACAATTCTACATTATTATTTGACAGAAAATCAGAAAAATCCTGGTGACATAGTCCCTTTAACAGGAAGGCCTTGAAAGTTTGGGTAAGATGTTAACATTGTTTCATGGAACTTATAGCCAGATTGCATCGGCTGTATGGAAGAATACAGTTTTGAGAGAAATTGTCCAGCAATTCTTTCTCACAGAAGCAGACAGAGAATGTATGCAGTTGTATTTGCTAAAATCGCCTAGGAAAAATAATTAATAATTTTAATTATGATAACTTATGACCAGAACACGATTATCAACGGCGTTTCGCAGACGTCTCTTTCCCGATTTTTGCAGGGAGAGAGAACGTCTGCACGCAGGCTAAATGCACGATGTACTAGGCCAATGCTTCTAATTAGTGTACTGTGGCTTGGTCGTGAAAAGAGGCTGGCTGCTTTTCACAAACTTCAACAGGTTGTGTAGACAATCAAGAATATTTCAGGCATACGCAAAATGTTTTTTTACAGAATTACTCTAAATAAATTATAAGAATTAAATATATGAAAAAGGGGGTTAATTTATAAGGGCACTATATTTTAAGCAATCTAAAGGTACTGTAAGTTATTAAACTTACATGTAGTATGTGAATGTGTACATGTTAAGTTTGTAAAGTCCACAAAAAAAGACAAAATAATGACATGTACAATAATTACAGTCAGTAATTTAGTAATTAATAGCTGTTATTACAGCTGAGCCAAATGGTAATTACGGCTGAGCAAAAACGTCAAATGACATGTACAATAATTATTATTACAGTCAGTAATTTACAGTTTTAAATTTATTTAGTAATTAATAGCTGTTGTTGCGGCTGAACCAAATGGTCAGAGGCTTCACCCATCAGCCCTCATGAAAACAAGGCTTTCGGGTCAACCATTACAAAATGGTACAGAGATACATGTAGAGTCAAGTTGAATGGAGTTCACCAAGAAGATGATGCCCCAAATGATTATTTTCTAAAGAAAAGCAAGAATCCTTGTCTTCAGAAGCTTCTTGGATCCGTAAAGTCCAACAACTCACACGATAACTCCTCTTCGCATTCAGCCTTATGAAATCGGTTAGTCCATCCTTAGGCCACTCAGGGTCTTACAATCGCTACTAGTGCATCGAATGAAGAGACAGGAATGATAAAGCAGAGTAAAACGAGGGTATTTCATGGAAAATTTCACTCAAACAAGCTCAAAGCTGAAACAGCCTCAAAGAAGTCAATGACCCGATAAGACGGGTGAAACCACTGACTGTTTCATGGTATTTGGCTCAGCCGTAATATGGTCGAAAGCGAAAGATTGACAAATTATTTACATACAACTTTACATCTAAGAAAGTAAATATATTTACATTATTTTTATACAGTCATGTAACTTTAATAACATTAAACTTTATTATATACACACAGTAACAGTACAAACAAATATGATGTACATGGAAGTTGTACTCACTCAAAGACTAGCTTTGAGGGATCCCATTTCCAGAAACACACAGTCCCATCTCCTCCAGTAGACATGAGATACCTGAAGGAATCAACAACAAAGACAGAGATTAGAGGTCAGTAGTAAACAGTTGGCCTAGTAAACCTACATTTCTCTACATTGTATGTACTGAATTCAGACTGTATAATTATGTAGTCTGGTAATTTGACAGTGTGCCAATGACATTTTCACCACTGAATAAAATAATAATACTTAAACTGGTAGTCTTAAGTTTAATAGCACAATTATGAACATGATCTTAGTGCTAGAGTTCATTCTTCCTTCACTTTCAATATTATTGGTAAAAAAATAAAATTATAATATTTCATCACATACATTATAACAATAATTCATCCTTACAATTGTGAGCATACAATTAATAGTAACTTGACTGTACTAGCTTATACCTTGATTCACCAAGGGGTGAAGGGCAGAACTGCAAAAGAAACATTAAAATTAATAATATTATTAATAGTTAAACATTTACAACTAGAAAACTTGCATTTCACTTTGACTCACTGAAAGCTTTTTATTTTGTTTTGAATCCATTTTTTTGGACAGAAGAAAGTGACATATTGATCAGCCTCAGACTGTGAGGGTGGGACTGTACTGCTACTACAATGTATTACATGTATGTACTATGGCATCACATTTTATCAGTCTGAGCTCAACAAAATGAAAGTGCCTATAAAAAAATTAGCCCTAAGGCAGAAATAATTTGGGCACAGTAAAGTGTTTAAAATTTTGTTCAACCATTTTTGGGTGACTTATGGTTGAAATATTGCTTTAAAATGTTTTCAAAAAATCATGAATAATTAATGATTGAAGCAAAAACAAAGGAAATCAATGACTTTGAAGACATTTTATATGTGATAAAATTTTATCCTAATTTATATAAACTTTTAACTTGGATTTTCTCGGCCAAAATAAGTTGTATTGCCAAAATAACATCTAACAATTTCATCCTACTAAAAAAAATATTTGTCATTCCCTTGAGATGTGCATCTTTCTTTCATTGCATTCTTAAAGCGTTTTTGAAGCTGTTCAAAACACTCACAGCATGTGTTTTATCAAGTCTAAAATAACTTAATAAAACACTGATGTTCGTGTTTTAAATAGTACTTACGAATCCTTGAAATGATGTCATTGAATGGAAATTATGCTAATGAGTTGCAAATTAAATTGACTAATAACATTGAATTTCTTCATTTTTTTTAGGTGTTAGACAATTGATACATGTACATGTACTTAAAATCTGAGAGAAAGCTCTTTTAATACATGGAGCTGATATAAAAATAGAGAAAAAGGAACTAGAATATATTAATCTGCACCGTCAAAAATGGTACAATTAGAAAACTGGAAAAAAAATCTACATTGTTTGTGACTTAATTGTTTATATTCAACAGGTTAACTTGGTATTATGGGTAACTAGTTCCTGTAAAAACTAGTGTTGGTCTGCATCAGTGGGGAAGATACACACTGACCAGTATAATCAACTAAAGTAGCAAGGTACATTGTATGTGCCCGTACGAAAAAACAGACCTGACAAAGCCATAATCTGACCTGAATCTGACCTGATTTACTCACTTATAGCATGAATGAGACCTAACACAAACCTAACACAATTTTTGTCCTGAAATTTAAGGCTTGTGAAGGAACTGAATGAATTAAGCCTAATTAACAAGACGCTGTCATCCAAGAGGGAATACAGGAGAGAAAGGAGGCCTAAAAAGTAACCAAACTCAAGCCACGTACATGTACGCTGTCAGTGTTTATAAGATAAAAGAAGTATATTTATTTCAGTCGCCTTTCCATAAGATCTTCTATATTATATTATGTTATCCTTTGCTTTCTTTTTCCTTTGAAATCTGTGCTGTACATTGTCAGGCATATTCGTGCAAATTTCTTCCTCCGCGCTAATATACCGAGATTCTAAATGGTCTGTCGATATATATCCTTGCCTAGGTCCCTAATGCAGTCATAATTTATCAAGAGATCGAGCCGCTTTGTCCATTTCCTGTAACTCGCTGCCAAAGCTTCCTATTTACAGGTACAAATTATCTAGCCTCTGCCCTGGAGCCATCAAGTTGTGAGGTCAAGTTTATGTGTGAATGCCTTCACCTTTTTCTCTCGGCCATTTTACTTTTGTACAGTTTTTTGCTACATTTGTCGCAGTATGTATAAAGCTTTATGACGAGGTTCACTCACTGCGTGGCAAGGTTGAATTGCGTGCAGTTATGTACGTACACCGTAAAACAAAAAAAGAGTTATATTACTGAATGACATGCATGACATTAAAAGGTATCATAATTCCCGTTTTTGCGTGACTATAATGCGATCGCATGAGATATGCAAAGCTCTTGTTGGCTCACGATCTATTCATCATCTATCTGATTCCGATGGAGCACTGCCAGTGCAACAGGTACGTGGATTTATAGAAGTGGAGTTATCTGAATTCTTCTATGATGCAGTCATATATATATATATATATATATACATGTACATATTTCGATTCCGTTTGGAGAATGAGTGCTGAAATCCCGATGCATCAGTTTTACGTATGTGGACCATTTGAAAACGGAGCAGAAGTGGATCAAAGTAAACTGGAAATAATTTGGAGTTGTCCTTGTTACAGGAGGCAAATTTAAGGTAGGTGATTATTTTTATTGGGGGTTCTTTGATATATGGGCTCTTATTTGTGTACGTTTAAAATTACTGAAGAAATAATTTAACGGCAACATGCTTGTAGAACACTTAAGGTCTTTTATAATTTTCCAAAAATTGTCATTGGACTCCCGAATTTGCCGCCTTTATTCAAAGTATTCAAACGAACTGTCACATTATACCTTTACACCTATGACGTTTTGCCCCCCTAACGTGCATGTTTGTGTTGCATTGGCATGTAACAAGGTCGAAGATCACCGATTTCTTAGGTCTATCCACATTTTAAAAATAAAACAAAACAAAATGCACAGAGTATAATATATGAAAGTAGGACTTGAGTGAAGCATAACTTTAACATATTATAATATTATAAAGAGGAGATATTTTACAAAACTGCGTATTGGACACCAAAAACTAACAGGATAAAGACTGAGTTTTGTGCCGAGCTGAAATGGATTTTAGCAAAGATTTCACGATATTCAGTGTTGCTTTTTAAATGGTGAAAGTTAAATTGGAGCGTTAATCCAAAGCAAAAATTTCACATTATTATATACGCTGCAGAATAATCTAGAGCTAATTTTTGGCCCTTTATTAAAATATTATGTGACAATTAGAAAAATCCCCTCTAAAAATAAAATCAAAGTTGTAGGGTATGCTAATCTTCATGACTGCTCTGTTTACCATGTACATTCATCTTAGTCCAGCTACTTTATAATACTACCAATATTTTTAGGCCAAGATAACCTGTTGGAGCAGTATGCAGAGATACAATGTAGTAGCTAGAACGTCACAAATACAAGAATGGGTAGTGGTCAAGGCAACATCCATCCCCAAAAATCGCTAGGACTGATCTGGAACTGTCGCAACTGAAACCGCACCGCAAATCAGATGGCCAACGAAAAGAACAGTTCAGAACATGGTGTTAATCTTGAGAGTAGAAAGGGAACGACTTTACTTCAGCTATGCGCTAGGAGCTAGAGCAAGGAGCAGGAGAACACTTTAATTTATCACCATAAAAGGGGAGGAAGCGTCAGCCAGTGGCCGATGATGAAAAAAACACAACCGGTGCGGTGACACAGTAATAATAAGCAAAAACAGAAAAGAAAAACCACCGACTTAAAATATGTACAAGACAGTACAGACCATACCGTACAAGCTGGAATGGAAACGCTGCAGTCTAAATTAATGCATTTAGCTCCAATTTTCCGGGAACGTCACTGGCAGTCATGCATCCCTTGACTCCTCACCATTCTCCAAATACAGTGAAGCAATGTGGGATCCGTTGGCAATAAGACTGCATGGCTTCTACACTATTATTAATGTGAACTTGACTAGCTGTTGTGACTTGTATAATAGTAGCAGTCTTAACATTCGGCCGGTTGGCTTTTAGGCTAACTGCACAAGTAACATAGTACGCGAGGTCGTAAAATCAAAGTGTGCCTACCGTATAGCGCATGCAGGCGAGACCAAAACATAACTTTATTGAGCTTTTGTTACTGCGATCTAGCACGCTGGACTTCTTGTTTTAATTATATATTTTCTTTGTAACAGAAGCCACATTTATAACTTGTATCACCTACTTTTTGTGGAGTCCTCAATATCAGATCGAAGGAAGCGCAAAGATTCCTATGTTTTCGTAGGTGGTACCCCTTACCAAAATAGCATATACTTAAAGTATACATTAAACAGATGTAAAGTATACTGCAATAGTAGGGTTCAAGTATACTTAAAGTATACTTAAAATATACTTTAAGTATACTGCTGTGGTATACTTTTAGTATACTTGTAGTATACTAAAAGTAGGCATAATTTTGGACTCAGGAATGCTACTTAGAATGTACTGCATGAAAGTATACTTTAAGTATACTGTACTTTTAGTATACTTGGTGTATACTAAAAGTAGGCATAATTTTGGACTCAGGAATGCTACTTAGAATGTACTGCATGAAAGTATACTTTAAGTATACTGTACTTTTAGTATACTTGTTGTATACTAAAAGTAGGCATAATTTTGGACTCAGGAATGCTACTTAGAATGTACTGCATGAAAGTATACTTTAAGTATACTGCAAGTATACTAAAAACCACCATAATTTAGGACTCAGGAAAGCTACCACGTACATGAACATTGCATGAAAAACTACTGTCCAGGGGAATCCTGTGTGAAAAAAGTGTTTCCTTTATTCTTTGACCGGATATATTTCTTGATAATCCTTCCTGAAAGGAAAGTAACACAAAGACAAACATTATACAGTGTATAAACTCTTATTTTACGAAAGAAATACGATTCAAATCGGAACTAACAGTCGTTGCATATTAATTTCGATCAAACGTAGTACGTGTCGCTCTGACCTGAGCGCTTGGGATTACGTCTTAATTTAATGTCCCAGGTTAACTTTATGTTTTGAAACAATACTTCAAGTAGCTAACAGTTTAGTTTCATCCATTTTCAATCGTATGATTTAAGTTCAGATCTATTGGATTCCAACAATAAGAAAATCCATTCAACCAAGCCTAGCTTTGGATGTTGACAATGTCAATGTGACAAGTCCGACAAGTCAGCAATAAAACTCTGAAAAGTACCAACATTTAGGCAATATTTTAACACATAACATACACCAAGAAACGAATCAGCAGCAGGGGTGTATTTCTTACCTTTTCCTGGTTTACACAATGCTTCGTTTTTCTGCTTTTTATAGATAAACTCAGACACACACTGTAGAACTGTCCGCCATTATTCTTTGGAAGGGAAGGATTGAAAAGCGCGCGAAAACATTAGCATAGAAACGAGGCAATAGATGAGGCATGCTGGGAAATCCTCACGAGCAACAGGCAAGATGGCGGACTATACGGAGCTTGATTGAAAACATCTGAAACATATTGTTGGCCAACTATTTTTCTGTCAAATCTGTCGTCAAAAGGCTATAGGCTCATTTAAATCTCTCATTGAAGACTACTCCAAATAAATCGGTCCAAGGTGCCTCCATTACATGCTAACTGAAACCGTGTGACAGTGGCAGTGGATAGCGTGGATTCAGGATAATTTTGGTTGACCAGCGTACACCATCTACGGGAAAATCTAGCGGTGATTAATTAAACAAATTTATGTAGGTAACTACAGTTTTGAGTGGGGAAATTCGCGGATTTAATTATCGGACAGCTGGACTATAAGCTAAAGCTTATAGTGTTTATACTTTCACCGCTTACCTGATTATGTGTCTGGTATTTTAAATTTATTATTTATTATTTTCAGGGGTGGTTGCAGTAGTGTTTGATTAATTTTTCAAAATGTTTATTATGTAAATTCAACCAGGAACTACAACAGACTTTCAGAACTAAATCCTAAGCCCAGTTGACAACATTACAACAAGAAACCTGACGGTTGCACACGGTCAATCTGATATATATATGTAACCGACTCTATTCATGTAGGTAATGATTGAAATATCATTATTATGAAGAAATGTACATTGCACATAATTATTAAATGCGGTATACAGTTTTTGAACTACAGCAACAAGCAGTATAAATCCAGTATACTTTATTTGTATGCAAGTTGGAGAGTTATCTTGCTATAAGTATGCAGTACAGTTGCAGTACACGCAGTATAATTCTAGTATACTTCATTTGTACTGCAAGTTGGAAGGGTCGTCTTGCAGTACGTAGTATAATTCTAGTATACTTTAATTGTACTGCAAGTTGGAAGGGTTGTCTTGCAGTATATTTGCAGTATACTTTTAGTGTACTGCAAAGTTGCAGTATACTTCTAGTATACTTCATTTGTACTGCAAGTTGGAAGGATTGTCTTGCAGTATATTTGCAGTATACTTTTAGTGTACTGCAGATTAACAAAGTACAAAAATAATATACTTTTAGTATACTTAAAGTATACTTAGTACACCTTGATTTTGGTAAGGGTATACGGTACGCGTATTATGCGGTCACTAACACTTATCAACACATGTAATCTGATCGGGAGTGGGAATGCAGGCCATATTTTTGGACTAGTTTAAGGCCTTAATCAGACCTGAGATCGCAGATTAATTTCAGGCCTGACAAATTTCAGGCTTCGAAGCCTTAAATCCCTCCTAAAGTTAAGGTTTGATTTTAAGGTAAACACCAGGCTCTGTTAGGTTACTTTTCAGCTTATCTTTTAAGGCTTGGATCAGGCTTTATTTTGGCTATGTTAAGGCTAAAATGTCAGGCCAGTTTCAGGATCCTTTTTTTTTTTTTTTTTTTGGCCTGTTTTTTTCGTACAGGTGTCCACCATCTTGGATTTTCATAAAAAAATGAACTAGTGCCAATCCCTCACGTGCAAAATTGTGAGAAACAATTCTGGTTGACTGTTGATTTGCTCGTCATGTCAGAGCATGCAGCTAGCTACATGTAGCATGTTTTGTAAAGTAAATAAGTCAGGGTAATTACATTTAAATATTTTAAGACAGTTTTTGCTTTATTTCTTTCAAATGGCATAATTTGTTCACAGATTATGCAAAAATTGCTAAATATTATTATGCGATCAGATGCAATTTGAGACCGACTGTGCTAAATCACACCAGCCCTGTTTATTCCCCGTACCTGACATCACAGATTACAAGACTTGAGCCATCTGCATGTACACACGTAATGTAGCACAGGTTATGAGGAATGTTTTCAGATATAGCTAGTGCTCATAATTTATTTCATTTCTTTGGATTGATTTAGGGTTCAGTTCTCCTTCCAATTAATAAACAAAAATGGCAGAGTGACGTTAATTAGAATTTTTTTCTATGGCAGTATTTTGCTTTCCAGTTTGACTTTTAACTCTTTAAGCCCCGAGGGCTTTTAACTGATTTTTGGCTCATTCTAGACTGCAACAAACCCTCCCCCCCTAAGAAAACTGTAGTCACTGTTACCATGGAATTTTCATCTGACCAACAATACTGGGGGCTCAAAGTTTTTTGTCGGCCATTTTGGATACGTTGACGTCGCATTGCTATGGAGCTGGAGGGAAGTTTGTTTGGGGGAAAACAGAATTTAAGGCTTTTTAAAGCCTTTTTTTTTATTTTTAGAGTGCTGGAGGACATCATTAAGTCTGATGAGAGCTTGAATCAGTACTTTCTCGAAGAACTGAGTCTGTGCCTGCTATTGTGATAGAGAAAGAGCCTCATTTTCCACTCGTGAATGGGCCAGGACGTCTTCTGTCACTTTAGCGTGAGCTTTATAAATGGAGGTCTGGAGCCACCTATCATAGCTTTTTTGGAATATTGGACAACATTTACTTGCCATTGATTCCAATATGAAGCTATTAGGTCGAAATGGCTTTAGACTTAGTATATGGGGGAAGGGCCATGCCGCTGTTTGGTAGGATTTACCGGCATGCTTTGTGGGCATTATGGATGAATGTAGCTTGCTGTGAAGTGCTTGTGGACAGAATGGCTTGGTGCTGGGCAAGTTTAGGTGTTGGGAGACAGAAAGTGAGGTTAGTGCAAACATGAAACTCTAAATTTTATGTGAAATATGCATTTTTGTGAGAAAATTTAGAATCTGAGGGGAAATATTTTTTTCTGTAACTGTCATTTTAGTCCCTTTTTCTGAAGTGAAATAATGTCAACTATAGTTAACTTATGCAAAGAAAGGGGGATTTAGATGAAATTATTCATTTTTAATATGCCTAATGCAGTTCAATAGGATCATTGGTCTATACATTAAGGTGTGTGGGAATCTCAGGGCATTGCTCTTTGAACTTAGTCAGATTTATACCCTCAAAGCAATTAAGTAACCAGTAAAGTGCCATATGGCACTCTTGGGGCTTAAAGGATTAAATCATTGATAGATACATACATGTACATGTATGTAACTGGCTACTGGGCTTATCTATAGGCACTTTAAGTCCTCACAAGTCTGGAAAACCCATGTTACATAATTTGTAGGATTTGAGAAACTCTTATTTTAATAATTAACAAACCTGTAGGGATGTTATCATTCCTGTATGACCTTGAAGGACGGCAACAGGGAATGTTGTCTTAAGTGACCACACCCTAATCAGCTGGGGGAAAAAGTGCAGTGCAGTACATTAAGTTTTGTCTTACAATCATGTATTCACAGCAACAAGGTACAATAATATTTATTGTATCAATAATTATTATAATGGCCAGTTTACATTAAACTTTGTGAGCTATAATTTAAATGTACAAGTATGCACACCACTGCAAAATGTTGTGCTCCGCTGGCCTAAAAAACAAAGGCTCTGGTTTCAAATACAAATTTACGAGGGCTTAAACTTTTTTAGTAAATAATTTTATAACTTTGTTAACTCACAGTCAATTACAAATTAAGAAAACTTCAACTTGTTACAGTCTTAGGCTTATCGTTTAAGTAGTTTTCTTGTGTTTTTTTTGCAAAACATTGCACTTTCACACCAAAAATATTAGAAACAGGATAATTGCCTCTGTTTTCTTTTAGTTTCAGTGGGAAACTGAGGAGATGCGCATGTGCTGGGCTCATCGAAAGCACATGACGTTTTGCCATGGTGCGACCATGGTGGTTTTTTGCTCATTTGTTTTGGATTGGGCTACCTGTGGTGTGTGGTCAAAATGGGGCGAGGAGAAAAGGGAAGGAGGGGGAGGGGAAGGTGAGAAAAGGAAATAAGAGCCTGCCTGCAAGGCATACCTTTTAGAGTTCTGCCCCTGGTGAGATGAAAGGTTGTCATGCATTGGTACTGTCAGACAGTTAGCTCTGAAGCACTGAGCAGTGATCTACTCGATTTTTTACGGTTCATTGTGTAGGATATTTTTTTATCTTCCAATCCTCTGCACACATTATTATGGGGCTAGTAAATTTTGAGAATCACAGTAACCCAGGTACTACATGTACATAGGCTCGGTTTACACCCGTTGGGGTTTTGGTGAGCCTGTGATCCTCTCCCCACTTGGGCTAGCTGATTAGATTCAACTATTCCACCGCATATGTGCTTGTGTGTTGATCTTAAGATAAGGAATGGCATTCGTTCTTGAGAATTCATTTCACACTTGGAGTTTTAGTTTAGAGTTCCAGTGTGTTTTGAAAGTTTAGAACCTACATGTACGCTACAGTTGTGAAAGGGTAAACAGCTTTTCTTGTCAAAACATGCAAATTGAATAATATTGAATTTTAATCAGCTGACATCACAGACATACTGTGTTGACCATGTGCCCAGCCGTTAGTGGGGGGAGGCTTTGGAGAAACGACAATGACCCCAACTGCTGAAACCGAGCCTACATGTACATTGTAGGTACTATGGTGTAGGTTCATAAAAGTTTATAAAATATTATAATAAAAATTACCTTGTCGCAGCTCCCAGCAGCCACTAGTGTATTCTCGTAGTTGATGGCTATATCTGATATCTCTGCCTGGTGGCCTCGTAAGGTAGCAAGCAACCGACCATCCTTGGTTGACCAGATTTTGACCAGACTGTCATCTGCACCCTGTATCAAGGAAAATACATGACTTTTGTATATTAATAAATAAATAAATAATAAGTGGTGAGGGAGGGGAGGTACAGGTGCAAGAGGCAGGGATAGAAGGGTCAGAGGGGAAGACAAAGAAAAGGTAAGGGAGGGGAGGTACATTTTGTAAGGGAGAGGAGATAGAAAGGAGGGAGTGTAAGGTTTCTTGGGTCAGGAGCTAGGGCTCATGATTTATTTTATTTTATTGCCCCCTCAAAATCTATTAAAACCCCTTTTTATGACTCCTGAAAAGAAAAAAAATCCCTTTTTAGAATACGAATGCATTCCACTGCATGCAGTATTCCTTATTTTTTGTTCATCATACACTCAGTCAGCGCATGTCTGTATTTATTAATGAAATGTGCATGCCAGTCTCTAAGCCTTAAATAGTGCACGAATTCAGTTATTTGTCAGTTAGAGAGATATACTTACTGTAATGATGCACTGGCCAGTTCTGTCAAATAGTACACAATAAACAGCAGACAGATGACCAAGAATTCTTCGGTGCTGAAAAATAGAACAACATTATTTATCAGTTTCCATATAACTCCTACAGTGTACAATATTAACAATGGAAATTACAGTGCACTGGAGTGATACATGTACATATACTTTTAACCTTCTGAGTACATGGCATTCAGATAAAACTTAATACAGTCATATGTATAAAGTCCTGTCAGTGATAGTTACCATTGATTGCTTGATATAGATGTTTGGTTGGGCCAAATTTCTTTTGTTTCGAGGACCACTGATCTCCCGACTGAGCAATGCTTGGGCTAAGAAGGAACATTATTGCATAAGAAATTGTTATCATTCATCTAACAAATTTGCAAACAAATTAAACTACAGTTATACACACAATCCTACCCAATTTTATTCCAAAACACATCCTGAATCACAGGGTTGATTGAATGTGTTTATTTGGGCCACTTTACCCCAATGTTCATGTACAGTACATGTATAGTTCTCCCTTAGCCTCCTTCACATGCATCCTAGGGCTTTCAAAATGTTATTGAGTAGGAGGTCAACATAGGAAAATACATGTATGTAGGTGTCTGTGACAAAACTTAGGGCCAAAGACAAAAGTTTCATTGACTGTTAACAAAGAGAACTGTTGATAAAGAGATAACCCTAACCCTAACCTAACTGGCAATGTACTTCAAAGCAACCGCTAGAGCTCCAGCAGTGGCTGGCTTGTTTTGAAAGCCCTGGACTCTAGTTTTTGAACTTGGATTGTGGGCTTCCTGTGGCAGGTGAAGAAAAGAGAAGAGGGAGATTGGAGCCAAGAAAGAGAGACAAGAAGAATCTTCTCCTCCCCAGTCCTCTTCTCTCAAGTCATGATCACAAGTAACCCAACTTTAGATTTGTTTTTTCACAGCTGTAGAGGAGGCTACTCCCTCCTCTGGGTAGTCACATCCCCATGTATAATCACCCACCCTTTCAATTCTTGTTTTCTTGCCATAATAGTAACGTATCCCATGCATAATTCCTCTTGTTCATAATTTATATACACCTCCCCCCAAATTTATAACACCCCACAAAAGGCCCTTAAGGTTTAAGATGGATATAAAATCCCTGGGGAATATCCATGTGATTCTATGCTTTTTTAAAAAGGAAATCTATGTGGCAAAAATTGTGGTTACAAAACTTTTTACCAAAGTTTGAGGAAAGTGTATTCATGATCATAGTACATACCAACATTGGGGAAAAATCTTTTTCCTGTTGGTGGCAGTAATGGAGCGCCATGATGACAGACAGCTAGAGAACTGACTGTAGGTTTAATGGTTTCTAAAATTCAATATAAAAATGTATGCAATCAGTGTGATTTGATCAGACAGAATACAAAGGTTTTTTAAAGAAATTAATGTTAAGATCACTAAATTAAAAATAGTGTTGCCTTCTCCATGCTGTTAACATGGTTAATTTGCATAATCTTGTTACTTTGGTTGTATTTTTAAAACAGAAAATTTGCAAAATCTCCTTAAAACAGAACAAGCTTGTTGGACATTTTTCTTTTAAAATAATATATATAATCAATACTAGTAACAACTTTAAAGTGCCACTATATACAATCAAATTCTATATTTTGTAAAGAAAAGTTGCTGTATTTTTACCAGTCCAAATAGTTTTTTGGGGACAATATTATTATGATAGGAAGT
This sequence comes from Actinernus sp. WN-2022, assembly GCA_030867875.1. Classification (NCBI taxonomy): domain Eukaryota; kingdom Metazoa; phylum Cnidaria; class Anthozoa; order Actiniaria; family Actinernidae; genus Actinernus; species Actinernus sp. WN-2022. The sequence goes on from JAOWCC010001501.1 coordinate 7,369,935, forward strand.
ATTAATTTTTTCGACTTCAAGTTTTATATCAGTCTGCACTATACATGTAGCTATGTATAGTACATGTATGTGAACCTGTCCCTGTGGCCGAGTTAATTTTCAGCAGAAGTGATGTTATTTACTCAACAGAACAACATCATTTGTTGGGCTACTTTCTGCACGAAAACCATCACAACAGCAAACTGCTGGGTGAAAATCACTAGTACAGGATAGTGGGACAATACTTCACATAAATTTGATGGTAAACATTCTGCAAATGTAGTCTAATCTGGTCCTTTGCCAACCTTTTCCACTAAATTATTTGGACATTTCTGTCCTTTTGGAAGACAAAAAGTGGCAAAAGAAATGGTCAAATGTAGTCATAATAATTATTCCAGAAGTGATGCATTCTAAGTTCTCCTAACAAGTGCCACATATATCTCATTAACTCAGCTGGGAGAATTTAGATTGTGGACTGACCTGAACCAGTTCTTAAAAGAGACTGTCTCCCAGCACCTAACAGGGATCTTACACCCTTCACACTTGATGGAACACACTTTTCCAAAAGCGGGCCAAGTCGGGAATTGATTTCCATGAGAAAGTCATTTCCAATGTGTCGATTTTTATATGCCTGGCAGAACAAGGACAGAGATTACTTATTTTAAAAATAAGTCACTTTAATTTTAAATATAGGTGCGTTAGTGTGTAGTTACAAACTTGAATTTACGAAATTCTACGGAATTCGTACATTACATAGGGTCGATTTTGCAGCACACTAAATCTAAGACTTCGGAACCGAAGACTTCATCCCCAAAATACCTTTAAAATAAAGGTCAAATTCAATTCCCCATACTGTCGATACCAAAAATAATACGATCTGGGTTTAAAATTACGGATACAAACATCAATTCCGGAGTTATTTTCACACAAACAGCACAAGATCTAACACTGAAACGGAGATCGGAGTGAAATTTTATTCTTCAAGAGTGCGCGTCTGAAACAGACATATGCAAATATATACTCGGTTTCAAGTCTGCCACGCCAAAGTTATTCAATATGTTTGAAGAGCAAACACAATCGAAAGGTGACAGATATTTATCTCGGTGACAAATAGTTCCTCTGATCTTAGCCGCGAAGCTTCCCGATTGGTCCAAAATCGAAAGTGGTATGAATTTATTATCAGTCAAATAATAGACAAAAAGCTGGCATGCGTGGTTCGCTCTGGTGTCAGGCTTCGCCTGAATTTCATAATGAACGCAGTTAAAAACACACTTTACTTCCCCGGACAAAAAAATCCCCTAAAAAATCACGATTTCGGCTTCGGAATCCACACAGTTCACAATACTGGTAATACGAATTTTTCCAAATCCGATCTCTTGCTGAATAAAAATTACTGCTACGAAAATTTTGCCTGAAAATGCTCTTGGAAGGCCTTGGAGGGCTTATACTAGAAATAGGGTACTTTATACCGTTTCTTGGTAGCTTTGGGGGTGAGGGTTTCCTTCCCAGTCTAATCGTCGAGCCAGAAGCTGTAAGAGGAAGCAAAGCGATTCATCAGCCATAAACATTGCATGTATTAGGTTCTATTGTTAATGCCATACGCCAAACACATCTGGAGTTCGTGGGATGAAATATCGGCAGAAAAATTCAAAAATACCTCTATAAGGGGCATGGACTGCTCTGTCTAAAGTTATTTAGAAAAAGGGGTACATACCCCGTGCTCGGAAAGTTCTTCTATCAGTGCCTGTTGGGACGAACGAAAGAGGTTAGTTCGCAATTCAAACCAAACCCATGTCGAAATTCCATACTCACGCTCGCTGATTTCTGACAGGGTCCATTCGATAAGAACTTCGCCACAAGGAAATAAAGTTCTAGGGATTTTGGACAAAAATAAGGGGTTAGCACTTTTGGGGGAACGGCCTAAACCACTGTCGAATTCGAACTCACCTTTTCGTAAATTGTCCTCCGTATTATCCATCGTAATGCTTAAAGGATTGTCCCAGAAGACTCCCTGGGCTATATAGAGTCCATTCAGGTGGTTTTGCGAGCCTTAAAACTTCTATAGATTCACGAATAACTAGAACGGTTACAGCGTGACATGGCGGCAAACAGCCCTGAACTCGTCTTTGTCATGACATCACTTTGGAAGGACTGCATTTTATGCAAAAAGTACTAGAACGGGAGTCATGATTGGTTAATTTGAAAGTGTGTTTCGTGCGTCACGCAACCTCACTGTTCTTCGGAAACGAATGAATATATCAAGCTCTATTTCTTTTACGAAATAAGGAAATCGTATGTTAAAAAAAGAATATGGGTTTTGAGATAAAAATATTCACCTATGAACAAATTTTGACATCCAGACTCATGTGCAATGTTTGCTGGAACTAGCCAATCAGATACAGGATTCTAAATATGTTTTAAGGAAATTAAAGGAAGCTAAGCCAGCGCATGCTCTATTAGCTCTCGTTGGTTGACTCGATTGAGGCGAAGTTCACTTCGTAAATTGAATATCCTCTAGTTCTAAATTTCGCATGTCTTGGTTCAAGGAAAAACAGAATGCCAGCTACATCAGGAACTTCTGTAGCAATGTCCTGAAAGCAGGGAATGTTCCCAAACACGTGGCAATTATCATGGATGGGAATCGCCGTTTTGCGAAGAAAGTCAATTGTGGAAGGTCCAAGGGACACGAAAAAGGCTTCGAGAAACTGACAGAGGTTGGTTGAACAATTTGCTGTATTTTTACCCTGAGTAGGAATACTGTCGTCAAAACTTACTCGTGTGGAAATGGTTATATAATTATTTGGTATGTTATTTGAAAGGAGTTGAATTGACTATGAAATTATGGTGTCGACTGTGTTGTCCACGCAATATATATGTACTTTGACCGACCAATTTAAGAAGCGATATATTCTTGGAACTTCTAACTTATCGGTCTTTAAAACAATCCATAAGTTTTGTTTTGTATTCAAGGTGCCTTTCTGAAATTACAGTAAAAACAATTGGGCATTAATTTATTCCAACATACATCCCGGCCTGATTAATCGATGACGATCGATGATCGAAAACTAATCGATAAATCGATATTAATCGATGAAATTAGCAGATTAATATCGATTAGTATCGGTTAATCGATGATTAATCGATAGTCACACGAAGTTGGGCCACTAATTACATCGATTAGTATCGATTGACATCGTGATGTTCATTAAACTGGTATAATTTTTTTATTTCCCGTTCATTTAAACCTGACATTCGATATTATTTTCAAATTGTGCTCTATTATTACCTGCAATGATTCTCCTTTAAAATCGATGTCAATCGATGCTAATCAATGTTAATCGATGTTAATCGATATTAATCGATATTAATCGTTATTAATCGATATTAATGATCGATGATAATCGATGATCGATTACTAATCGATAAAAGGTCACAACGGCCTTGGTCATCGATTAATCATCGATTTCCAATATTAATCGATTGATTAATATCGATTAGTATTGATCAATATCGATTAGCATCGATTATCGGAAATATCGATTAATCAGGCCGGGCATACATGTTACAATTTATGCAATGTACCATGAATGAAATTTAATTAATAGCATACACTGTAATAATTTATCACTTCTACACAAACTTACAAAGTTCAAATATTTTCTGATTTCCCCTATCTAATGTGGAATATGTATGTATATATGTGGAGACAAGCCTCGTAGGGGACTTTGAGTCCTATTGTTTGTTTCCTGTGGCATTACGCCCAAATGTTGTAAAAAAAAAAATGTATACACTAATGCTATTAACCCTTTCCCTACTGGACATGTTTGGCTCAGTTGGTGAAATCCTGAGTGCTAACTCAACCCTACCCCCTCAGTTCAAGTTTGGCTAGCCCGGGTCAGTTAAATACTGCTGACTTTTTAAGCAGAGGGCTCAAACTTTTCCCACAATGCCATTTGGGAGAATTCTGTTCACTCGTTGACGGTAGGTATGGCTGCTTCGGTAGGGTTTCTAATGAAATGTGCTCTAATTTTGGATAAATATGCCACTGTCGGAGAGCTTGAGGACATCATTAAGTCCGAGGATGGCTGAAAAGTACTTGGTTTGCTTCTAGTAGGCTTTGTGAGGGGATTTCACAGGGTTTTTCCATTGTGTTTGTGCTTTCAGAGACAGGAAAAAATGTTTCAATGAAATCCTTGGAATCCTGCAGTTGGCAGTCTTTTACCCCTGCTTAACCTATTAAGATGTGTTTTTGTCACTTTAAAGCAACGGCTTGAGTCCAAATCACCGCTCTTGGTTGTAGGGGTAAAAGACTTCTAAAAAAAAACCTACTGGAGTCCCAGAGGGGGGGACCCCTTGTGGAATTTTTGTCCATTACCCATCATGCAATTGGAGGTGGGAGCAGGTAAATGGTCGAGTGAAATGCAGTGTAAACATCGGCATGGTTCACAGTCGTTTGGTGCGTTTTGTGCAAACAAACCTGCTGGTTGGAAAGATTAAACAAGGTACTGTAACGACTGAGTGGTGATTTTGTATTTGCTTTTGATTTCAAGTGCGAATGGGAAGGTTTTTTTGAGCCGATTTTCAGCTCCTCAAAATTCGTGAAAATCGAAGAAACGAACAACGATGTCCAAAACAAATGCGTTTTTCTCCAAAGTAGGAGAGTCAAGCGATCCCTGTTATAGCTCTGACTTTGAAGTCATTCATTCCTTGAAATAATATCACAACATCGTATTTCCAGCATGTCTAGGTTTGATGCAATAATTTTCTCCAGGTACATGCTTCATATTGGACGGTTACGGGCGGTACAGGAGGGAAAGGGTTAAAGTTCCTTCCACAACAGATTTAGTATTTCAGTAAAATAATGCAAAATTGATGTATGGCAAGTTTTTGTATAACAAGAGGCCCCGAGTGGCCTTAACTCGGGCCATCTAGGCCTAGGTATTGAATATATGGAGTTCTAGCATACTTTGTCATACATGGTTTGTGCTAGGGGAGCCCAACAATTGGTTCACTACCTATGCTCTTTTGATAATTTATATATAATGGAACTACAAATGTCAAATGCTCCACGTATGTCTGGAAAGGAGGGGGTGGGGGTCAGGTTTGGAAATGATAGAGCCATAATACACACACAACACACACACACATACATGCTGTACATGTATGTACTTTTCAGCCACAATTTCTTTCAATTATGTAGTTTAATATTACTTTCTTTTCAATAATAGTTCCTTGAGGATCTTTAGAATTATAAAAACTTGGTATGGGTGTTGTTGATTGAAGTTGCAATGGTTAACATTTGAGTAGTAATTCCAAATAATGTTTCTCGGCTATTCCTTTTGAATATTTAGAATGTGTCATTCTACATGTGAAATAAAGAAATCTATCTAGATCTGTCTAGATGTTTGAGTAATTCTCAATAACGAACCAGAGGAAATGGCTTAAATTCAGACTAAATTCTCAATAAAATAATTATTTTCGATTGGGGTCGTAAACTAATTAATGCGTAGACCACCATTTTAAAATATTAGTGAGCACTGTACTAGCATTCATTTTCTACATCTTGAAGGAGACTGAAACTTATAACGGCAGGCCACAAACAAACATGTGATTTCCACTTGTTTTTTTCTATCATTGGGGTCGCAGCAACTTTAATTTTCATTCCCAAATAATTCTTAAAAGTACTGTACTCCTGACCGAGTGAAAGTGCCGATGCTGACCTGGAATGGTCAGATCCAAGAACTGAGGAATCGATCTGGCCATTTACTACTATATTTGATGCCATTTCTAACAACAACAATAATAACATTTATTTTCTCATAAGATGATGGAAATGTAGAGTAATAAGGCATAATAAGAAATACAATATAATTATGAGAGGTATCTTAAAGTGCATGTACATGTATTTATTAGCCTAAATTAGTGCTAATGATGTGATGTCACCACCAACACACTTATTATACAATTTTAAGCATGCTGGTAGAGACAAATTACCTATTTTTAAAATATAACTTATCAAAGTGATTTTACCAAAAACAATCTAAATTAGAAAACAGCTTAATTCACAAGCACAAAGAAATTCAGCAAATGTTGGTGATGAACCACTGCACCACCCCAGCTCCCCATGTGCCACCCTGACTCCCCATTGTAAAAACTATATACTTTAGAATTTAGGAATAAGAGAAGAGAAAAGTTGAAACTCGTGCAAATAAATATTAATACAAAGAGCCAGCAGCAATCATGTGAATAGAACAAACTCATTAGAGAAAATATTAGAAAAGTTGTAAAATTCATAATATTTTTCAGTCAATTTTAGCATATTTGTTAAACAAGGTAAGAATTAGTTTTTGTTTGAATGATATATTCTATCTTTTTTATTTCTTGTGCCAGTTTTTTAACATACTTTTAACTGAAACAAATATTAAATAACAACACTGCAAATCTGGTAAGTGTTTGTGTTTTACTCACATTTACAAATGTTGTCAGGCCACATGCATTTGGGCCTTTTGTAAAATGTGAGAAATTTCCATTCAAAGCCTGTATAACTCCTGTCAGCCCTAGAAAAACTCAACATTTTGCCATTTCCGTCGAAAAAACCTTCGGATTCAGCAACGTAATGGCTACGAATGGGACAAAACTAATTCGCTCATGTTTTGGTCACTGTGCAGTCGTGGGGATTTGTGGTGTTCGTTATTTTTGTGTCGAATAGAGACTTGAAAACTCATAGGTGCTGTTTGTAGAATTTTACTATCATTTCATCCCGCAAAATCACTACAGATCGAAAGCTCCTACATACATGTACAATGTAGGTACCTCCGTAAAATGTTTCCGAGTTTTCCCTTTACGGAAAATTAAATATTTATATACTTGTACTCACAGATCTTGATCTTCGGCTGCCTAGCTGTTGACCCCCGCATATTACAATAATCGAAATTGCTCTCACAAATTTCAGGGTATTATAATCACTTGCTGTCACAATCCGTAGGAGAATCAAGTTCACAGAATTCCAAATAAAAAAACGATGAAAGATTGAACGATTTATCCACAACAACAACTCATCCAGTGGTTTCTCATGGCGGCCTTGGAGAAAAACATCCCTGGAAGTCGATAAAATGTCACATGACATGTGTATGTGTTCACATCGATAGTGCAATCTGATTGGTTGATGCATGGCGATCATCACATGCAGTATTCACATGAACAGTGCTATATCACGACACAAAAAATTATAAAAAAACACTTGCGAAACTTGACTCAGGCGGCCAAAGGCCTGGCCCGAGTAATAATGACCGTTTTTATACTATGGACGCATAATGCTTCTAGACACATTTGGGCAAAGAAAACTTAGTGTGTTCATCTATTATAGAAATGGGCACAAGATGCATTATTACATGTATGACTGGACAAAGTAAGTTTTGTAGCATTGAAACCAACACACTATCAAACTGAGTTCAACCAGTCATGTGACTAGTGTGCCCTTTTTATAAAAGATGCACTAAGTTTAATTTACTAAATGTCCAAAAGAACAACATCAAGTAGAACCTATTACCTCCCAAAATTATGGCACAATTTATCATCCAGTTCATCTCATCAAGGCACAATGAAAATAAAAAAATCAGCCCAAAGAAGGAAGCTTAAAGTGAAAGTAGTGCCATAAAACAACATGAACTCTTTTTGCTCCAAATTCTATAATTTTCTAGTATACCGGTACTTCAGTTGTCTAACTTAGTTTTCTTTGAAAGGCAGCAGCAGCAATTCAACTAGAATAAATGCTATCTGAATTGCGGGATTGATTCATCTTGTGATGTCACAATGGAAATCTACAGTATTTTATTGTAGTGGTTTTCTCTTGGGAGCGAGTTGATTGTCACAGGGATCCATGAAAAGTAACCAAAATTAGGGATTAAATGCAAGAAATGTTACAAAATTTGCAAGATTAATACCTTTTTTGTGTGAAACAAAATTAACACAAAAGTACAATTTATTTTATTTGTTTGAAATTACACTCGAAGGGCTGTGTGCAAAAAGGGCATAAGTGACTTTGTCACATTATGAATTCTCACTTAGAAAACAAAGAAATTGAAGGAGAATTTAGAATGTGATCAGGAGACACTTGTGCCCTTTTTGCACTTTAATTGCGAAGTAAATTATCTTTCATTCCTGAATTTTATTAACCTGCCAAAAGTGAGTTAAACAACTCGCTTCTCAAGACAAAGTGCATACGTTCTCAAGCTTAGTAACCTGGCATTCAATCTGAAGAGAAAACATTGGACATACAAAGTTGCACTCGCCGTGTTACAACTAGTGGCAAAAGTCTGCTTCGCACTCCTTTGTGAAGTTTATAAAAATAAAAGAAGCAAATGTTACTTAATTGCCCCTTCGGGTAACCTTTGAACAGGAATCACTAGCCCAACAAGCCGAACTACAAGCCCTGGGCTATCGGACTGCACTTACGTCGCATCCTGATAATACTTCGGCCCACCTTTACATGTATACTAGCATTTCAATGGCGACAAAGATGCATCAGAGTGGACACGTAATGTATGTGTAGTATAAAAATGGCCAAATTTTGCAGAACTAATACCATGGACGTTGAAAAGCATTTCAAATTAGTTTTGAGTAGATATTTTTAGCTGCTGGCAATGTTACAGGCAGGCAACGAAAACTGTTAGATTTTTTTAGAGAAATGTCTGGTGGCAGGCCGGATATTGCAAGCTTTCCAGTTAATATTGTCAGTACAACCCTAAAGAACATGTATGTACACGTAGGTAAAATGTTAAAAAAGGATTGAAACTCTTCTAGCTTATACATGTAAGTACGAAGCTAGATTCTGATTTAATATTATCTTGCCCAAGGATGTTGTGGTAAGGATGAGGAGGGCAGGCTGTCGTACTGGTACCAATCCCTTTCTCTTCTTGAATAGCACAACAGGTTTTTAACATCCCCCACTTATGAAAAGAAAGTGTTGGGTGCATGGTTTTATGTACATGACAATTAAGGGAAGTGCGCAAAAAAGTTGTGGGTTGCTCTGCACAGTTTATATTTAGATACATGGCCATTGATACATTGTACATCGCCAGGCGATGTTTCAATACATCGCCATACACTGCAGAGAATGAGCCAGCTAGCTGCACCATCCCCGTTTTAAAAATACATTTGTCCCTTGAAAAAAATACAATAATTAATGGTCAAATTGACCCACTTTGGCCGCTTCCAAAGGAAATTAAATGCCAGTTCACTCGCAAAAGGGCCAAATTGTCCCTTCTGGCTCAATTTCTGGCTCAATCCCTGGCACTGCCATTGATATTTACACTGCTAAATAACATGTACATATATATTTAAAACTATCCATTACTATTATTCACAATTATTACTATATTAATCTATCTCTTAATTAATGTAAATATATATTTTTAGCTTATACATTTTATATTTTAGCTTAGGTATCCCCAATTAGTAGAGGTTTTTTTCCTCAGCTATCAGTCTTTGACACATGAATAAAGTTATTACCATTATTCTACCATTGTCATGAGTAGTTCATGTACAAACTGTAATTAATGACACTTACATGTCCATGTATGTACGCTTTCACAAACCCCAAGCTGATTTACATGTTTATTACAATCAATCCTGTCATTTTAGGTCCTTGAGTGGTGCTTTGAGCTTGGTATTCCTGAAGTAACAGTCTATGCCTTCAGTATAGAAAACTTTAAACGCTCACAAGATGAAGTAGATTGTCTTATGGAGTTAGCAAAGCAAAAGTTTGATAGAATACTGCAAGAAAGGTACATTGTAACAAGTTACTTTATTAATGTTACAGTTTAAATTTGATATTAGTTTATTCAAATCAAGCTAGGTTAATTTAAACCAAACTAGGTTAATTTAAATCAAACTAAAGTAGCGGTAGGTTAATTTATGAAATCTCCAAGATTCTAAAAAGAGAGCTTGTCGAGGGGATTTGCGGTGGTGCGGTTTTGCGTTATTTTCGGTGCGGTTTTGCGAAAATTTTAATTTTTACCTGCGTTGTTGCGGTTTTACAAGACTAAGCGGTTTGCAGTTATTTTAAATTTTAGGGCACGGTAATCGGTATTGTATGGTGTATAACATGACATGCATCTAAAAATGACAAATATTCAACCATCTACAATTAAGTATGGTATTGCGTTTTTTTACGTTTTTCTGTGTGGTTTTCGGACCCCCTTATGCCCCCTCCTTGTCTCACATCACATGTCTTGACTAGTTTCAACTGAATGGCCTGCCTCTTGAACTGCCTAGTATCATAACAATTGCAGAGGCTGCATGGTGACCGTTGAATGGCCAACCGTGGGGCAGACGATGTGTAAGAATGAGCATTAGTAAAAGCCAATCAGAATTGATTATAAATAATCCTGCAGCTAAGCAGGGGGTTGAAACAAGCTTTTGGTCGCTGTTACACAGACGGATTTGACAAGGGTTTAGTTTGGACGTTATTAATGCAGGCTAGCTAGTACGTATTCATGTTCATGTACCTGTACAGTAAAATCAATGCTGCACTGGTCATACAGTTTTACTTTGCATGTTTTGATGTGATTCCAGGGAGATGATTGAAAAACATGGTGTCTGTGTGAGAGTGCTTGGGGACCTATTATTATTGCCAGAAGATGTACAAAGATCTGTTGCAAGAGCTGTGAACTTCTCAAAACACAACAGTAGGTAAGATATGCATACAATGTACAACACATATGGTCCACGTCAGGCAAAAAGGGCCTGGACAACATAATATGTAAATGTTTTTGAAATTGTACATGTACCATGTTTTTTTATACTTGTGGTGCGATTACAATATGCATCGCGAGTGCCACATTGTACTACTATACTAACATTGGAGTTGATTTCATGAAATTGACCAGTGAATACGAAGACGAAATTTACGATATTTTTACACAAGGGTGTGATCACAATTTTAGCAGGCGCAAATTCCTTATCATCAGACGATTGTTTCAAGGTGTAACTTGTACTACTGCTAAAATCATATGAGCTACGCCCCGCCGGAGTAGAATGACTGCAGAAAAGATTTTTTTGGGCCAAAAAGTGATCATCTTGTTCATCTTATTTATTTTTTACTCTTTAATGCCAGCAGGTATAAATGAATGTCATACATCAAAATCAACCCCTCTGACAGGATTCCTAATTTTTGTGGTCATATTTGTAATCGGGCCCTTGCATCATAGATCAGAATCACGTAAATTTCACCCCTGATTTCTGTTGTCAATTTCTTGAAACTGACATTTATTGTTAGCTTAGGTCTGGAATGAAATGTAGTGCTTCTCGTCAAGAATACAATACAATCTTCAACCTGTTATTTCGTAGCCTGAATTTCAGCCGTCTCCTCTGGTTCGTTCCTCCTGAGAGAGACATCTGAATCCAATAGCCGATAATGCCGTCCATGCAGTGACGTCAAGGCGGATTAACAATTTAATTTATGCAAATAAAACTGTCAAGGCATTAGTAAGACTTGAGAAACTATTTGAGATCATGCCGGCCAAAATAAAAGCCTTACCTATATATAATATTATGTATCTCCATCCCATTTTCTTCTCAAGTGCCTCTTATGTTGTGAAAACCTTTTTGAAGCAACAAATCGTTATAATTATTATAATTATTTGGAGGCAAAGTACAGTAAAAAAAAATAGATCTTTGTCTTTCCATTGATCTTTGCCTCGCCGTCTGCCGTTCAAATCGACACGGCTACAAGATATTACCTATGTAAATGATGCAACAGAAAAGTAAAAAAACTTGAAAGGATAATGGAGAATTTTCGAAGAAATACGAAGACTCTTTTACGGGAAAGAACAGTTCCTTGAAGAGAGTAGCAACATTCTTTACCACTGCGAGTGTGAACAAATAATCGATTATCAACAACCCTGCGGACGCGACGGGATAACATATACATGTTTACAGCAGGATAGTCTGCCTGTTATTGTGCAAGACACTTTCCCACACCGAAATTTTAATATGGGCCATATATGGGCCAAATATGGGATTAATATGGAACTTAATATGGGTAAAATGTGGGTATTATATGGTTATTATGTGGCCACATTAAACCCACCATCTCTGAAATAATATGGGAATAATAGGCCAAAATATGGGCAAAATGCGGTTTTGGTTGATTTCCATATTTTGGCCATATAATATGGTTATATGGTCCATATGTGGACCAGATTACTCAGTATTATATGGGCCATATGTGGCCCACATATTAACTATATTTACTTCCATATCTGGACCATATATGGCCCATATATGGCCCATATATTACCCACATATTACCCATATATACGTCCATATGTGGGCCATATATGGCCCACATATTACCCACATATTTCCCAGATTTACATCCATATGTGGCCCATATATGGTCCATATCATATATTATCCACATTAAACCCATATTAAAATGTTGTTGTGGGATGTGAACCGGCCCCTGCATGCATATAGTCATGCATATATATACTAGAAATGCTATAATTCATGCGGAGAAAGTATGGCAATATGCATATGCGCCACACGTTTAAAATTTACTAAAAATTTGCGCTGTAATGACGGAATATAATATATATATATATACTTTAATTTTAAACTAATACAGGCTATCAGTGTCAAGCACGGGAAAAGTGAAAACAAAAGCACCGATTCACATACTCCGATAATCAGTCTAAACTTTCTGCTCCTTAATCATACCAAAATCTGGATAACTACAGTTCTTTCAGAGCAGATAATTTTCGTTTCATCATATCGCCAGGAACGTACGAACGCGAGCATGGACTCCGAAACGAGAACTGTTTTACACTGGAAAAGTAACCAAGAAAGGTCTACTCGAAGTCTAAACTTTCTGAGTAATGATAGCAAAATGTTGATTTCTTTTTCAGAGCAGATATAAACTCACGTTTCATCATTTGTGACCCTATTTGCAAAAACCCGGCATAAAAATTCAATGCAAACGCGTTGTTCACTGATAACGCATTGAGAATGCATTGCAACGCATTCTCGAAGCCTTGTATTTTATTTTCAACTAGTTCTGTTTCTTTGTCAACGCATTGTGTTTTGATCATTTTCAATGCATTCCCTTTCTTTGTCAACGCGTTGCAATTCATTTTCAACGGGTTGGTAACGGTGACGTTTTGTTTCACTTTAAACACTTGTTGAGATCGATGCATTGGTAATTTAAACATCGATGCCACCGTCTTTAGCCTGTTAGCGGCTCTTCTGGTTGATTTCCCCCGCTCATTTAGAAAAGCCGCTATCTAATCCATCTTCTGCTTGCATGCAAGGCCAAGGCTAAGTAAATATAACCCCAGGTCCTATAGCAATAAGATATGCTTTAATACTTTGCATTGGAGTGAACTCTTCGAGATATATCGCATTGGAATTCTTGGCTATAGTTTTTGAAACAGAAATGCTCCCAAAATATTCCTTGGCCGTTTCCTAGCCCTGCTAAACTCGAGTACTCGTTTGAATACAACCTCCGCTCTTTTGCTGTCTAGACCAGTCGCGCTGTTAACACTCCTGAAAATTAACGTTGTTTTCCGCCATAGACTTTAGATTTTTCTCTTCACAAGCTGAGACCACTGGCCTCGTTTTGATGCCTTTATGAATTTCTCATAAGTTTTAAGACAAACTCAATAATATCTGCAGAACGGAGTGCAAGCACCGACGCACACGCAATGTTGTAAAGTTTAATTTTGCTTTAATTTAAATAAACAGTGGCATAATTAACTAAAAGTTGGCTAAGGTATGTTAATCACCGTGGTAAGCAAGTTGCAGCTGATATTTCGAGTGTCAACCTTTATTGGACGAAATGTTTGATCGACATAGGAATTTACGACACCTGTAGCTTCATTTGTGTTATCATCATTTGTGTTGGCCATCCAACTTCCTTCTTTGTCGGATGTCTGTATGTTTTGCCTGTTTTCAAGGAGTTTACCTGGCTGCAAGGCTAGCACATTTATTTATACATACAAAATACTGCCAAAGCCCTGCTACTTTCTTCTACCGTGTCGCTGAGACATAGCGCTTCATGGTAGTCCAAACAGCCGCTCTCCAGATGGTCCGCTATAGCCCCTAACTCTACGGATCCTTCTACCATCTCTCCACGATAAATAATCAGAATCGTTACCTTGACGAGCGGCGCCATTTCATCATTTGTGGACTCGACGATTGGTTGACCTTCAGCTTTTCGGGTGCTTCTTGGTGCAACAGATTCATTGTTTTCTGGGGTTAGAGTTCTTTGTATTTGAGAATAATATTATTGTTTTTCTTTAGAAAACAAAAGTTCTCTTTGTTTTACGTCCCGTGGTGACCTGTAACACCAAGAAACCCCCAGCTTTTCCATCAATTCATGGTTGTTTGGTTGTTTTAGATTTTATAAATCGTCCTTTCTTCATAGAACGTCGCTTCCGATCTTCTATAGCTATTTCGAACTGTCCCATCTTTTTATCAGTGTAACTACATTATTTAAGCATTCATCCAAGTACAATGAAAATTTATTTATTTACGAAACAAGTCCGAATGATTACAATCCTGAGTCGCGGGATTACAACCTGACCCGTCCGTGGGGTGATACTACTGACGCGATATGCGCAGAACGGTGTGTACGTTGACATTAGTAGCTCATTGACATTATTATTTAAATCTACATTTCTTAGGCCATTGCTAGGGAAACTTTACAGCCTCATGAAACTGTGAATCTTATAGCATTGTCAACAATTATCACGTTGACTCCTTGGGTTAAGTTTTCCAATTTGAGATGTCATCAAGTGACGTATGTTACGTCACCGAAATCACAAAATTCCTTAGGCCTACGGCAAACGTCGAACTAACCATGAACTTAATTCAGTCGAACCTATTAATTTTGAAATAGGCTCATGGATAGTACGACGATTGCCGCAATTGAGATCGACCTATTCAATAGGTACGAGTCCAGCATGAGGTTCGAGTAGCCATGCAAGTCGGGAAATACGACTCTGGTGCGACTTTACGGCAAACGTCGTTCTTAACACACGCCGAACTAAATTCATAAATTATGTAAAATAATAAATAAATCATGCAAATAGTATGGATTGCGCCAAAACCGTGAAAACAACATCTCCCCCATCTCCCAAACATTGATCCCCCCTGTTGAGCATGTGCTGTACAAAGACGATTTCGAACGCGAAATGGCGGCCTATCGGAAGTGATTGCCGCATGACACTCCGGAAATGTGTAGTTCGTGCTTTAACGTCACAAAATACATTTGCCTTAAATGCGAAATGCCCTTTCGTAATAAATACTCAGTATTCGAAAGTAATGAAGACGTGTCTGGCTGGAATGCCGCCGGCAGAAGCATTGGCTATTGCGAATGTTGAGATATAGCTCGCTTTGAAACGCTTCTACCATATGAAGTCAAACCATCGAGAATGTCGTTGAAAACTGCGGCATGATCGACTATTAACAGAGGTTTCAATGTGTGAATTGCAACCGCTAGAAACATGGCCAATAACGCCACTTGCAGTGGCAACCATCGTCTCCTATACACGGCACCGAGTGCTGTGTAGAACGCCATTCTTCTGTTTCTGTTTTGGACAATCATTTTCCACAGAAAGGCCTTTATTTAATATATTCGACCGAGCGCTGAATTTTGCCATATCACAAACCGCGTGCGAAAAGTGAAATGCGCCAGGTTATGTGTTAGTTCCCGTGATTTAATTAGGCGCAAGTGAATTAAGATCGACATAACGGTTCGACGTTTGCTGCCACGTCGGCCCTAAGTCGATCTTCTACCGAACCTATTTTTTTAATGGGATTTCGACGTTTGCCGTAGGCCTAACTTTCCGTAGATTTTGATGCTACTCTTAATTTAGGAATTTGTACTGAAGCTATGCCCAAAGATGCAGAAACCAGTGCAGCGTTTACCATTACGACAACACTTTTTATTCCAAATTTAAGATTATTTTGCAAATGAAAAGCAACAGCTTTGGCATTTATTGTCAGTTTCCAAAATCCATGCTCGGGTTTGTGCAAAACGTGGTCAATAACATTTTAACATGAAAAAATGGCCGTAAGTGAAGAAATCGTGCCTGTTTTTGTTGCACGCGCCAGGAACCCATTTCGCGGTAAATTTAAGAGCGAATAGAAGTGGAGCTAAAATTAGACTGAGACTCGACGAGTTTCACTTGAAGTTCAATCTCGTGGCATTCAAAACAGCTTCGTTTCCGACATGCACTGGGTTTCAACTGATCAGTCACAACTTTACGCTTGCGTTTTTTTTGTGAGCTAATACTCGAATTATTTTAAAATAATTTCCCTTTCTCTAGATTCAATTACAATTGCCTTTCGAATCCCTATATCCTGAACAACTTCTTCAACATTGTCTGATTGAGTATTACTTTCACACGATAGTATCAAGGTTTTCGTTTTCCAGCGACATTGCCATTGGCGCCCGACACGACTTGCTTTCTACTTTTGAACACTTTTCATTCATTCACGAAAACCTTTCAGGTTTACATACTTTAGTGTGTACACGTATAAAACGTATATACAAGCATTTGGAAGTATTAAGACTACCGAGTGACCACCATGCACGCATAAAATGCACTGATCTGCTCCCGCGAGCATACCAAGTCAACGGTGTTGCATAGCAACGAAATATGTCAATGAGCCCTTATAAGCCTGATTCACACTATAATAGCAATATAAACATAAGCACAAGCAACATACGCAGACGCAGCAATCACATCTGTTAGAAGCACAAGAGTACATAGTAGTCTCCGTCTGCGTATGTTGCTCAAAACATTTGAACATTGTTGTAACATGATTCTTGCTCGTTAGCAGACGATATTGCACCAGCATTTTTTGTTGGATGAAATGTTTGAATATAAATTTCATCCAGCAAAATACATTGACTCGACATCGTCCAACATAGGATGTATAGCCTGCGGACACTGAGGCTCAAATGAGGATTACTACGCTACAATGGTCCATCATTAGGCTTGGTTCATGCCGACTAAATCCATCAATTGGAGCACGCAAAGGATAATAATTGGAAAGCTTTGTTAAAAAATATTGATTTCCACTGCCGATCTTCTCAAAAATTATTAATCAATTGCCAAAACTGAAAAATTGTACAGAAAGAAAATATTTTGGGAACATGAATGTACAAAATAATTTCATTATAACATTTAATATTATAATACGCTACAAATAGAATTGTTGTCTCACTTCATGTCATAATATATAATTTTTATCTCCAGTGGATTCAGTGCCTTATTTTCAAGGTCTACAAATGTATGCATTTACTATTGTGATAAAGACAAACAAAGAAACATTACTCAAGGATAAAGTCAGATGATCTGAATTGGGGCAACAAACATGAAATATTGTTTTTTTTATGTATACAGCTCGGTGTTGAAACAATTTGCTTTTACAAGAAAACTGAATAATGAGAAATAATTTTGACCATGCAGGAATGGACCTCCATAGCTAGATTATATTGCAGAGAAGCTACAGGTTTGTCAAGTCCTCTTTGTAACTATACAAGGCTTTATAAAATATATCTCAACTGAGATAAAAGTTTTAACTCAGCTTGAACTAGAACTCCAGGAATTCAGGTATCAGGTCGTCCCATCTACTGTGGTGTTGTGGCATGGCAGTGGTGGCCGATCTACGTGCATGGCTCAGTCTGTTCAGGTGGGGGCATTTGGTTTATTTGTTGGATAACGCTGCCCAGTGACCTTTAATTGCAGTGGAGAAAAAAACTACATTAGCCACATTTACATTGATCCGGTAATCAATAGTGCGTTTATATGTAATTATGCATATTAGATGAAAAACTACTGAAACGAAACTATATTTTCCAGTGTACACTTTCTCTTTTGAACTTCTGTTTCAACTCTTTCTGGAATCCCTGTGGACATTACTCTTTCACATTTTTTTTGTTCTTTGGTTTGGTTCAAGTTTACACACCGAAAGCCGAAATGTAGTGATTTTGTATTGATTCACTATATCTCTCTTTGTCATAATTTTGTGAAGTAAACAGAGACATGCAGGTATATTTTCAAGGAAAATGCCATCATTTAATTTACAGTATTTCAATACATCATCATGTATAGCTAGGTTCGTGAAGAGCAGTTTAAAATTAATTACCGTATTCTAGAGTTAAAGAGATAATGGCTAACATATTTAGACCATGTGCAACACAGTTAGACTTCAAGTAATCAGTTAATGACATGAGACAGCTCTACTAACATCATATTTTGAACTAACCTTATAAATATTGTATGGATCCTTCAACAGGTATGTATACGTGATATCATGTAGTTGTTGTAAAGAAATCAAGTGAAAATTGAGTTTCTGAATATATGTTTTGAGTTGAGTATGTGTTGAGTGATGAAATCCCAGTGACATTGCAATTGCCCGCATTGGATTTGGAGTGTTGTGGAAAACCTCGGGACAAACTTTTGAAAAAACACTACACTTAACGGCTCCGCATTCATGCTAATGCAGTCGCACGATACTTTTTTGTAGTCGATATAGCCCCAAACTACATAATAGACTCATTAAATATAAAATAATAATAACTAAATCTTTTATTTGTGATGGGGGCCTGCTTTCACACACTCCCACTACATTAACTGTTTTGGACACACTAGCTATGTCAGTATGTGCTCGACTCGCCTCACGGTTGATTTTTTATGGAGGGAGGAAAACCGGAGAACCCTGACCGGAGAAAAACCCTCGAATGCAGATAAGAAATCACCAACAAACCTAACTCGCACCTTGACATTTGTATAAACCTGCCAGTAATAGATTTTCTTCCAATACACTTAACTGAGCGGTAGCATTCACTCCTTTAGCCTTTAGGTTTTAGCATGTTGGAATTGTGAATGAACTATTTGACTTCACTGTTATACCTTGTATTTTTTCTCATATTTTAAACATCAAGAAGTTGAATATTACTTTCCTTGGCCTTAGTGACAAACTTGACAGGAATGCAGAATGGCACGATATGGGCTTTATCAGTTTATGGCAGCGTTTCTCTGATTCCGAAACGACTCCACTCGACTCAAATCGAAAACTGACAGCCATATCATTATCAGGCGTGTGTAAAGTTACACTTACAGACAATAATTTTGAACAATGTAGAAAGGTAATCTTATCAAGTTCAATTATAAGAAGCTTAGTCTTATGAGTTATGTAATTCTGTAAATTTTACTGTTCGACACGGAAAATATTAAAGTAAATTAAACTACAATTTTCAAAAACGGCTCAAGTTTTAAAACTACTTTATAAGAGGTTTAGACTTTAGTTGCTCATCATACGTCTGGTCCTAGATTTCTGTTTTAAAATAACACTTAAAGGAGAACTAAACCCTAAAATCAACCCAACGTCTTTACAAAGATGTATTCTAAAGAAATAAGTTCTGCTATTTTATTTTTCTGTGTTGCGCGTCTATGAGGAGAAAATTAGTCTCCAAGTTCGATTTTCCGCTGAAAAATCTATATTGTGTGGCGGCTCAATTCAGTGCAAATTTCCCCATAACGTACGTCACACATACCAAGGAAGAACAATCACACCTCTAGCACAAAGAAAGCACAATGGTCCGCAATTAGAAGCCATTAGGCCTGCTATTCAATGTAGGGGACGGCATGGCAAAACTAATTTATTCCCCGTATACTACGTCACAAATTACAAGACTTGAGCCGTCTGTACATACCGGAGGCTGTGAGGAAGGTTTTCGGATTTTCTCTTGCTAGACGCGCAACACAGAAAAATTAAATAGCAGAACCTATTTATTTCGAATACATGTTTGTATAGACATTGGGTTGATTTTAGGGTTGAGTTCCCCTTTAACATGACTAAAATGTTATATAACTCATTAACTGAAGACTACGAGATGCCAATGATAGATAATTCATTGAAAATCAAAGAATGGGTGGCTAGCTTTCATTGTCAGTGACAGTGTATGCAGTGCATGCATGTTTAGATTTTCAAACCCGCGCTCGCTGACAGTGGCAATTAACGTCTTCAGTATTTTACACTGTTAGCGAAAAAGCTACCAAATTTTTCGCGAGTATTTAATACATAGCGTACAACAAAAACGAATTAGCTGCCTTCTGTATTTCTTACCTTTTCCTGGTTTGCAGAACGACTTCAGTTCTCCGTCCTTTCGTAGATCTCGTCAATGAACCACAAACATACAGAACTTCTAAAACTGCGCCGCGTACGAGAATTAAAAGCGCGCGAAAACATCAGCATAGAAACGAGGCACAAAATGGAGGCATGCTGGGAAATCCTCAAGAACTCAGATATGCGCTCGTTGACATTATTCTTATTCCGGAATAACACTTCAGGAATGTCCCAAACGACTGGAACGTACGTGCCCTTAGATAACTTCTTTCAAAAGTTCTTGTCATCCCAAATTTCGCACCGTAGAAAATTTGATCTCGGCCGAACTCAGTTCTTACTGTTGTCCATATCGACGCCGATAAAGTCATCACAAACAATTAGCAAACAGTTTGTGATGTGTCCAAGTCAATATATAACACGTGTAAAAAGATAGAGCTGGTTCTATCTTTACGTATTGTTTGCTATCGATCGGCGACCGCGATCGCAACGCAACGTAAAATGTATTCCCATCAGTTTAACTCGGTCACATCGCAAACTCATTTGCGATGGCTTTACGTCGATATGGAAAACAACCCGTTCAGTTAGCTTCTCGCCGATGAGATCTCGCATCAGTTACATACGAGAATCTCGCACGAGACGAGTGATACTCACCGAGACTTTATATTCTCCGTTTTTAGGTACGGAAGCAACTGT
Organism: Actinernus sp. WN-2022; assembly: GCA_030867875.1. NCBI lineage: Eukaryota > Metazoa > Cnidaria > Anthozoa > Actiniaria > Actinernidae > Actinernus > Actinernus sp. WN-2022. The sequence continues at coordinate 7,390,752 of JAOWCC010001501.1, forward strand.
TATTTAACAAGTCGCGGTCTGTGGATTTCGCCTTGATCCGCTTGTAAGATACTCGGTGGCATCTTGGAATGTTTTGCCGGAGGAGTTCGCAATTCCAGCATATGCATTGATCGCTAGGTGGTTTAATTAAAAATTCATATAAATCGCCGAGATAGACACAAAGTCCGTGATATTTTGACAAACTTGCATTCTTCTCTGGTACTATACTTCCGGCCAAGAAGGCCTTAATTAATTTACTTGGCCAAGATCTATATTAGTTACACTCGGAAACATCTTGGCGACTGGGTTATCGCTATTTTTCTAAGATCTTCATATTTTAACGTTGTTTCGGCAAGGCAAGATTTCGCATTCTTTACTCTCGGCCGATAAATTTTATCTCGGCAAGGTCTCGCAATCCCCCCCGCCGAGATCTCGCTATTTGCCAGTATCTCGGCGAGATCTCGCATTCAAACGTTGGCCAAGAATTTGTAATCTCGGCCGAGATTTTAACGAGAGGTTAAATAAATAAATATAACCATTTACAGCACAATTAATTTACTAATATCAGTCATGCTATGTAATAATTCTTCCCATATCAGTTATACACAATTTCTTTAGATTTTCCCATGCATTTCTAATAAAAATATTTCCCCATATATTTGGCCAATTATACATGTATGACTGCCACATGCACATAAACCAACATTTTCTGCCCCACATTATTTTAGGTATAGGCTTATAGTTTAGTAATATTCTCCCATCATATTTGGCCATATATGGCCCATATATGGCCCACATAAACCCGCATTTCCCCCATATTATTTTAGGTAATATTTTCCAATCATATATTTGTCCCATATATGGCCCATACAACCCGCATTTCCCCCACATTATTTTAGGTAGTTAGCTTATTTTGGTCCATATTTTACCCACATTTGGATCCAGATATGGCCCAGATATGGCCCATATATCCATATTTCCCCCATATTTCTGTATTTTGGGTCCATATATGGCCCAGATATACCCCTATGTTCCCCTATTTCCGCCACATAATATGGTAAGACAAAATTTTGGGCCCACATATGGCCCATATATCAGCTCTGCTGCTCCATATTATTTCCATATATGGCCCATATATGGCCCATATATTACCCACATTAAACCCATATTAAAATTTTGGTGTGGGTTCAATCCATTTCCAGATGTTTTCCTCACGAATTCAAGGTCTTTGCCAAAGACAATCACTCCACTGAAACTCAAAAGTGAATAGGCCCTTTGCAGCTAACAAATCACGTGGTTGTACTGGAGAGCAAAAAATATCTGACTTCATTTATTCAAAGGCCTTGTACGAGATCAGTAGTGTTATTAACAAATCCTGTTTGTAAATGCTATTTTCCACCTCCAATTGATTGTCAATCTTTCTAAAACTGCGATTTTAAAGATAGCTTACCTCCAGCATCCATGACAACGCCTTTCCCATGGGGATCACAAGCTCAATTAATTCGTTAATGAAGTATTATATCAGCACATGACTGTTAGCTGCAAAGGGCCTATCCTGCCGTCTTTTCGGATGTGGGTTAATTATGATAATTATGCGAAATTATAGAATATGAACCAATCAAAGATCACTAGTTACCAGGTTTTCTGGTAGTGATGTCACTGGACGGCATTATCGGCTATTGGATTCAGATGTCTCTCTCGGGAGGAACGAACTGGAGGAGACGGCTGAAATTCAGGCTAGTTATTTGGAACACCATTGTAGGAATTATTTAACTTGAATGTTGTACAGGCCCTTTTTGCTTGATGCGGCCCATATTGTACCTCAGAGACCACTGAGGGGGAGGGGCTATGGGGGCTTTAGCTCTCCCTACATCCCCAACTATTTTGTACAGCCTTTTTTATCATGCTGGGCAGTTTAATTTAGATGCATTTCCAGCCATTTCAGAAGACCTAAATTTCAAATTTAAGTGGTTGGTAACCTGTTGACTTGATCGCTACTTTTTTGCCTTTTCTTCACTGGACCAAAATACCACTAACGTGTCTTAAGAACTTCTTATGATAGTTTCACAACATCTTAGTGTGGTTTTCCAACGTTCTGGCAACAATAACCCCTTCGTATTATCGATAGTTCTTCACAATCGTTCACAAGCGTTAAACCAACACCATTTTGTTTTGACCGAATGACATCACTGGTTACCAGTCCACAGGTTGACAAAAGCGAAAAATAAAAACAAAATGGCGGTTGTATCATGGTTGAGTCTTAAGACTTTGACCTTGGACTTGGATGTTCAAAACCTGAAAGAAACTTAAATGAAAGCAATCCTGAAGTAGTCTGGTTAATTAGGCCGCATGTCTTCCTGAACTTCAAAGGTTGCTGAATTTTTCAGTACTTTCAAGGAAAACATCAACTTTAATCTTTATTGGCAAACTTCAAAGTGTATTTGGCAAACTTCAGAGCATATTTGGCGAACTTCAGAGAACTCCCAGAACTTGGACATGGAACCCTTGGACATTAAAAACCTAAACTGAAGAAACTCTGGTGACAGCAATCCTGAAGTGGTTGGTACATGTAAGTGGTCGGCCGACCACTTACCATCCACTTTTTTATGGTGCAGATTGTTTACTTTAGCGGTCTTTAGCATAAAAAAAAAACTAACCTTTAATAGGTTTCTTATTGTTGTTTTCTTTTTAGGGCAGTTTTGAATGTTTGCCTTGCCTACACATCAAGGCATGAAATCTCTGAAGCTGTACGAACAATGGCGGAAGGTGTACAATATGGTGTCATCAAACCAATGTAAGCACGGGTCCAGTATCCTTGTTACATATAAAGGCTTTACAAAATTAATATAATTATAGTAGTTTCTAAAGCAAATCCCAAAATTGATCAAATTACCATACATGTGATGATGTACATAATACATTGTACAAGTATGCAGCACGCAACGTTACATATATTTTTTGCTTGAAAATTATCAGAGGAATGTGTCGCTTGCTTGCTAGCTGGATCGATCTGTAACATATTCACAAGCGCTCCGATTTCTCCTGGTGAATAAATGTCCTAGTCACCGACCAGCAAATATTCGTAGCCAAGTTGAAGGGATATGGAGATACTAAGGGTACAACTGCCTGAACTAGGTGGATAACTGGACTAAGGTATATTGAGATACATGTACTAAGGATAAACTGACCAGGGATATGGAGGTACTAAGGGGTACAACTGCCTGGACTACAGTAGGTGGACTAACTGGACTAAGGGATATGGAGGTACTAAGGGGTACAACTGCCTGGACTAGGTGGACTAACTGGACTATGGGATATGGAGATGCTAAGGGATACAACTGCCTGGACTAGGTGGACTACCTGGACTAAGGGATATGGAGATACTAATTAAGGGATACAACTGCCTGGACTTCGTGGACTAAGGGATATATATATATATATATATACTAAGGGATACAACTGCCCGGACTAGGTGGACTAACTGGACTAAGGGATATATATACTAAGGGATACAACTGCCCGGACTAGGTGGACTAACTGGACTAAGGGATATATATACTAAGGGATACAACCACCTGGACTAGGTGAACTAACTGGACTAAGGGATATGTAGATACTAAGGGTACAACTGCGCGGACTAGGTGGACTAACTGGACTAAGGGATATGTAGATACTAAGGGATACAACTGCCTGGACCAGGTGGACTAACTGGACTAAGGGATATGGAGATACTAAGGGGTACAACTGCCCGGACTAGGTAGACTAACCGGACTAAGGGATGTGTAGATACTAAGGGATACAACTGCCTGAACTAGGTGGATAACTGGACTAAGGTATATTGAGATACATGTACTAAGGATAAACTGACCAGGGATATGGAGGTACTAAGGGGTACAACTGCCTGGACTACAGTAGGTGGACTAACTGGACTAAGGGATATGGAGGTACTAAGGGGTACAACTGCCTGGACTAGGTGGACTAACTGGACTATGGGATATGGAGATGCTAAGGGATACAACTGCCTGGACTAGGTGGACTACCTGGACTAAGGGATATGGAGATACTAATTAAGGGATACAACTGCCTGGACTTCGTGGACTAAGGGATATATATATATATATATATACTAAGGGATACAACTGCCCGGACTAGGTGGACTAACTGGACTAAGGGATATATATACTAAGGGATACAACTGCCCGGACTAGGTGGACTAACTGGACTAAGGGATATATATACTAAGGGATACAACCACCTGGACTAGGTGAACTAACTGGACTAAGGGATATGTAGATACTAAGGGTACAACTGCGCGGACTAGGTGGACTAACTGGACTAAGGGATATGTAGATACTAAGGGATACAACTGCCTGGACCAGGTGGACTAACTGGACTAAGGGATATGGAGATACTAAGGGGTACAACTGCCCGGACTAGGTAGACTAACCGGACTAAGGGATGTGTAGATACTAAGGGATACAACTGCCCGGACTAGGTGGACTAACCGGACTAAGGGATATATATACTAAGGGATACAACCACCTGGACTAGGTGGACTAACTGGACTAGGGGATATGTAGATACAAAGGATATGACCACCTGGACTAGGTGGACTAAGGGATATGTAGATACTAAGGCTACAAATGCCCGGACTAGGTGGACTAACTGGACTAAGGGATATGGAGATACTAAGGCCCGTACAAAAACGTTCGGCCAAACAAGAGCATAACAATGGCCGGACATTTTAACCTGACATCGGCATGATAGCAGCCAAATAAGAGCAATAATAACCGAACCTGACAAGAACGGTAACTAGCATAACAAGAGCATCTCACCCAGCCTGACAAGAGCATGAATTAGCATGACATGAGCAGAACATGGAAATCGTCTTGATCAGGGATGAGAACGTAACACAAGCACAACAGTAGCATGACAAGAGCATAACAAGAACATGACAAGAGCATGAAACATTGTTCAGCCGTTAAGCCAGGAGTGTGGAAAATGGGGAGTGTGGAAAATGGGGAGTGTGGAAAATGGGGAGTGTGGAAAATGGGGAGTGTGGAAAATGGGGAGTGTGGAAAATGGGGAGTGTGGAAAATGGGGAGTGTGGAAAATGGGGAGTGTGGAAAATGGGGAGTGTGGAAAATGGGGAGTGTGGAAAATGGGGAGTGTGGAAAATGGGGAGTGTGGAAAATGGGGAGTGTGGAAAATGGGGAGTGTGGAAAATGGGGAGTGTGGAAACAATCGAATGAAAGAATGAGGGTATATCAGGATATGAAAACTCGCCAAAGGCAAAAACTAATCCCACTACTTGAAAAAGCGTATTGAAATGGCAAATAATTTTACCTTCTTGCATATCGAAAAATTCATTACACAGATGCTAATATGCTCTTTCAAGCCATGGAATTAGTTTTTGCCTCGAGTTTTTATTTACTCCTCTGAAAACCCCTCATACATACAGTTCAGTGTCTTCAGTTATCTCGGTAGAAAGAAAAATATATTAACAGATTACCTGCACCTCTCAATGTAAATTTAGGTGGTAATACCTAAATTGCTCGTGTTAGTCTCTTGTTGTGCTCGTGTTAGTCTCTTGTTGTGCTCGTGTTAGTCTCTTGTTGTGCTCGTGTTAGTCTCTTGTTGTGCTCGTGTTAGTCTCTTGTAGTTAGTATCTCCATATCCCTTAGTCCAGTTAGTCCACCTAGTCTGGGCAGTTGTATCCCGCCTTAGTATCTCCATATCCCTTAGTCCAGTTAGTCCACCTAGTCCGGGCAGTTGTACTCTTAGTATCTACATATCCCTTAGTCCAGTTAGTCCACCTAGTCCAGGCAGTTGTACCCCTTAGTATCTACATATCCCTTAGTCCAGTTAGTCCACCTAGTCCAGGCAGTTGTACCCTTAGTATCTACTTATCCCTTAGTCCAGTTAGTCCACCTAGTGCAGGTGGTCGTATCCTTTGTATCTTCATATCTCTTAGTCCAGTTAGTCCACCTAATCTGGGCAGTTGTATCCCTTAGTATCTACATATCCCTTAGTCCAGTTAGTCCACCTAGTCCAGGCAGTTGTACCCCTTAGTACCTCCGTATCCCTTAGTCCAGTTAGTCCACCTAGTCCAGGCAGTTGTATCCCTTAGCATCTCCATATCCCATAGTCCAGTTAGTCCACCTAGTCCAGGCAGTTGTACCCCTTAGTACCTCTGTATCCCTTAGTCCAGTTAGTCCACCTAGTCCAGGCAGTTGTATCCCTTAGCATCTCCATATCCCATAGTCCAGTTAGTCCACCTAGTCCAGGCAGTTGTACCCCTTAGTACCTCCATATCCCTTAGTCCAGTTAGTCCACCTAGTCCAGGCAGTTGTATCCCTTAGCATCTCCATATCCCTTAGTCCAGTTAGTCCACCTAGTCCGGGCAGTTGTATCCCTTAGTATCTCCATATCCCTTAGTCCAGTTAATCCACTTAGTCCAGGTGGTCGTATCCTTTGTATCTACATATCTCTTAGTCCAGTTAGTCCACCTAGTCCGGGCAGTTGTATCCCTTAGAATCTACATTTCCCTTAGGTATCCCTTAGTCCAGAAGTAAATAAATACACTTTGCAAAATTCGATTAATGGACAGGCAGCTGTTGAAACAAATAATGGAACACAAGATAAATGGATAACACATAATAGTACACTTTGTAAAATTAAATTAATGGACAGTAGGAACAAATCATGGAACACATTATAATAGACAGCAGGAATAAATAATAAAAGGCAAATATGAATATTCAAAGTGAGTTGGACTAGTCCACATATCCCTGGGAATAAGATAAAAAGAAGAGAAAACAAGTCCTAAAACAGGCAGCATATGGTACATAATGTTTAGTTGCATTGGTGACCATATCGATAGCAGTGCCCTGACATGCTTCGTTGTTATAGCCTGGAACAGATACAATGTATTCATTCCTCTCAGTGGCATTACACAGGTCATTTAACAGCTCATTAAATGCCGGAAATCATTATTGTATGAATGCCTTCCAGGGATATCAGCGAGTCATTGCTGGAGAAGTGTCTCTACACATACAGATCTCCTGAACCAGATTTGCTCATTAGAACATCGGGTGAAGTGCGCTTCAGTGACTTCCTATTGTGGCAGGTATTTACAGTGCAACTAGTGTAACGAGGGCCACTTAGACAATGGGAACCAATCACATTGCAGAACGAAAACAAAGCATTCCAAGTGATGGTTGTTTGAGTCAATCAGTGTCAAGTACAAGACAATAGCATTTCAACTTCAAGCTTTGAGGAAAAAAGGAAACTTTTGTGGACTAGTTCTGAAGTCGAAGTCTTTTGAATGAAGAAAATAGCATGGACATGCTAGGATTTGTATTTTGGAAGCTTTATTTTCGTTTTGCAATGTGATTGATTCTCGTTGTCTAAGTGGCCCAGGTTACAGCAGTTGTACATTGTACTGTAAAACTGAATGTATTAGTTAAGGTAATTCCCTTGTTTTGCAATTGCATATCTAATGCACATGTTGGCGAAATCTAAAATCATAGGTACAATTATTTGTGTTTGGGTGTATTACTGAATCTTACATATTTCAATACTTAGTCAACATTGGCAATGAAAAATAAGTTAATTTGGGTGATTTACGATGACTTTTACGAAACTCGACCCAGTCCTTCCTCGAAAATAGTCACAGTGCTTTGTTTTCAATACATTTCCTCTTGGTTTGGAGCTAAATTTGCGAAAATGGTGAATCTCCATTTTTCTTCCATATATTTAATCACAGTGAGGTTGGCTAACAGATATCAAAGTATAAATAATTATTAATTTCTGGATGTTTAGATATTCTTATGCAAATTATATATTACTGCAAGTAGCTAATTTTACGCTCGTGTATGGTATACAAACAAAAAGAGTTTGTCGTATTCTGATATAGTACTGTCCACTTGCAGCATTTTAAAGGTTTTTATGTTAAGTTTGGTATACATGCATACTGCACAATAATTTTATTTGTTCACTATGAACAGTTATACCTAGCAATTAATGACCACTGCTTACTCGTGCTGACATTTCACATATTCTGCTATGGGCCTCTAAATCACTATAAATTGCAGCTTCTTCATGCAAAAACCATAATGGTGACCCTTATTTTTGTTGCATTTTTAGGGAGACCTTGCTTGGGTTAACAACTGGGCACCGTTTAAAAAATAGAAATTCAGCTTCTTTTTTAACGGAATTACTATTAACAAAGAAAAGAATGGAAAACTATTATTTGCCTCTGAAAATGCAACTCCCAAGACATATATATTGTTGTCCATTGTTTTAGCTGTCAAATGTGACAAGAATACAAAAGGTATATATATATTTGCAGTGCAATGTTTTTGAAAACGAGAGTGTGTGTGTGTGTATATACATGTAATATATATACAGTATATATATAATCAGAATAAAGGTGAAAGAGCAAATATATAAGCCCTGAGTGGGATTCGAACCCACAGCCTTGGTACACTAGTCCGATGCGTTAACCACTATACCATCAGGACGACCACGGTACCACAAAAACCCAAAGTCGGCTGCGTTTCCAGCGTGGTCATCCTGATGGTGTAGTGGTTAACAAATCGGACTAGTGTACCGAGGCCATGAGTTCGAATCCCAGTGACTCAGGGCTTATATATTTTCTCTTTCACCTTTATTCTGATTATTTATATTAGGGACCGGTTTCTTCTCTCTATGTACATTTGTACTTAATATATATATATACAGAGAGAGAGAGAGAGAGAGAGATAAAATAAGAACAAATGAGAACAAATGAGAACAAATGAGAACAATAATAAATAAATAAATACAAATAAATAAATAAAAGGGGGAGGAAAACAAATAAAATTAAATAAAAGGGGGAGGAAAAAAACAAGGATCCATAACTGTACCACATCTAAATGTATTTTGCTTGTATTAAGATATTAATATACATTTTAATAACAATTTTAAAAGAGTTTATGAGGCTGGGGACAAGCCTGATTGATAAGGTCACATGACCACTTCTTGCACAAGGCCCATTATGTAACTCATTTCATTTAAGCAACAGCTTTGCTTTGATTGTGGGGTTTGTATGGTAGACTTAGTTAGCGGGGAAATTGACCCTATAATTTCATGAAATTATGTGTTTATCTTGCAGTGTTCGTATTCTTGTTTGTCATTCCTGAAAGTTTTATGGCCCGAGTTTTCTGTGTGGAATTTCTACTCTGCAGTGTTGTCATACCAGTGGAATCACCAAGCTATACAGGTGTGTCTGTGTGTCTTATGAAATAGCATGCTCACTGGAAAAGGTAGTAACAGTGATGATAAAGGGGACGTTTGAGGTTGTGCACAATACCCTAATGAAAATAATGTTAGCTCTTGCTTCAATTCACTGTGTTTTACTAGTTGCACATTATATTTATGAATGGCATTTCTAGTTGCTTGTCGAGAAGTAAGACTCGTTAAGTCTAAAAGAAAGATTTTAGCTGCCTAGGCAGGGGCGTAACTAGCCTATAGGCCTGCCTCACTGGTTACCCGGGGGTTGACTTAGAAGATTTTTGAGTAGGAGTGTGCCATGGAGACCTCAAAACCCTGACCCTATCCCAGACCTAAACTGAATGCCGTTTACCATATCCTATCCCAGTCCCCAGACAGTTTTAAATTCAAATTACACTACGAAAGAGGTTGTTTTGTTTTAATTTGGTATTTTAAGCTGTAGTGTGGTCAATAGAGCACTAAGCATGGCACCAACGACGAGTATATCAAAATCCATACCCTTTCCCAGATCAAAACTGTAAAAAGGATACCCTATCCCAGACCTCGGCAGCTCAAAAACCATACCCTATCCCGTGGCACATAACCGTATAGGCCATATAAGGGAGTACCCCCTGGGTGGTTAGCTCAGTTGGTAGAGCACTGTCTAGAGTTTGAATCCCGGCCGCGTCCTTGGGCAGGGACATAAGCCGTGGGCCTTGTCTCCTTCCTCTTCTAATCTATATGAGGGGACGTGAAAGAACCTGAACATTGTGTTATTTTGAGAACGAGTAGGGGATTGTCTCCCGACACAACAGCCTGGTATTCTGAGGTACTAACAATCGCTCATGATTGTAAACTGCACAGCAGCACATTGCACCGCAATAGCAGTCCTTATCGCAAAAATAACCGTGTGAAGCGCATTTGAATATATTCATACAGAATTTGCGTTATATAAATGAATTCCTTTACCTTTTTTAGGACTGGGCCTACAAATGTTACAATGGGTAACTAGTTCCTGTAAAAATTAGTGTCACAGCCTACTTGTCTTATTACAAATGAATGTTGGGCTTCAGGAGCTGTCGAAATACACAAAACATAACCTTGCAGCAGAAAGCATTTGCAAAAGTCTAAATCTAAACATTTCCCTGGGAGCATGCCCTCGTACCCCTCAAGAAGCGACCCTTACGGAGCAGTTTTGGGCCTACAAATTTTAAAAACCTGGCTACGCCACTGATTTTTCCAGCCCAAAGTACATGTAAAAGGTTGGGTGCACTACAGTACCAGGCCTTCGATTCGTTGTTCTAATGGACTATTTATAACTTTCCCTTTATATAGGAAGTGAGAAATCAAGTTACACAAGACCGCATCCATGGGGAACTAGAGAGTGACCTGCAGTTTGTGTTAGAACAGTCAAGAGCAGATAACGTAAGCATATCCAATGGCGGCGGCTCTCACCATGTTCCACTGAACTCCGGTACAGTAAACTACGAGGATCTAATGAGGAAACCAGCTTTAAGAAAAAGAGTTGAACAATATCGCGAAGAGAAGAAACAGAGAGTAGAGAACTTTCTAGATAACCTTGAGAGCCAAAGAACTGAATATCTGGAAAGAATGTGTACGGTAGAAAGCTAACTAATGGAAAAAAGACGGGTAAATGATTGAAGACGTACGTAAACCATACAATATAGTTTATCATATGACACGTACAGCTTCATTTCTGAATGATTCGATGAATATTTATATACTTCTCTTGCTATTCTGTTTCTCACTATGTATAATAGTTATTATAATGATTTATAATTACTAGCCATTTCGGAGTTCAAAGGTTAGTTTATTTCACACAAAAAGGAGGTTATATACATATACATACATAAAGACGATTTGGTGAAGGATACAAGAGATACAACTACAAAGAGCACCTCAAAATTAGTCAAAATCCCAAATCTGATAGACAATTTTACAGACATTTGTATGCGGGGGTGCAAATTGTTGCACCCTATCATGCAAACGTCTGTAAAAATAGCAACAACAACAACAACATGTATTTCACTCTTAAAGTTACAAGTAGTATGTAATAAACAAATAAAAGAATGAGTAGGAGGACCCGAAAAAAACCACGAAAGCTATCTAGCCGGGACCCCGCACTTTATTCGACTTTATATTGGCTTCTAGGTGAGGTATAACTCTCAGATTTGGGATTTTGACTAATTTTCAGGAACTCTTTTCAGTAACACCGGTGCTATCGCTAATTGAAGTAGATATCGTAGTGGTAATGGGCGACCTTGAAATGGTCTATTTCCATAGTTGTTGTTTTTTCGTGGCAAAAAAAGGTTCTTATTTGAGGAAGGGATTAGGATCGAGTGTCGGAAATTAATCTGATTAAGAAACAAATCCCGTCACAAGAAAGATCAACATACTAAAATGAGTAAGTTTACCGAGTTTGAGGATGATTGGTTGGATAATAAACATGGGGAGCTTTCAAAAATCGCAAAAATAAGATTGCAGTCTGGAGAATGAATGGCTTGTTAGGACGGCGTCCCACAAAACTATACATTCTCTTATTTTTGCTATTTTTGAAAGTTTGCCATTCAGTTCGTATTTATCCAAACATTCTCAAACTCCGTCCCAGTTCTTCCTCTACTCCGAAATGGCTAATATAATATTCCATGGTGGTAGATTCCTAAATTTCGTAAAGAAAAGAGTAAAGAAGATGCTGCTTTTCTAGGGTGAGGTACAAAGCGGTTAAAACGGAAAGTTGCGTAATTCGACTCAATTAAATTGACGAGTAAAAATTCCCAGCCGTATTACACAGCTTTTCGCGTAGTAGATTGGTTATTATACGACAGCCTTTTTAAAACACACACAAAGTTTATTTTCGCTTACCTTTAATAAAGCTCTGTTTGAAGAAATTATATTGAGCTAGTTGACAGCTGAAACTATAAACCTTTTTTGTAGCCAAATGCCGGGAGTGCGTGCGCTCTGAAAACTTTGTTTTCGCGCGCTAAAAGCTGATTGGCTGTTACTCTAACATCCCCATTTTGATTGGCGCGCTTACAAGACATTTTTGAAGTGTTGAATAAATGTGTGCAATCCTGTTCGTAACCCGTGTAATACGCTCACATATTTCCACTCGTTCCTGTATTTGCACTCGAAAACGCCAAGTCGTATAATAAGTAAAGGAAATCGCACGAACGAGTGCTCTACGGGATGTACAGGCACCGAGTGATATTTTGAAAGTTCTAATAATTGCGTGAGCCTTTTCGCGTGTGCCCATAAATCAAGTATAGCACGAGCAGTTCATGCGATTGATTGTTTATAATATACTGCACTCCAACTTTTTTATGCACTCATTGTCCAATCAGAATCCAGATATTTTGTTGAGTATGTTATTGAAGTTGTCACGTAATTCGGTAGCTCGCTTTCTTGGGAAGTTCTCATGAGAGTGAGGAGACGCGCAGGTTAAAGCTTCCAATTTTCACATGTTCAAGTCCGGTCTGGTACGGTATTGATGAGTAGTAAGTAGATGTACCGACAATGTGGGAAAAAGGACCAAGACGATTTAGACAACGAGAACTAAACACATTGCAGAACGAAAATAGAGCATTCCGAAGTATAAATCGTAGCGTATCCATGCGATTTTCTTCATTCGAAGACTTTGACTTCAGAACTAGTCGACCAAATTATCCTTTTACCAGATAGAAGCTCGAGCAAGTTGAAATGCTTGTACTCAACACTGATTGGCTCAAATAAACATAAGTTGGACTGCTTTGTTTTCGTTCTGCAATGTGATTGGTTCTCGTGGTCTAAGTGGGCCCAGTTTCAGTAGTCGCATTTACCATTTTCTCAAGTATGCGCGCGCAAGAGGCTTGACGGGCCGGTAAATACTTCACGTGGGAATCACGTAGTGGTTTCCTATAACCCTCTCTATTATTTCAACCAATACTAAATCCAAGCTTTTTTGCTGACGAAGGGCTAACGCTCGAAACGTCAGCTGCTACTCGCTTTCCACGGCGGTTAGCATACCTCGATCGACTTAGTTGATTACATACCAGTCTAAATCCAAGCTGCCTACATTAAGTATTTCTTGGCGGGCCGTGAGTTTCTGATGCGACAGCCTTTGTTATTCAAATTATCGGCTATTGTTCAAAAATTGGCGGCTATTCAAAAAGCGATTTGGCGGGCCAATATTGCGTGCGCATACCTGAGAAAATGGTCTATAGCCCACTTTCGATATATGCTTCACTTGTCACGCACAAAGGCTTCAATATGAGGCTCCGGGGTAAATTAAGTTTATTATTTTCTCGGAGAATAGAATCAATTTTATGTACCGCAGAGCCTCGTATTGAAACCTTTGTGCATGACAAGTGAATCATGTCGAAAGTGGGCTGTTGAATCAAAACAGTTACAAAGAGTGAAATGGTAATGAAACCCATCGACTTTCTTTGTTATGCCTTTGTTCGCTTTTTTCAACCGTGACCGTGCGCAAAACAATAGAAATTCCAATGTGTTAATCAATCAGCCAATAGAAATGTGTGGGTTCAGTCGTTCAGGGGACGCTAATGAACTATGACCGTGCACAATCTTGTGTCTTGCCCCCTTCCAACATAAATCGCAGCGCCTTTGTTAGGCCTTTTGAAGTTTGCCGGGTTTCATAACCATTCCATTATCAAAATGAAGAGACCAGATATTAGTGTTGGGAAGCTGATTTTTTTTATCACTTGTTAATGTACGTGTGACAGGGGAAGCCATGTCCTTCAAAGAAGGACTGGTAATATTAAAGAAACAATAAATAATATATTCAACACCGGAAGTGATTTTATTTCGCGCAACACAACCAGCAGGTTGGGTTGTAATTCCATATATGGTGATTACTGAACAAGCAGATAGCGGTCCCTGACAAGCGAAGAGAGGAAACCGACAAGCGAAGAGTGGCCCCGATTTCGACTGACAGGTTATGTAATAAAAAATTGAGACAAACCGAGCGTGAATGGTGGTTTGGTTCGCTTAAATGCAAAAGTCGTGGCTTCAAATCCCAGTATAATCGATATATTTGTCTTCTCGTTCTCGTTTGTCTTCTCTTCTTGCCGTTTACCTGTGAATCCTAGCCACAAAATAGCCCTAAAAGGCCCTGGTTGTTTACCTGGGAACTTAGGTTTAGTGACCGGTTAGGGTTAGGTTTGTGGTATGGATTAGGATAGAGGTAATCGGCTAACGCTGGGGAATTATTCCTTTTTCATTCTAATCATAATGCAGTCATGCCTATCTGAATAAAATTAATTTTCAAAGAGTCCATTCTCCAGAGTAAATATTTTTCTCTTTGTTACATGTTGAATACATGTTTTTGCATTATCCCTTGGGATCAATTAGGAGTTCTATAAATGCCACTCCTTCACATGTTCATACCACTTGATGACGTCGCATTTCAGCATCGTTCTCTGGAGTTATGAGTGATGAAGCATTTACCAAACAGGATTTGGTTGATTTTAAAGATTTCGTTATCGAGAAACTTGAAACTCATAAGTCTGATATAGAAGCTAACTATATCTGTACTAAGCAAGCCGCTGAAGAAGCGTTGGCCGTTTCAAAACGTCTTAAAGACGGCTCCGAGCTCAAATTCACACACCGTGGAAACGAGCGTAATTTTAAATTCAATTTAGAAGTTGTTGCTTCCCTTGAGAAGACTCAAGCGTTATTCGAAGCTAGCGACTCTGTGAAGGCACTCGGTTCCGTTGAAGAAGCTATTAAGTTATTGAATGAGAAGAACATGATTATTCGTATCGCGTACTCTTCAGAAGGCGGCTGGGCTACTAGCTGTTAAGTACTACGAAGAGAACCCCGCTGCTCTAGACGCAGTCGGCACAACCAGGAAGACAATATCAGGATGGCGATAGAGCAAGAAGTGCCTGCCGGTTCTACGGTGCCCATGGTCATTGGTGGAAATATTGCCCTGTACGCCTTTCGCGAAGCCTCTCCGCTCCCGTTGGAAATACGTCCTTCAAGGCAACTAACCCCTCTTATCAGCCAGGGTCCGGCCAGTGTTTCAAGTTCTACAGCTTCTACGTCATCCTACCCGGATTCAGGTGACCTCTGTGTATCACACGAATTTGAGGAGTTACTAACAGATAAGTCTCACTTTGACACAACTATGTTATATAAGGTTAATTTGTACAAATATGAACAGGACAAAGCCACCCCTATCGTTAAAGGGCGTATCAAGGCTCACACTATCAGTCATGGTTATGTTATATCTTTCGAATATCTACCTTCTGGTATTGTGCTTCGAAATAATGAGACGTCAGCCTATTCGCACGCTGACTTTGTGTCCTGGGCAGTTGGGGAACTACTCCAATTGGGGTTTATTGTCGAAAATAATAGTCCGCCCACCGTTGTCAACCTGTTTTCTGTTTCCGTTAATTCGGAGGGAAAACCTAGACTCTTCCTCGACCTCAGACACGTTAATAAATGCATACCTAAAGCTAAATTTCGCCTTGAGGACTGGCGCGTTTTTCTGCAGTACACCTGCCCACGGATAATGGTTAAAATTGACATGAAGTCCGGATATCATCATATCGACATTCATGACGGGCATCAAGCAGTATTTAGTTTTTCAGTGGCACCTGACATCAACACGCAACATATATTTTTGTTTCACGGTCATTCCATTCGGTTTGTATTCGGCTCCGTTTTGTTTACTAAGCTTTTCCGTCCGCTCGTCAGGCACTGGCGCTCCTTAGGTTTTCATATTGTTCTGTACTTAGACGATGGTATTGTTTGCGAAAAAATATATTTTATAACGTTACGGAATGTACACAAGGGGGTAGAAATTTATGCGTTGTGTTATATAAACACTCGTAGGTGGGGCATCAATAAACGAAATGCCCGCCCCTGATCTGTTGTTTGTGTTTAATGTAATTTAGCTATTAAATGTTTTATGCTCGTTCAGAGTGATAAGAGTATAAGACAACTCTACTACTCTGCAGGTCTCGGCTGCAATTCGTTCCGACCTAGCGCGCGCCGGAATAGTAGCTAATTGTGATAAGTTAATTTGTGGTTTGTCTCAATGCACCAGGCGTTTTCTAAAGTCTCGTGACTATTATAGTTGTTGTCGTTTTTGGGTGACGTGTTTATGCCAATATTACCATATACTTTATACACATGAAATGAGAGTAACAATGTCTGCAGTATAGAAAGTTGTAATGAACACATTACCGAGTACAGCTTATATTGTGCTCCTGTGCTACTCGCGTTTCGTTGCTATATATTTATACTGGACTTGAAGCTCAAGTGTGGCTAAGTATTTGTCACCATATGGCATATTATGGCTCTCGTGTGGCCCTGTTATCAGTAGTATTTTATTACACCGAGGCTTACCTGTGGCCCCGTAGTTTTGTCTTACCTAATTTTATTATCGGGCTCTCGTGTGGCTCATTGTTATTGGTAAGAGATCTGTGGTGTACATCAAGTAGCTCTCGTGTGGCTATGTGATTATCATGCGGTATGTCGTGAGGCTCTTGTGTGGCCCTACTCTATAGTAACTCAATTCCACGTGTGGCCCGGAAGGTTGTTAGCTTTCGTATAGCTTATATAGAGATATACATATAAGGCCCTTTTCTTAGGTGCACGTACTTTTATGTACTTATTTTCTTTTCTTTCCCCAGTACATGTTTTTTACCTTGTAGGGTAAGATTTCTGATTAGTACCTTGTGGGGTAAGAGTGTTTATTACCTTGTAGGGTAAGATTTCTGATTAGTACCTTGTGGGGTAAGAGTGTTTATTACCTTTTAGGGTAAGATTTCTGATTAGTACCTTGTGGGGTACGAGTATTTATTACCTTGTAAGGTAAGATTTCTGATTAGTACCTCGTGGTTAATATTTTGAAACAATATTTAGCTGATCGATTTATTACAAGAGTGAGCTTCCACTAATAGTCTAATTTGTTACTTTAGCATCAGAAAATATTTTAAGACTACTTTTAAGGAAATTGTTCCTGATATTTCTCAGTTTAATACTCATTCCTTTAGATTAGGAAGCGCTTCAGCAGTCTCTAACGCAGGAGTGAAATATTAGGCTTTTCCAAAGAAATGGAAGGTGGGATCAGTTGCAGCAAGAGCAGTTACGTTTTAGATCTAGATTATCGACTTCAATCGTAGTTATGCGCTCTTTCAGTTCACCTATTCCTTTCTTTGTTTCTATATAGGACAGGTTAGTAAATCTGACTGCCTGTCACTCCTAAATAACTATTCAATATGAACGTCTTGGTGTAGTGTGGCCATAAGATTGTCATGCAGTATGTCGTGAGGCTCTTGTGTGGCCCTACTCTATAGTAACTCCATTCCATGTGTGGCCCGGAAGGTTGCTAGCTTTTGTATAGCTTATATGATAGGCATACAAGGCCCCTTTCTTAGGTGCAGGTACGTTTACGTAATTATTTTCTATATATTTTCTTTTCTTTCCCCAGCGGTTAACAACGAGCTTCCTGACCGACTAATTAAAAAGCATGGCGGTTGGAAAACTGAGAGCGTGAAAGATCTCTATTGTAAGGAAGACCGGCCAAACAACAGCTCTTGGTCTCTTTGCATATTGACATTTAGATTCATAATTTCTTCCCACACTTTGTTGCTTGAGGTCAGCTGTGCGGCTCCCTCCAAACGTTGTTATCATTATTCTAATGTAGAAAATAGAAATACTTTCTATTTGGCTGAGCGTAGCGAAAGAAAATAGAAATATTTTTCTCTTTGTTACATGTTGAATACATGTTTTTGCATTATCCCTTGGGATCAATTAGGAGTTCTATAAATGCCACAAACAAATAAATTCCATGCACACACTAGCTCACCCACCCCTCCCCTAAGAAGTTAAATGGTTGTCGTTAAATGTTGTCCCAAAATGTCCTTCATTCCAATTCGATCAGGCCCATTTTTACCGAGTCACTAAAACTGATGAAAATGGCGACAAAACCAAAGAAAATGTCGACAGGAAATGACTGGAAAGAACGCCAAAACGAGGCTCGTAACTCGTCATTTAGTGAAGTACTGAATACATTGGACCCCTCTACTTCAAGTGATTTCATTTATTTCAAAATGGTAATGATAATAGTTCCAAGTCCTTGGACTTAGAAAAGGATTTCAAAGTATAGGCAGTCTTTTCACGGGGTTTCAATTGAAAGTACTGCACGTGATATAAATTGAGACCTGGTTGGCTATGAATTATTAAGTAGTTTTTGAATGATTGTTAAAGGAGCCGGGACATACACAGTCAATCTTACATGATGACAGTATCTACAGCCTCGTATTATTGTTTTAAAATCCCACTTCATATAAGTATTCGGAATCAAGGTAATTGAAGAAACATTTATTTATCAAATCTGTTAAAAAATCACATTAGAAAGTAACTGAGCAATCTAGTGAATGTCGTTTCAAAAACACTAGCGTGATTACCGGCACACCGCGGCAAAACGTTACGCGCATGCGTATTTGCTATTTCTTGTCGGCGCGCGGCCGCCCCCAGTTTCCCGCGAAAACTGAAATGAAACAACAGGCACATACCCGTGATTTTAAAATTTCTGCTTAAAAGCATCCATTTGTGAACTGTTTTGTCAAAAAATAAGAAAACTACTTAAAAGCTAAGCCTAAGACTTTAACAGGTTGAAGTTTTCGTAATTTGTAATTCACTGAGTTTACTAAGTCATAAAATTATTTACTAAAAAAGTTGAAACCCTCGGTAATTTGTATTTGATGGCAGAGCCTTCGTTCTTTTGGCCAGCGGAGCATACCGTTTTGCCGCGGTGTGGATTACCGGTGTCTAACTACCTATCAGGGAGCAGGTCAAAACACATGCCCTCTAGACGGGCCCATTTTAGGGCAGGGGGGTGGGGGCTGCTGCCAGCCATCTCCTTTGGAGAAAAAATCAATATTAAAAAATAATTTGTTTTTAAATATCTCCGAAATTAAAAGGCATGATCTAGAAACAAATGCACTGCATGTTTTGTCTCTTGCTATCATTTTGTTTGCTGTATTAAAAAGTATCACTAGGGCCCCCCCAGAATGAAAATATATGGTCAAAAATGGGAGATCGGGTTGAACCCTGCGCTGACTGCTGTCTGGTGGGGAAAAAAATGGGTCCCTAGCTATCTGGGGCATTTGTTTTGACCTGTTCCCTAATGAATCAAAATTGTCAATTCTCGCTTATTTACTTGAAATAAAAATAGTGTTTGTCGAAACTAAGAGTAAGACTTCTGGTAGCAAGAATCTTAAATCCCTGGTTAAACGTTGTTGGATTGTACGATTCAACTTTGTTGGATGAAAATGTTGAGATGGCGGTAACATGCTGTCAAACATTTGAAGCAGACTTCAATTCACCGTTTGCAACCTGAAATGTTATTGGTTACCTAAACAATAGCTTACCCCTAAAACAATACAAACCCTGACCCTAAAGCAATGGGCTTATTTTCAGGATACAATCTTAAAAACCGGAGGGGGGGGGGGGGTGGGGTGGGGGTGGGTGGGGGTGGGTGGGGGTGGGTGGGGGTGGGTGGGGGTGGGTGGGGGTGGGTGGGGGTGGGTGGGGGTGGGTATGCCGCGGTGACCTCAAAACACGGACCCTAATCCAGACCTAAACTGAATGCCGTTTACCATATCCTATCCCAGACTTGAAGCAAAAAAATCTATACCCTATCCCAGACTTGAACCAAAAAATCTATACCCCATCCCGCGGTACATACCCGTATAGGCCATATAAGGGAGTCCCCCCTCCCCTCCGGGATGACAAACTATCGAACAATGTTGGATCGTGCAATCTAACATGGCATGACAAACTATCGAACAATGTTGGATCATATCGAGTAAACTTCTCATCTCATATTTATTCATCCGTTTAGTCATAGGGACTGTACAAGATGTTACAAAAAGGTCAAACGGCCATATAGTGTCGGGAAAAAAGAAACATGTAAATTTTACAATAAATATAATGTATCTATAAAGTGAATACGATGATCAATAATAATAAACAGAAACGAAGACCTAATTACACGCTTCATATAATTGTGCTATTTAACTGACTAGTGGGGGAAATACATGTCAACTGGTACTATAGCAGGAAGTGCCTCTCTCTGGAAAATATCTACTGAACCTGCTTTGATCAAGCCAACATCATACTTGTCCAATACTCTGACAAATTTATGCATAGCATTGTTTTCTATTTTATTGTATTGCATCGTTCTACTATTGTATTGTATTGTTAAACTATTGTTATGTCGATATAATACAATACAATGCTATGCATAAATTTGTCACAGTACTGGACAACCCTCTCTAACATGGGCCAGATGACAAACTATCGAACAATGATCGAGTACTGAGTTGGATCTTGTAATCTAACATGGGATGACAACTGAAACTATCGAACAATATTAGATCGAGTAAAGTTGGATCGTGCCATCTAACATGGGATGACAAACTATCGAACAATATTGGATCAAGTAAAGTTGGAATTAACATGGATGACTGGCCTCCTAAAGCAGACCCCGCGCGCGGCGACTTCCGCAATGTTGTATCGAGTAACGTTGGATCGTGCAATCTAACATGGGATGACAAACTATTGAACAATGTTGTATTGAGTAAACTTGGAACATAGTTTGACCGGGAAACAGACATGTTACAATTAAGTTAGGAGAGCTTAGAACAACATGAATGCTGTGCCAGTCAGCAAAAAAAGCCTCACAAACCTCTGTTAAATTAAGCTAAATTATAGAGTTTTCAAAAATTTGCCATTCTTTCAGTTTTAAAGATATGAACCTAAAACTTGGGCTTTTTACTAATTTTGGCTTCTGGCATCCATGTTGTTCTAGCGCCATTTTTTTGATTGACAGACTAAAAAGTTCACGTGACCAGGTCCTGCAAAGGGCCTATTCTCCAAGCACACTACACACAAAAATATACTGGCGCCAAGTGCAAAATAGTTCGGGTTTATTTTTTTTCTACTTCTCAAACTTCTCATCGCCAAGAAACATTCCAAAATAAATATTACTTTAAAAAGGCAACGCTTTTAAAAGAAAACAAAAAAATATTATCCTCTTTCATGCTAGAATCTTCCACACTTAGCGTGTAATCGTTTGAGATTGGCGTCACGCCCTCTATTTCAATGTTGTCTCGGTATACACGATAGAAACCCCAAAGGCTGGGCTCAGCCAATCGAGCTAGGGCTTGCGTCTCGTTCCCAGATCCCGCGTAACGTTTGGTCAGCGACAAGATTTCCGTCGAGTAAGCGCAGTAAGAAACATAGGGTCTGGGTACGATATTAAGGTATACGCATGCGCGGCTTCACTCATCCATGCTGCTATTGCCGATGTGGTTTTCGTTCACGCTGAAGTGTTTGTCCCGCAGTCGTTTCAGGTTCTCGATCCAGGCATCATGAAACATCTGGTACTCGGTAATCATGTCATCGAGCTTGGCATGTTGGGAATTATCGGGAGGCTGGAGCTTGACAGTTTCATCCGTGGAATTGAAGGTCATCTTAGGACCAAATTGTATGCGTTGATTACCTAAAAGAAGATGTAAAGTGGAACAGAGAAAGTCTTCACTGAAAGATTGGAACGAGATGTTGACAAAGTGTTACCATACAGGCGTCACAGCGTTTTTACAAGTTGGACTATTTTTAGATTATTTCTCCCGCCAATTGGTGGGTTTCACCGAAGCGAAAAAAGATTCCACATTAGCTACTTTTGTTATACCAAACAACATGCATATGGCTGCTACGCTTTTGTGATTTTATTCTCTTAGGAATAATTGCAACTCAACATTAGCGGGAAACCATTCTAAAAATAAACTAACGCTGTGACATAGGCCTAGTATGCGGTGACCATGTAATTGCATTTCAGGACCTACAATGCATTACATACACTGCACATTACATGCACTATACCGCCATCGTTATTGTCAGAATTTCGTGTCACTACAGAGACCGTTGTGTGACGTCATAAGAACCAAGACCATTATCCTTCAAAAACTAAAGTATTTTTTTTCAACAAATTTTCAATTAGGCCATTTGGCCAACAATTGAATGGCAATTCGTTCCAACAGTCGAGGATTCCTTTAAGGCATATTTAATTGGGTTGCAATAAAAATTGTCTTGGTATCTTCTCTTTTTAAAGAATTCAATGCAAAGTCCATCTAATAGTGATACCGAGGTGAAATCAAAGCTTAGGATTAATTATGTAGCTAAACAGAGCTTATCAAGTCTATTTTATTTAATATTTCATGAACGTTATGGCGCTAAACATTAGAGAAATTAAGCATTGCGTTCTTTCTTCCCGCGAACGGCAGAAATGAAAACATAACCACAATTTTCGCGCGTTTGCTGCTTGACATTTTCAGTTTTTACGTGAAGTTGAGTAGATCCGCGTTTGTTGTGAAAGTTGGAATTCTTTTCAACTTTTCTTATATATCTATTTCGTATTTTGACGGCGGGCTGACGTTTCCCGTTTGCCGTAGAACGCGGTGCTTAATCTCTCTAATCTTTCACCCCGTCGTTCGTAAAGTTATCGACGTCACGTGTTTGATCTGAGCTTGCGAACAGGCTCATGGGAGGGCACAATACAAATTTGAATATCTGCGTTTAAATTTCGACGCAAACTCCTATTGGTCATCTAGGACCATTTCAGATGCCGCTGTACTCATGTGTCGAACTTAACTGATTGACTGATTGTACATTTGTTGTCCCCATTCAGATCATGTGACAGCTCTCCAGAGGATTCAGTGCTTTGTTTTCCAGTTCGAGAAATTGATGCATTTCCTCTTGGGTGCAGAAAAATAAGAAAACATTACTCAAGGGAAAAGTTAGGTGACGTTATTGGGACAACAAATGTATACAAGCTAAATCGGTCAATTAGCTAAACAACGGCACCCAATTAGCACGAGTAAACATGGAGCGGCGTCTGAACCGAACTTATATAATGTTGGAACCGGGGTGGCGCAGTGGTTAAGCGCTTCCCCTCTCAACTCTGTGTCCTGGGTTCGATTCCCGTTCGCGGCGCCACATGTGAGTTGAGTTTGTTGGTGTATATCCCTTGCTCCGGGGGTTTTTCTCCGGGTTCTCCGGTTTTCCTTCCTCCATAAAAACCAACGCGCAAATTCCAATTCGATCAGTAGATTAGCCGGGTCCTGATTTTGATCAGCCCCTAGAGTTGTTTCAGGTCTCGTTAGAAATTCAATGTAGGGGCAAAAGCCCATATTCGATATATGCTTCACTTGTCACGCGATATATGCTTCACTTGTCACGCCATATATGCTTCACTTGTCACGCATCTTTTCAGTCTGAGGCTCCGGGGTAAAGAAACATTTAATATACCCCGAAGCCCCGAATATACCCCTAATATACCCCGAAACCTTTGTGCGTGATAAGTGGCTATTCACATTAGCGTCCAGGCTCTTCTTCACCCTTCTCCCTGTTTCTTGGCTAAGTGTTTAAGTAAGGGTCTGCGCAAGATAATTTTATTTCATACCTTGACGATTGCCATAATTTTTCTAATAGAAGCCTGCAGTCAACCATATTTTTACTTTTGTGAATATAAATGTGCAGACCAAGTGACGTCACGCATGTGATTAGCATATCTTTAATGGCATACAAACTGTCACCTGATTTTGGCAATTATGCCTGACTTCGATATGAAATAACATATATCATTTCATCAGTTTTTTAAACAGATTTGAATTGCATCTAGTGAAAACTCTCATAACTTTAAATATGACGAAAATTCATTTTAAAATTGAAGGCTTTCTTGGTTTATTGTTTTTGACTTTTCTGATTGGACGAAATGTTTTCACACAAAAGGAATGTAGTTTAAATTTAAAACACAGTTTTAATGGATTTGATTTCAGAATTTGTTCATTTAGGGTCGATGAGTTATCAGTATGAAAAACAGAAAATTTTACCGTGGGGAAAGCAAATTGCATCTGCACAATAGAATTGTGGCTAGATTTTACATGGATTGTTTCTTGACTTTTTGTTGGAATAGTAAAAATATGCTTACGTATTTTCGGGCGGCGGTAAAAGAATTCCCAGATTATCCCAGTGATGAACAACACACTAACTGTCCCCACGCCTGTATACATGATCGTATCGAAAATATCCTCTTGGTAGAAAAGTGCTTCGGCCGCCTTCAGCTGCTGGCTGACGTCATCAGTTGGATTCTAAGGATGTAGAAAGTATATATCACTATTTAATATAATTTCATAGAGATTCCCAGCGTTCTGATTGGTTATCACACAAGTGAATAGTGCTTTTCGCGCGCTTTAATTGGCTACCCCGATCGAGGTGAATACCTTTGTTATTATACATTTTACTCATCTCGATTCTGATTGGCTGAGAACACGCAACTAATTCTCGATAGCTAGCTAAGCATTATGTGCGCATGCGTACAATATTTTACTTGGCGCTCGATGCAGTCTCGTACGCAGAGCTCTGGGTACGAGACTGCACTCGATGATAAGCAAAAACGACAATTTTACGCTAGAAAGCAGGGCAAATATTTAGTTATTTTGAGCCATTTTGCTATTTTAAGCGCTCAGCTATGTTTGTAGTCATTCCGTTCTCCTAAACTCGTAAAATAGCTCGAATAAGAAAGAAAACATCTTGAATCAGAAATTCAATCGTAAACAAACCAATTTTATACGGCGTTTCATTTAGCTTCGTTTTCGATAGCTTTTTGTTTTGCTAAAACTTGAGCTTAAAAATGTATAATAAAACAATATTGAATTATTTATTTCGGTTTTCGCATGATAACGAAAATTATCAAGACCTCGGTCTGTGTTATCACAGACCGCTGTCTTCATAATTTTCACTATCATGCTCAACCTCATCCAATAATTGCTTATTATTCACCTCCGAGCAGCGATCACCTCGCGCGAGTTTTTGTTCATTTGACAGAAAACAAAATAACTATTTGGTGATGGCTATTCACTTGTGTGGTATATACTAAAACAATTATTCACCTCAGTGTCGGTGAAAAGTGGTGGCACCACTATTCCCCTCCACTTCGGTGAATAATTGATCGCTGCCAGCAGATTAGCTCAAACTTTGGAGGAAGAAATCGATTAAATGAAAAACAATGCAATCCCTAAGCACACTAAAGTTGCGAAGTTCGGTTTTTGTTGGGATACAAAGAAAAAAGCGATTTTTATGATCATGCATGCGATTGATGTTATCCCGCGCGCACTTTTCAACGACGCCAAAAGAAATGTCCAAAAGAAATAAAAAGTTAGTAGATTAGTCATGTTTAAGATTCCCTGATATTCAACTCAGAAATTATACTTAAATAATGATTCACCCCAGTCTCAGTGCAAATTAAACACTTAATAGCTGCGGTTACACTACCCCAGATAAAGTCGTTTACCCAGTAAAACTGGCCCCAATAAAATCCATCTGAGGTTTGAATTTACCTGGGTACAGCGGTTACACGAAGACCGTTGAATATCACGCCCCAGTAACTTTGTGGCACGAAGGCCTATTGTACTGTCAGATCCGCGAAATTTCATTGGCTGAACAATCTGGGATCAGCAGCGATCACTAAGACTTATCTGGGGTGCTATCAAGGGAAGTTCCATTGTTCTTTCTTTCGTAACTATGAAAATATACCTATAGGTACGTTTTCTCCTGGGGAAATCAGTTAGACACGAAAACACGAATTTACGCGGGTAAATTTCCAACATACCTAGTAAAACTGGTCTAGTGTAACCGCAGCTATTGACTGGTTCCGAGGGAAACTGCGTGAGTTTTATTTCCCCAAGACGATCGAGGGAAAACAAACTCACTGTTTCCCAAGGGGCCAGTCATGAAGTGATTTGTTATTTTGACATCGGTTTTACTAACTGTACAAGCGAGGTTTCTCGTCTTCTCTTCGGGAAGCTGCTTTATGACGCAAAACGCTGCTAGCGTCGCTACGGCATTTTTAGTAGCGTTTTTATTCTTTCTTGCATCTTTTTTAGCTATTTTAATAGCTATTAAATTAAATTAGAAATTAAAATTTCTTTCTCTCACGCTTGATAAAGATGCAAATAGTTTATAGTTTCTTTGGAGCTGGTTCCATTTTAAACGCTTTCTTTCGACGAACGGTAACGGCTTTTGATGAAGATCTAGACGTTAACTCTAGTAAACAAATATTTCCCGCCTTTACCTAGCCAGTGGCGCACGCGACACCAGCTGGCCACCTCTGACGTCATAGTTTTCAAAATTGTGCCCGCGCGGGCAACAGTTTGTTTTGTTACTTGTCATGTGACCATAAATCAACCGACGAGGGCGCAAGTTATATCTGAAAAACTTATGGCTATATAACAATCGTGATTATCTATGATCCATTTTATTCCCCACCATCCAAGATGGCGTTTATCTTACTGAGTGTGACTACTGTAACCTGGGTCACTTAGACAACTAAAACTAAACACATTGCAAAACGAAAATAAAGCATTCCCCACCATCCAAGATGGCGTTTACCGTGTGACTACTGTAACCTGGGCCACTTAGACAACTAAAACTAAACACATTGCAAAACGAAAATAAAGCATTCCAAAATACAAGTCCTAACATATCCACGTGATTTTCTCCATTCAAACGACCTGGACTTCAGATCTAGTCCACGAAACTTGTCTTTAACTGGATCGAAGCTCGAAGCAAGGTGAAATGCTATTGTTCTACTCTACACTGATTGGCTCGGAGAACCTCAACAGGCTTATTAAAGCCCCTCTGTGTAGGTCTCCGAGGGCCTACTATTTATCGTCCTTATCCGAGAAGACGTGAAGGTCTAACCTTTAGCAGTTCGATCACAAAGGCAGCACCTTCTACTCAGTTATTTTAAGACCCTGAGTGTTGGTCCGGCCGGGTTTTGAAACCTCGACCTCCCGCACAACACACCGGAGCTTAAACACTAAGCTAACTGGGAGGCGGTTACAGTTGGAATGCTTTGTTTTTGTTAATTCTAAAATGTGATTGGTTCTCGTTGTCTGTTGGGTACGTAGTTCTGGGTCATGTGACCAGCCTGTTCCAGGAGTTATTATTGGACGCCGCCATCTTGGAGTGACGCCGGCGCGTGAAGTGGGTATGAGGTTGGGGGTTGCCATGTTACCTTGAGTGGTGTTAGCTTTTCTGCAATGCTCTCGAACACTTCCTGAGGGTGATCAGTGAAATACTGACGCATACAACCCTCCAGGCGCGATGAATTCTGGGCGAGAACGACGCCATAAGAGATGGAGTGATCAATGTATTTCTCTACTCTGATTGGTTGGTCCTTGATCAATTTCAGGAAGTAGGTGATGACGTAATTGTCCACCAGGGCGCCATCTATGTCGTTCTTGAGAAGATCTTTGGTCATTTGCATGATGTTACCAAAGACTAAGTATAGAAAACATGATGGAAAAACAACGTAAGGAAAGGTAGTAGCTACAGGTTGAAAACATCCGATAATAATGGTTTGGAAATTATATTTCGGTTCAGTAATATGTGGGCGGTTCTCTGTCTCGTCCCAGGATTCCTTTCGCGAAATTCGCGACGTCATCACACGAAACTCACGATAACTGTTTTGTCGTGAATGACGTAAGGAGAAGAAATACATTGGCCAGAGGCTAACTAATTAATTAATTAATTAATTAATTATGCATTTACGGGAGCCTGGGTGGTGCAAGTGGTAAGCGGTTTACCTCTCACCGCTGTGGCCTGGGTTCGAGCCCGGTAACACGTGACGTGAGTTTGCTGGTATCTCATCCTTGCTCCGAGGCTTTTCTACGGATTCTCCGGTTTTCCTCTCCACAAAAATCCAATTCGATCTGTGGTTTAGCCGGGTCCTGACATTGATCAGCCTCTATGATTGTTTCAGGTCTCGTTAAAATTCATTGTGTTTTTTAAAGTACGTATACAACAAAGGAAACTGGTATCAATAAATGTATAATATATGTATTACCGCCTCACTGGTTAGCTCAGTTGGTAGAGCACGGTCTAGAGTGCGGGAGGTCGGGGGTTTCGAATCCCGGCCGCGTCCTTGGGCAGGGACGTTTATAAGCCGTTGGCCTTGTCTCCTTCTACTTCTAATCAGTATTTGAAGGGGACGTGAAAGAACCTGTTGTACTACTCGAAAAAGTGCAGGGGATTGTCACCCGGTACAGCAGCCTGGCCATTGCACTAACCACACTCAACATTGTAAACTGCGTGGCAGCTATTAGCGCCGTGAAGCAGTCCGAAATAATTCACTGACGGGATATGTCAGTCATATGTAAAGCGCCATGAAACTGTGGTTGATATGGCGCTATATAAATGTGGCCATTATTATTATTATTATAATATGATATACCGTCTTGAATGAGTCCTCAAAAGAGAAAATGAGATAAGATAACGAATCTTGGCTCCACACAACACGGACCTCTTCCAATGATAATTATTTTAACTCTATTTTTGGATTAACAGGTTATTTTAACCCTTTTGCCACTACAGGCCTCAAAAGCGGCCAATATGAAGCATGTACACGGGAAAAATTATTGCATCAAATCTAGACATGCTGGAAATACGATGTTGCGATATTATTTCAAGGGATGAATGACATCAAAGCAAGAGCTATAACAGGGATCGCTTGACTCTCCCACTTTGGAGAAAAACTCATTTGTTTTGGAGATCTTGTCTTGTTTCTTCGATTTTCACGAATTTTGAGGAGCTGAAAATCGGCTCAAAAACCCTTCCCATTCGCACTTGAAATCAAAAGCAAACACAAAATCAACACTCAGTCGTTACAAAAACTTCTTTAATCTTTCCAACCACCAGGTGTTTATGCCGTTAAAGATATGCTAATCACATGCGTGACGTCACTAGTTACTACATTAATATTCACAAAAGTAAAAATATGGCTGACTGCAAGGATTCTATTAGAACAATTATGGCCATCGTCAAAGTTTCTCAAAGTGTTACATATTTAAATTGAAAACTGGCCAAAAATGCACTTATTTTGTAGTATTTATGGGGACGAATATAAATGCGCAGACCTAGTGACGTCACGCATGTGATTACCATATCTTTAACAGCAGAAAAATTGTCGCCTGATTTTGGAAATTCCACCTGACTTCGATACGAAAAAAATTATGTTCGCGCTCTCCAAATTGATTTATCATTGCACAAAATGGCTAAGGGAAGCCTATCATTTAATAAAATGAAATAAAAATGGGATCGATCTTTTCATGTCATTGGCACTTTAACGAATTCTTTAAGTTCTTTATGAATGTCCCGAGATATTTGTCTAATGCATGGAAATGTATATAAGTCCGTGTCTCCATAGAAATAAATAAAAACATTAATATATATGCTACAGTTACCTTTCATATCTGCATTCATGCTGACACCTAGCCTAAATTCTTCACTGCCATTTACAGCACCAATCTGGAAAAACAAATATAATAAACTTGATAAGAATTAAAGATAGGATATATACTCGCGCGGTCACAACACGAAAAAGAGGCCGGTAGATCCTCTGGAATGTTGAAGTTGAAATACTAGCAGGATGTGAGAAACGTGTTGAACATGATTGTTTAGTTGAAAAATGTTGCTAATCTGTCCTCATTTATTCTTTATTTTTCTTTATAGTATAACCAGCCAGGCGAATAGCAAATTAACTGCATTGTTTCACTGAACATTCGTTCAGTGCATTTTACAATCTCCCTGGGCGCGTCAATTTCAACATTCCAGAGGACCTACCGGCCTCGTTGACATGCCAGTTACCAGGACTTATGCATAGGGTCTATAAATTGACTGATAATTTGTCCATAAGTTTTCAGGAATGAAAAACAACGGAAAGAAAGGAAACAACAGTTATGTCGCTCGACTGCGTCTCTTGACGTACGTCACGCTGTGACGTCACTTGTACATATATAAGAGGTAAATAGTTACATGTTTACCTTCGAGCCGTGAATCATGAAGTTTGGGTAGGTACTGGCAGATAAGGAGGCGGTGACGAGTGCGGTGAATATAGAGACTATTATAACACCCGTGATGATCCACACGATACAAAACACACGACCGAGCGCAGACTTAGGGGAACGGTCACCGTACCTATGCACATGAAAACAATAATTGCCCATGCACTTTAGAAACGGGTAGGGGAATGGGGCGAGGTCGGTTTCGCAAAGGCGCTTGGGATCGTTACTGGGGGCCTTAATTGCAGAATACAAAGAAACATAACAAATATCGCAATGAACTGTCCCCAGTAACGATCCCAAGCACCTTTGCGAAACCGACCTCGCCCCCTCCCCCTGCTCGTTTCTAAATTGGGCAATTGGAAATAAGGAATAATTAAGAATAATTATTAGTGTTTGTTAATTACCATATGAGAAGGATCAGGGCATTTACAACTGATATATTGGTACCACACCTCTTGAATACTGCTTTTAGGTCGAATTAAGTATTGTAGTTAATATTTTGATTTTTTTTTTCATAGGGCACTAAGATAATTGATTCGCCTCTATATTTTGTTACCCATGACTCGTACAAATAGGATATCAGTGACATTATCGAGCCCAGATCCTACTCATTCCTTACTGCGCATGATCGACAAAACTGAAAGTAAGACTGAGTGAGAAGAGTCTGGGTTCGAGTCGAGAATGCGCCTCTTTTATAACCTCATGAAATTTGTAGAAGGCAAAAAAGATAATTACACAATTGGACAGGAACAGGAGCCCATAACCAGGAGCGTCCATATCTCCTATATAGCTGTCACGGCGTTTTCACAAGTTGGGCTATTTTTAGATTATTTTCCCCGCCAATTAGTGGGTTGCACCAGTGGCGAAACAAAAGATGGCTCATTAGTTACTTTTGTTATACCAACAACATGTCTGCTACGCTTTTGTGATTTTATTCCCTTAGGAATGATTGCAAAGCAAGAATAGCAGGAAACCGTTCTAAAAATAACCTAACTTGTGAAAACGCTGTGACCTGTGACATAGGCCTAGTATGCGGGATGGACGCTGTGACATAGGCCTAGTATGCGGGATGGACGCTCCTGGTTATGGGCTCCTGACAGGAAACATTTTTGTTGCATCCGGCAATCTTCGCAAAAAAACGTCTTTTAATAACATTAGAATACTACACGCTAGCCTCCACAAAATGTTATATGGAGTGCATGAGTAAATATGTAGTCACCAGTGTTCTTACCCAACTGTTGTCATGGTAACAAGAGCCCACCAGAACCCTTCCCAGGCTCCTCTAAGAAAAGGCGGTGGAAACTCATCAGGGTTTTGGCTGTGGTCCTGAAAAAGAATCATTTTGTTTTAGAACAGCACTGGTAAACAAATGAATGAATAAAATACAAAAAGCCAATAAATGTAACGAATTTTAAAAGTGGGGTCAAGCGAGTGGTAGGTATTTCACATCTCTTCAACTTTTTGTAAAGCATCCGATTGTGGGCCGGCAAGCCTTCGTCATCAACCGCTTCATTCCCCACCAGGAACAAGTAGGCCGTTACACAACGGCTGTTCCACAGGAGGCTAAACTTTACCGTTTACTCTTAATTTCTTTTACTTAAACTAGATACAAATTAAAGGCCGCCTGTGATACGTCTTGCATTAAACAACACAAAACATACTTGTATAGCATCTTTTACTTAGCTACTTTGAAGTAAAAGGTACAAAGAAAGGTATCTTCTCCGATAAGAGAACGTTTGTTGTGTCAGAGTACAGAGCACAGCAAACCTGCCGGTTCTACTTGCTTTAACCAAATTCAGATCAAATTACGAACCTGACTGGTGTTAGTGAATAACTCCTTAAGGTAACTTGGGGCAATAAATTCATTCATGACCTAGCTTTTGCCCTTTTCCCATTTTGATTTAAATCTGGCCAGCCAAGTTCATCACGAATAGGTCAGTGCAGACGGAGTATCAAAGGCGGAAGATCTTGCGATAAACCTGGCTGCTCTATTCTGTGGTCGTTGAAGTTTGGTAGATAGGTCATTGGACAAGTCATCCCATACCGTGCTACAGTATTCAAAACGATGTCGAATTAACGAACGATATACAATGTGTAAGGCGTCCCTGTGAATAGTAACAAGGGAGTATTGAAGTCTCTCGTTTATTCCTAGCTAGACTATAGATATCTACCTACCAAGAACCAGATGATGATTCCAGATAACGAGGCGCTAACGAGGATGAAGACAAGCATAGGCCAGGCACTGATAATGGTAGTGAAGAGTACGTGTGTCTGGGTCTTGCTACTGTCATCATGTACCAGTAGGATGACGCGAGGAGCACGAACCACATGTAGAAACGCGTGCCCTCGAAACGATGTACTAAAAAGAATAAATAGAAATCAAGTAAGTGCGAAAAGAGAGGGAAACTTCTCGTTCATTTTTAAACAATTCCATACAACTTTATATAAAATATTCTTAGTTTACAATCAATCCGGGGCCCAAAGACAAAGATGTGGCGGCCACGTTGGAAGAACTACAACGTCCAATGTCCACCAACATGGCGGTGATGACGTCACATATAAACGAAGAAGTTCAAAAATGGTGTTACGGAGAAAGTATATAGAACATAATAGAAAATAAGCAAATACCGTGAACAAAAATCCTGCAAAAATACGTTGGATCCGAAGTGAGGACCTATGCAGCCAAATATAAACAATTAAGAATGAAAAGTCCGAAGACTACAGCAAAGCTGATATACAACGTAAAATTCTAACTCAAAGCACTACGGTTAGCTAGGCCTGACACGAAAAGCGCTCGGACTAGATTGCAGCCATAGACAGCTGTTTCGTTCTTATTAGAACTCGTCAGTATGGCATAGCAAACAGTACGCGGGCTTCGGTGCCAATGCACTACCGACCCGGACTGCGCTAAAGAAGCATCTAGTTACGAGCTCACAGATAGGCTTG
The DNA here is from genome assembly GCA_030867875.1 of Actinernus sp. WN-2022. Classification (NCBI taxonomy): domain Eukaryota; kingdom Metazoa; phylum Cnidaria; class Anthozoa; order Actiniaria; family Actinernidae; genus Actinernus; species Actinernus sp. WN-2022. Next base: position 7,423,871 of record JAOWCC010001501.1, read on the forward strand.
GTTATCGGGTCACACGTCATTACGTATGGCGAAAAGCCAAAAACCAAGCAAATCTGAACTAAACGTGTCAGTGCTTTGCGAAAAATATAGTTATGCTGGCCAGACCAGCATAGAACATAGTCAATGGTACACTGGTTGCGCTAGTCAGATGTAACGCCATCCATCTCCACGCGCTTAGACTTGAAACGATTTAGTACGATTTTAATTATGTGCATGCCCATGATAGTTGAAAAAAAAAACGTTAAAAAAGAAAAGTATATTTTAAAGGTTTCGGAAGCAATTTTAAAAGCACTTCTTTGCTCCGATTAGCACTTAACATGCTAATTCTGTTTCAGATTATAGACGATTCCTGGGTAGACGTCATGTTGGCTTCATATAATGAATTCGACTTTGCAATCGTTTGAAGAAATACTTTAAATGTTGACTAAAATGATTTTTTTTCTTTACTAACAACTCAATGAAACTGTGTATATTTTCTATGCATCGATGTTGTTGTGATATAAAGGTGCCATGGAGAATAATGCATTAATGAGATCACGTCTAACATCGACCCAGGCTTTTACTTACGCGGTAATGGGTCAGGAAAGGTCAAATTTACACGATTTCAAACAAGCGTAGAACATTAAGTCGTCTCTGTAAGCCAAAACCTTCTTCACAGAAGTATTCAAAACTTTTCGAAGGTTCTTAGCTATAAAACTTGCAAGGAGGGTTATATACCCTTTGCACGTTACGTCATAGCCGCCATGTTGGTGTACAGTTAACAATTGCAATAGATTCTTCGTTAGCTCCTTTTGTTCTGTACACCAACATGGCCGCCATGCCCTTTGTCATTTGAATCCCTGGGGATTGAGTGCAAACCATCTATAGGCACTTTAAGCTATATGAGTAAAAGTTCACCGAGGTATAACCTGTATAATTCCAGGAGCCATTACCCGAAGCGCGGTTATTTTTAGATTTCACTTTTCGTTGTTCGCTTCCATCGGGGCATGTTGTTACCTAGCTTCTTTTGTTTTGTGATTGGCTTGCGGAATCGAATCGAACTCGCTGGAAACACATTCTAAAAATAACCCGGTCTGCCAAAATGCTGCCAGACGTAGCTAGCACGGGAGACGGACTGGGTACTAGGCTCCTGATAAGTTTGTATAGTCGTCGGATTGATTTAGGGTTCTGTTCTCCTTTAAGCCCTGTTTATACGACTAGTATTTTGGCCATGCAAAATCTTCCGGCACGGTAGCCCTTATTTTTGTCGTGTACATGGAAACGTTCCGGGTACGCATGCCCGACAATGGGTGCTGAGACGCTGTGAAAAGGTAGTCTCGCCCGCCTGTTTGGAGTGCCGTGCCCAAATTATAAGTGCCATGTCCAAATTAGGAGTGTCATGTCCAAATTAGGAGTGCCGTGCCCAAATTAGGAGTGCCATGTCCAAATTAGGAGTGCCGTGTCCAAATTAGGAGTGCCGTGCCCAAATTAGGAGTGCCATGTCCAAATTAGGAGTGCCGTGTCCAAATTAGGAGTGTCGTGCCCAAATTAGGAGTGCCATGTCCAAATTAGGAGTGCCGTGTCCAAATTAGGAGTGTCGTGCCCAAATTAGGAGTGCCGTGCCAAAATGCTTGTCGTGTAAATCTACATATCTACGTACCTAAATCCTTCGTATCCATAGACCGGGAAGGTAAAGTCGTATTTGTTGCTCTCCATCTCTCTTTCTGCATGACGAACTGATTTTAGGAATTTCCCAAACTGCACAGTACTATTGGGGTGACAGCAATATCTTATCATCTGTAGAAAGATCATAAACACTTTCGCTAATTAAAGCGGCTCACTTTCTCGTGACGAAAGATAAAATTAACAACTCAGATTAGCAGAGTATGATTTCCAGGTGTACTGGAGAATATTTGAGACAATTTTGACGAAATAAAAAAAGCCTGGTATACATATGATCGTCCCGATCGCTGGGTTCTTTTATTCTGCATATTAATTTATGTTTCGATTCACATCGAACAAAAGGTTCAAGCAATCGGGGAGATCAGGACGATCATATTGAAACCAGGCTTAAGAAAAATTTTGAGCAGTTTGAAATCGTTTCACTATAACAGAACCCAAATTTCTAGAATAAGCTTTTGTAATCCACCTTAAGCATCGAAAACGTTTGAAAAGCATATCAGGATTCTCACATGGTATTTCTCTTCAATTCGAGTTCAGGTTTTATTTTTGTAGAGTTGTAGGCTCAAGTCTTGTCATTTGTGACGTCGGGTACAGAAAATAAGTTGTCTCGGCACTGAAAAGCCTGCGCTGGACTAACGAATCCTAATTACGACGAACCATTGTGTTTTCTTTGTGTTGCAGGTGTTTTATTTTTTCTTGGTATGTGCGACGTACGACATGGGGAAATTGCACGGAGAATCGGTTATTTTCGAACTTGAAAACTAATTTTCTCGACACACAACACAAAGAAATAAAACAGCAGAACATATTTATTTCGAATACATATTTGTATAGGCATTGGATTGTTCCCCTTTAACTGATTTAATCCAGGATCAACGCTAATCAGACTTCGAGGGACTCAGGGCTGAACGTTTCGATTTAATCTTACCTGAGTTAAAATCGATGGGAACATTCCATCAACTGTATAGCCCATTTTCTTATTGTGTTTGGAGAGGAAGAATATGACGTAAGGCGCGTACTGGTGCCAGGCTATTGACAATGGCATTCCTGCTTCGCACCTCTCGTCAAGTGAATAACGTTCCGTTATCCTCGTGAGTAGGTGAAGTTGTTTACCGAATTTGGTGACGTTTGCATCTACAGCCAAAGCGTTTAACGGGATGTGAAAAGAGTTTGATGTGTGGTTTTTGCTTTTCCAGTAAGGAATGAAGATGGCTCTTGTTGTGTAAAGGGTAGCTAACGTGAAAACGGCAAGTGTTGTTAGGCAGACCATAGTCAGATTCTGAAACAAATAAAAAGGAAATGTCTAAAATCGTATATTTGTCTACGTGCAGTGGTCACAGGTTGTCATTCACTATTCACAATCCTCGAAAATGAAACGTGAAGTGTAAAATAAGAAACAATAACACCTATTCAACATGAGATGCACATACCCACACCAAACCGAGCACTCCTGCTACACTCAGTTCATATTGATCACCGTTAAGGAGAGCAGTGTAATGGTCCACCCTCCCACCCTCTTGCGGAAAATTATCGTGGAGCGAACTGGCACTCGTTCCATCTCTTCTTGACTGAAGCTCCCCTAGCTTATTACAATTATGGTGAGTTGCGAGTGTTGTTAAATAGCCTTATCTGAAACACGCCAAGTAGTAGATCAGGTGTCTTAGATTTGACTGATCAATCTCATTATTATTACCTTGTATGAGCTAGAGGATTAGTAATCATCAACTGAATCTGCCTTTTTTATGTCAAATAATATTAAAATACAGATCTAACAATACGTAAAATTTCCTTCTAGACTTGTCTTTCCATTTCGGTGTTAGACCAATAGTAGACAATAAATATAAATACTTCCGAAGCTAAATACCCACAGAATTTTCTCTCCCTAACCTTAGTCACTGTCTCTTCTGACAAACATTAAACGTTGGGTATACGTAGCACTGAACTCGGCCAGTTGCATGCGTGTTGCTCGGTTAAATAGTATGAAGAGAATATCGGCAATTCCCACAACCCAGCGGCTGTCTATTGGTAAATTCGCCATCTGATTGGCTAGCCAAGCGCCGTCTATTGATCAATAGTGCGCTTCAGACAAAACGTTTCAGATAGAATGGCTTGGTTTACTAAAACAATTAGCCTAATGCCGACTCTTTACCTTTAGAAGTATAGAATTCGTGTCCGTGCTTTATCGGATTTATAATGTCGAGTTTATAAAGATAATCAAGCACGGACACGAATCCCACGAATTCTGTATCTATTACAATAAAACATGAGTTTTATATCACTGATATAAAGACACTGATGTTTTATCAATCAGTGCTTGACATAATACGTCAGTGCAGATCGAGCAAGAAATGGAGGTGGAGTCTGTATTTATGTTAGGAGCTTAGTCAATTACCAAACTCGACTTGATTAAGGAAGGATAAGGATAAGGATAAGGATAATTTATTTAACGTCATTGACGTACAGGAGTGGTTTCCCAATCTCCCGAGCCAAAGGCTCATGTAAAAACGCACGACTAACGCTCTACGGATCTAGAGGCCGTTGGTCTTAAAATCAAACAAGCAAACAGCCGGCCTTTCATCATTTCGTGTGTTTATAGACAACCAAATGCCCCTGTTGAGGTATTTTCAAAAATTGATAGGTTATTTGAGTTAGTTGACAATGAAGACAAAGAAATTTACCTATTAGGAGATCTAAACTGTAACATACTTGAACCTTCTCTGTTGGCTACCAAAAAGTTGCAGGCAATTCTGGAATTATATCAAATGACTCAATTGGTCAAAAGTCCAACTCGCGTTACCGAGTCTACTCGTTCATTATTAGATACAATACAATACAATATATCTTTATTGGCACTACCATGTTTTTTGTACTTTGGTGCGATTACGATATGCATCGCGAGTGAAATGGAAGACGAAATTTACGGTATTTTTACACAAGGGTTTGATTACGATTTTAGCAGGCGCAAATCATTCCCTATCATCAGACGATTGTTTCAAGGTGTAACTTGTATTATTGCTAAAATCATATTACGAGCTACGGGAGCAGAATGACTGCAAAAAATATTTTTTTGGGGCAAAAAAGTTATCATCTTGTTCATCTTAATTATTTTTGCCCTTTAATGCCAGCAGGTATAAATATGAATGTCATACATCAAAATCATCCCCTCTGACAGGATTCCTATTTTTTGTGGTCATATTTGTAATCCGCCCTTGCATCAAAATCACGTAAATTTCACCCCTGATTTTTGTTGTCAATTTCTTGAAACTGACATTTAATTGTCTTATTGTTTTTATCTTCAAGAATACAATACAATCTTCGACCTGTTATTAGGAACATCATTGTAGGAATTATTTAACTTGAATGTCGTCCGGGCCCTTTTTGCCTGACGCGGCCCTGCATATATGTTAGGAAATTATCTTCGTTACAAAGATTACAGAGAAATGTATGTTGTTCTCAATGCACCATACATTCGTTTGTAAATGTGTCGAACTTTGTTGGTTTCAGTTTTCTTTTATGTACTACACGTTTAAAGAGAATGATAAACATTTAGGAGGAGGATACATACAATATAGTATTAAATCTGATATAGTAACAGAGTGTCCAATGGTTAAAGGAGCTGACGTTAAATTAATTTCAATTGCACCGTACAGCACGTAGCTACTGTCACAGGAGAAAGTAAAATACAGGTTAAAGATATATATATAACTGCAGTTAACTTAACGACTTAACTGAGCCTCGATAGCTCCTATTTAGCTGTAGTTAGCTCTGAAATATCGGCTCAAGACTTTGCACTGTTGGTAATTGAAAATAAATTCCAAATTACCTGCAATATATATCTCCATTAACGATGTTCAGTTGTGAAAATGAAAGAACTCGCTGTCGAGATCGTGTTACTCATGTTTTCTCAGTGATTCAGCTTGTTTTGATCTACCGTATTTCCTCGTATAAGCGCCCTGGGCGCTTATTTCAAATTTTGTTGCCAAGGGGGGGGGGGGGGGGGCGCTTAATCGAGGGGCGGGGGGGGGGAGTGGAGGGGGGCGCTTAATGGCTCACGGAAACTGGAAATTGGTCTTGTCGTCCCCGGCTGTTTACCCAAAGCGTTGAAATGGGAAGAAGGCTGAAGAACGAGCTGCTTCAGGTACAAGAGCTCAGTATGCAAGCACATGGACTTAATGATAATCACGGACTGTAAAATCGCAACGGTAGAACCGCTCCTACTAGTGATCATTTCTAAAATTGACATTTCTGTTCGCGTATTTGATTTCAATAACCGCGACGAAGGCACTTCCTCATCGTACGAAGAGCGGTAAAGGATGGGGACACGACTCGGTGGTAGAACCTTAAAAAACGTTGTCACGAATGCTTCTGTACGTTTTCAAGGGCACAGATTACCACTCACCTCTTAGAGATACAGCTTAAAGCTTGCAGGCGTGGATAGTTCCATCACCTTCCATTTTAAAAATATTTCGTCTTTTAGCTCTTTCGCTCGCCTCACCTCACCTCAACGCAAAATTCCGGGGAAAATGCAAATCATGTGAGGTTTTGCAATAGGAGCCCATTCCTGTCAAGTCATCAACGTGACTATAAATGACTCTTAAGCGAGTAGAGGCGTGATTAAACCATCTCGCGACTTTATTCTGGTGTTTACTCAAGGAAAAACAATGCATTCATCTGAAATCCAAACACCATGTTCATTTATAGGCGTAGTTGCATTAAAAATCGTCGTTAAAAATATAGATCATAATTTAAATTTTAGTGATCATATTGCCAACATTACTCGCAAAGTAGGTAATCAGATACAAGTTATCAAGGGGACTTCGTAACTGTCGGACAAATAATATTCGAACAATTTAGTATGCAGCGGCCATGTTACGTTGGTGTACAGCTTTGGTACACACACACCGCGGCAAAACGGTATGCTCCGCTGGCCAAAAGAACGAAGGCTCTGCTATCAAATACAAATTACCGAGGGTTTCAACTTTTTTAGTAAATCATTTTATAACTTAGTAAACTCACAATGAATTACAAATTAAGGAAACTTCAACCTGTTAAAGTCTTAGGCTTAGCTTTTAAGTAGTTTTCTTAGTTTTTGACAAAACAGTTCACAAATGGATGCTTTTAAGCAGAAACGTTAAAATCACGGCATATGGCCTGTTGTTTCATTTCAGTTTTCGCGGGAAACTGGGGGTGGCCGCGCGCGGACAAGAATAGCAAATACGCATGCGCGTGACGTTTTGCCGCGGTGTGGGTACACCAAGCTTTGGTAAGTTCGTTGACTTAGAGTGAACTCCTAGAACGCACTTGCAGAATTTCAGGTGAAGTCTTTCAATGTCATTCAACCCCTCAAAACTAGATATTTTACCCATTGAGAAGGCACCCCAAATTTCACAACCATATAACAAGACAGGAATCACTAAAGAGGAGAAAAGCTTCACCAAGACTCTGACTGGGCCGACACTCTCGATATTACTGAAGCTTCTAAACAAACTGTGATACGAATTATTTTGAGCAAGTTTAAAACTTGAAAAGTGAAAGATTATCCCTAAATAAGTATATTCATCAACGGTGTCCAACGGATCATTACCAAAAAACCACTTATAATCCATAAATAACAATCTCTGAGACTGTATCCCAAAAATTAGAATTTTTGACTTTTTCATGTTCACTATTAACCTCCATTTACAAGTATAAATTTTGAGTTTTCGAAGACAATTTTGTAACCCAGTTTCAGATTCAGACATGAGTATCAAATCATCCGCATACATCAAACAGTTCAACTTCGACTCACCAAGCACTATCGGATCACATACGTTCCCAAATAAATCCGGAATGTCGTTAATAAAGATTTTAAACAACGTGGGACTTAGATTACACCCCTGTTTCACTCCAACATCAGACTGGAAAAAAGGGGTTAGCCCCTTCTCCAATTTTAAAGCTGACTTCACACAAGAATACATGCTAAGAAGAATGCGAAGAAAATTCTTACTGCAACCATAATTTATCAATTTTAAAAATAAACCTTCCCTCCAGACACTAGCTGTCATAAGCTTTCCTGAAATCAATAAAGCAGGTAAATAGAGGTTTCCGTTTATTCTTGTAAAAGTTACCCTGGGTACCACAGGTTCTACTGCTTCACTTCGCGAAAGTTAGGCGCTGAGGAGCGAAGCGACGAGAGTCGAGGAGCGAAGCGACGATAACCTTTATCGCGAAGGGCCGGAGGCAGTAGAACCTCTGGTACCCAGGGTATGTAAAAGTCTACCAACGCCTTCAATACCAGTACATGGTCAGATGTTCGAAAACCTTGTCTAAAACCAATTTAGTATTCCGATAACAAACGGTTCTCTCTGACAAATATATTAAATCGATTATTTAAGATCAACGTTAAAAATTTACCCAAACGGCAACTGCTGATACAAATGCCCCTGTAATTACCCGGATCCAACCGACTTCCGGCCTTATATAAAGGGACAATAAGACCTTCTGACCACGCTTGCGGGAACTGATTCCACGAGACAAAATAGCATTGAAAAGCTTTACAAAATAGGGAGCTAAAAACTCCAAAGATGATTTCATAATTTCATTATTGATAGAATCCCTTGCGCTTGCTTTGTTGTTTTTTAGTTTTCTGGACATATCAAGAACCTCTGTTAGATTGACAGGCTTATCAAGAAGGCCTCACAAGAAACGTTCCCCCAAATGTGAAAATCTTTAACAATTTGGGATTCATCGCTACAACTCTCCGTAACAAAATTGACCATATTTAGGTCTTTAAAATAGTTAAACCACTCTGCGGGAGACACCTCGTTCGAAACACCAGTGGCTTTTTCCGTTTTAATAGAATTAACTAGATCCCAGAAACCCTTTGGATTCCTTTCCTGTAAGACACATATTTTCTCTAACACTTCATTGTGAAACCGTGTTTTTGAACGTTTAATTAAACGCTTATATTCCTTTTTAGTTTTAAAGAATTTGCCTACCAGAAAGGGATCGTGTGGATACTGACACACTAAACAGGCCAGATTTCTTACCTCCTTTTTAAGACAATATAACAGTCTTTATCATACCATTTCTGAGCTTGAATTGTTCTCCTTCTAAGCTTCTGACGGTCTTTTGACTTTTTAAACCGGTATTACACTACTTGAAGCACAAACTATGACATCAGTAAACCTAGTCACTAAAGTATTAACATTTAAGCCAATGTTTTCCGGATCTTCCAACAAACTAGAAAGCTGATTATGAACATCGTCAGAATTAATGCATTCAAAAAACTGACCCTTCAAATTATCATTATATAAGAAACGGGCTGGAGATGGAGCCAGATTCAAAGGAACTTCTAGATAAATAGGAATCTCAGCTATGAGGACAAAAGACAAAAAAGAATGATGAGAAAACTCTGACAAACAAGACACAGAAAAATGATCTATCAAAGAAAATAATTCACCAGAAACAATAGCATAGTCGACCACACTAGTACCATTGTAAGTCTGACATGTATACTGGCCTATGTAATCACCTTTTGTACTCCCATTCAAAAAGATTAGTCCGTTACCGCAACATAACTCTACCAATGCCCTTCCATGCGTGTTTACCTGAATGTCTCTAGAGTTCCGCCGCTCATACGAACTAACCACACTACCCATACCGTCAACGTAAGGATCAAGGACGACATCCTCGACAATCTCTATCCTAGCATTAAAATCGCCACATAAGGTTATCTCGCCTTTCCCAGAAAACTTGTAAATACCCTCCTGAAGAGTCTCAAAATGATCCCGATTTAACCATTTCTCTCTAGACGAATTTTGTGGAAGAATGTACACAGAACAAACATCAAGGCACGTCGCACTTCAAATGAAAAAAGTCTTTTTCCAACTTCCACCAAACGAAATCCTCACTACTATCTTTATCCAAAAACTTGACACCCTTTCGTAAAGAGGATTTTACAAGAATTGTGATTCCACCTGAATTTCTGCGAGCATTTGTAGGTACTTTCCTACACTTTGAAAAAGAATAGAAACCTTCAACATGGACATCGTTACATGTCAGCCATGTTTCTACGAGGGAAACAAAATGAAACTCCTTAATCATCGAAAGAAAGTCGTGATCGGCTAACGAAGTCGAAAGCCCCTCGATGTTCCATGAACAAAAACGAAGAGCGTCTTTGCTCGTCGTAATGAACCTAAACAAATGGAGTGCTGACACCCTTATCAGTCAACAAAATAGAGAAAAAGCAAACAACAAATTAATAATAATAACACTAATAAAATAAAATAATATAATAAAAAGAATGAACTAAACAGTTGACCTTATTTGTGTCCCGACATACGGGAGACCTGTCTGAGGGTTATAAAATGCGAACCCTGATGGAGGAGGTGGAAGCATCATTTGTTGTCGTGGTAAGGAAAAGGATCTAGTGTTTGGCACCGCTGTGGCAAGCGTATTACCTCTGATAAGCTTGAGAAACTCAATCAGCATTGTCTACGCTTTGTATTGCATAATTATCACGATATATAGTTATGACAGTTTACTTAGATTAATAGACCAACCTAGTCTTTTAAATTGAAGATAAGTGTTGTGATATACTGATCTTGATAGTTTAACTCCCTACATTCACAAGTTTCATGTTATATAAGTGGTATTTTCCAGCAGAGGACGTACTATAACAGCTATAATTTACGTGGTCAGTCTACCTTGGCTATATATACCTAGAGTTAACAGTACTAATATGGTCTACATTCCTTTCGATATTCTGGTGCTAATTTAATTATATATGGAACTCACTTCCTGATTATATTCGTATAATCTACCCTTAAACCAGTTTAAATCTGCATCTGCTTTCAGGTATCGTAAACTAATTTTCTTATGAATGTTGCTCCTTTTGTAGCACTTCATAACCGTATCTAGTCTGTAATATATAGCACTGATACTAGGAAATATGTACTGATATAGTTAGTATTTAGCTTATATATTTAATATTAATTTAGTTGTTTTATTTTATTTTATTTTTCTTAAAATTGTTTATTCTGTTTGCATGTATTTGCTACCTTAAATTCGAAAGGTTATTGATTGATTGATTGTCACTTTCCCACAATGTTGCACGAAAAATCGTAGCGTGTAACATCACCTTTAAAGCACTCGTTACAACAGATTACTTGTTTCTATAAAATGAAATAAAAACTACAATTGTGGTGTACCTTATTATAGGAAATTAACGCTCGTGTTAATTAAGGTATTTGAAATTAACGCGACTTAAATTAACGCGAATAGAAGGGAAAATTAACGCGAAAGAGGAGGTAAATTTTCAAATTGAAAGAAATTAACGCGATTGACACAAAGAAACACAAGAAGCAGATGTCGAGAACTGCTCTTCTGGAAGTGAGAATGAACTAGAAATATTGTAACCGATATACTTTGTTTAGGCTTTTACAATGTACGTAAAAGATTGAAATACATTGTGCAGCGGAAAACAGAAAGCCATTGAAAGGTGTCAAATGTGGCTGGACAGGAACCAGAATTTGGGGTTATAATAATGGATTAAGGTCGCGGAAATTAACGCTCACAAAACTAATGCGACTTATATTACTATTAACGCGAATTTGAAAGATTCACGTTAATTTCTTGGAGCGTTAATTCAGTTCTTTAATAAGGTAGGCTGCGTCGGTGGTTAAAGTTGTTATAAACAAACGCTCGGTTAGCTGCTGACAAACGCTCGGCTAGAGCTAGCTGCTGCTATGTTTATATGCGCTAGTGTCTGTTGGCATGGAGGGGGTCTCACAACCGGACACCCTACCCGGGGGTAAATTGTCAATCGGTTAAGCCTTTAGTGTAAAATAATGTTCAATTTGCAGTGTATCTGTGGAAAAAGGTAAAAATCCTCTTGTAAGTTTGCAACTTGCATGTAACAGAGGAGCGCCGGAAAAACCTGTAGCTACTGAAGCCAACTCGACATTCCCTTCCTTTAGTTTTGTTCTTCTTGCATTTATTGAGATTCAATAACATTTCCCCCAGATACTAAACTGTGATCAGCTATAATATCAGCATCCGCTACGATATTTTGATCCGTTTGACATCGGATCATAATTTCGTCTGGCGTCTCAAATTTTAGTACCTTGCGAGCAGAACTTTCTTCAACTCCACGAAACGAGAAGCTGCAAGAAGGCTGTGCAGTATTCGTGTTGTTTTCGTATTGAGCATGCGCCAACGGTTCGCTCAAGATTCTGGGCGAGTTAAGCCTGATAAACCGGTTTATCAGCGCGCGGCTAATTATTTGTTTTACGCTGATGACCAAACCTACCTTGGTTGCCAGGGGTTCGAGTTCGAGGAGCGGAGCGAAGCGAAGCGAAGCGAAGCGAAGCGAAGCGACGAGAACTTGAGGAGCGAAGCGACGAATTACTTTCAAATTACTTTCTTCCCCAGGCCCCTCTTAACTCTCTTTCGAGCCTCTGGAACCCAGGGTAGACCAAACCTAGCCTGAGTCCACTGCAACAATGGCGGCCAAGTCGAGGAGTTTCTGTGAGCTTAGTTCTACTATTTTATCCCCGTCAATAAATAATTAGACTGCGAACAGTCCCTCCTTTTCCCTTCATTGATAGTAATTTGCGAGCGGAGCGAGCGAACAGAAAATATGGCAGGCGTTCGAGCGGAGCTAGAGGAAGCCGTCTGGCGTCACGGCGCGGTAGCCTTTGATAGAAACTTACTCCCACATGGATAGCAACGTAATGTATTTGCTATGCAATTTCCCACTTGGGCTCGCCACAGGTGATAAAATCACAGGTCATAAAAATCCATCTAGATTACCTTTTGTTTGGGTTCTAAATATAGACCTTATTCATAAATACGTATTTCTGTTTCAATACTTTATCCACATTTATAATATAGATACGATAGGTCATTTGAGATCACTCGAGAAATGTTGAAAGCACGCGCCTTCGGCTTGTGCTTTAACATTTCTCTCATGATGTTCTCAAATGCCCATCATGTTTTATGATAGTATAAAACATGGCTAAGGCTTCTTTATTTGTTAAGTACAGAAAGCATTGTCATTACCACTCGAAAGAGGAAGTTAAAATTAGTGATCTTGTGAAATTTGAAGGTTGTATAGCTTAAAAATCAACGAGTTGCAGTCATTTAAAATTATAAAGATTTGTATGAGAAAAACAACGGAGGCCTTCAATGTTTTTTCAGCATTTGAAATCAGTAATTCTCCACATTACTCTAAAGCTGAACACAATTACTAGTTTTAATTATAGTCTTTCATGTGGCCGGAGCATTAGTTTCCCTGGACAAATTTATTTTCTAAATGAGGCGGCGGCCATTAAGAATTCGGTCTATCAGTCTGTTTAAAAGCTTCTCGGCCCATCGCTGCGGACACAGTGCGACCAGGAGCCCATTACTAGTAATGGGCTCCTGGTGTGATCAGTTGGTATTCCCTCTTTGTTTAACTTACAACTGTTGTCTTTTGGAGACGATATAAGTAGGATTCTTTTGTTGCTGTGCGATATAGCGCGGCGAAGCTCTGTCAGTGGCCATTAAAATGTGATACGTATAAATATACTTGTATTGGGTGTGGAATGCAAACATGGCCGAGATCTGCGAGTTAATTAATTACAAGATCCAATGGAGCTCCGTTCATTTCATAGATTTTCAGTTTTTATTAAAAAGAGAATCATTTTCTTCTCTTTTCAGCAATCCTCAAACATTATGTACCATTTTCGGGAAGCTTCGGACATCATGATAACACGGAATGTTTACAAATAATCATTTATGCTATAAGTTGGCTTAATTTGGCTTCATTCCGATGTCACTTTAATCTATTAAGCTCAATTCATTAGTTAAATTTTAGACGGATGAGTTCATGTTACAAAAACCGAAAGCAGTGCCACACGTTTTCACGCTTGTCTAATTGTGAATCGAGCCTTAGGTTCATTCATTAGTTAGAAATGTTTTCAGTGTACATTCAAGTAGGTGCCTTGGTGTCGCTTCCTGCATTGTTCAATTGTGTTGCCCTGAGGCAGAAGGTGTAACTTATCAATTACTAAAGTTTTATTTCAAGTTCAGGAAAAAATATCAATCATGGTCAACAATACGTCCTGTTGAAAATACACGATACACAAATTATGATATCCGAAGGATATTGTAATACCCGACTATTCAGCAACATTTAAATATGTACCACTATATCGCATCCAGTTGTAGCTATTCATTATTATGCATCATGGAGTCCTAATTTCACTTCATTTTACAGATAACACATGCAATTTTCATAAAATTGAAACTTGCAGCAAAGATCTGTTTAAGTTTCGTTACCAATGTATTCATGCTTTGTCTATAATACGTTCGACTATCCATGGGGAAAACTGACCATAATCTTTCATCATGAAATACAATAACTGTACTTGGAAAGGAATGCAGCCAGGCATAATGATATTTTAGATGTTGTCTTCAAAATTCCAACGTGAGAAAACCTGGTTGCTAACTGGCCCAGGCACTTTTATAAATTTGAATATGGTTTTTTTTGGTTTTCCGTTTTTTAATAGAGATTATTCTGTTTTGACAGTACTGTATCAAAATCATTCTGCTAGCTTTTTCTCTCTGTTTTGTCAATTTTTTTTGTACAGTCAGTAAAAAAAAATTGTAAAATTATGGAATCAATTTTAATAACGGATACACATAAAACCGAAGTTATAAAAACGTTGACTGTGACTGAGACGACAAAACGAAATAATTAAAGACTTTAACTCACCAATATCGTCTCCTTTTTCAGTTTTACAGAGCCTTACTCCTTCAGATGGCAGCGTAAGTTTTTCTGTCCTTTATTCGATCCCCAAGAGCCTGAAAAACGTTAAAAAAATACGTAAGAAGGTTAATCTTGATAACCCTAAAGCAATTCGTAATGGTAACCGGGTTGTTCCTGCCTCTGGAAAATGAACTTTGAGTCCAGATATTGCTGTACTGATTTTTGTATCTTTTCAAAACACAGTACCTATTAATTGGTAGGTGCTTACATCAATTTATGTCGCTCCAGCAAAGATTCAGGAGTTTCTACCTCCCGCTGGGAATTGTGAAACGATATAGACTTCACAAAACCGCAAAAATATTTTCTTTTTCCAATAAATTATGTTATTGTTCCCGACAATGCTGCGGGCGAAAAACTCAATGTTAGTGAAATGGTGATCAGAGTGCTCCGATCGCGCATTTTAATAAGCAAGCCATTGGGGGTGTATCTAACCTTGATGGATACCAACTGTCGTTGCTTTTTGAACCGATAATTAAGATGTGTTGGTTTCTGAACGGGTACTGTTGAATGTTGATCTGGTGTGAGAGTCATTATTAACCTAAGTACATTCTTCACATTTAGAGATACAAGCAAACGGTTCTGGGCCATTTAGAGTGACACACGTTCAGTACAAACCGTAGTGGCCCCACCATGTGTAGTATGGAAAAAATATATTTCATCTGGGTATACTGATAAACTTTCGAGACTACGGCAAGTTAGATTCCACGCTGTCTAAAGTACAGAGCTAATGCAAACGTTGTGAAAGTCTCTGCAAACATGAAATAAAACATTACCGTATCACCATCTGCATCTGCTATGGAATGTGCTATTCCCAGGCTTTGCGGTTACCTTTGGAAGTCAGTTTGGCAAAGCTGAATGATCCTAAAGCACAAGAATCGAAAGGTGTCATTCCAGAACTTCGAGAAAGCCAAGAGTGTTTAGTTTCTGCTTGCAGGCATTAGGAATCAGAGGAATGCTAATTACACTCCGGCTTTGTTTGTAGCTCTCTAATATAATAGAACCTAATTCAGCTCAATGGCTCGGTGCCTTAAATAGCTCATTAATTTCAGATCACGGGACAGATCTCACGCAAGAGGATCACGGTATTTTGTGTTCGCATTCTAGAAATGTCTGCATTTTCTCTGGGGATACAGAAACTAAACAACATGATAATACTCAAGGGTAAACTTAGGTGATCTGAAATTGTTGCCTCAGCAACTCATATTATCACTTCATCCGTGGAAAAATGCGAATGATTATATAGCGGGCGAGGTAAGGTAGTCGGTAAAAACTCATCGAACACTCGGTATTTTATTTTGCCAGTTGACATGTCAATGATATTATGAGGTCCCCCCCGGGATAATCACTGAATTAACTGGATGGAAAGCGAGTGATGCCTAATCTTGAACATTTCTTATGTGGAACTGAAAATAGCTACGGAGACCTTTAGTTCTTTTCTGATGTGGACTTAAATCACAGACCTTCCTCGACCTCAAGTTTATCAGTGCTGCCAGCCCGGTCTGCCAAATGCCACGAATAGCTGTTATTACGGCTGAGCCAAATACCATGAAACGGTCAGCGGTTTCACCCATCTTATCGGGTCATCGACTCGTTTGAGGCTGTTTCAGCTTTGAGCTTGTTTGAGTGAAATGTTCCATGAAATATCGTCGTTTTACTCTGCTTTATCATTCCTGTCTATTCATTCGATGCACTAGTAGCGATTGTAAGACGCTGAATAGCCTGAGGATGGACTAACCGATTTCATAAGGCTGAATGCGAAGCCGGAGGAGTTATCGTGTGAGTTGTTGACTTTACGGACCCAAGAAGCTTCTGAAGACAAGGCTTGTAAAAAAATTCCATCAAATCACTCCAGTGGCCAAGGACAGACACTGCTTAACATTTATTCTTGCTTTTCTTTAGAAAATAACGTTTGGGGCATCATCTTCTTGGTGATCTCCGTTTAACGTGTCTCCATCTCTGTACCATTTTGAAATGGTTGACCCGAAAGCCTCGTTTTCATGAGGATTGATGGGTAAAACCGCTGACCATTTGGCTTAGCCGTAATACAGCTTGCTTATCTACTTCGAGAATGGAGGATTATCCATGTATGGACATTGGCTCAATATTGACGATGTTAGAAGGCATCAAATACAATTTTCCCATACAAACTCTCTTATTTTTAACGTTGTCCCTCCAAACCATACATTCATTCTAAAATTTTGGAGGGACAAAGAAATTTCAATTGCTTATAATTCAGACTAGATTCACTTGAATCACGTCAAACTTGGCACACATGCTAATTTAAACATGCTCTATCATGTGATGAACTTCATTTTAGAATTAGAGTAATTCTGATCAACTCGGTCTAAGCCCCCCGCTCATTTTGTTACCGGCCAATAGATGTAAGAATAGGGTATAACGATCAAAACAAACACGATCAAATGGTCGCAAAACATGGACTCCACATGTCTTCATGGCCTAAGATTTGACTTCTCCAGGCAGCCATGTGTTTTATTCACATCTTCTGCGCATGCCTTTCAGGGGTGGAAAGGGTTGTGGGGATGAAAAAGCTATTATAATAATTTATACATTATAGGTACGACTCATGAAAAGTAGAAGAATGTGATGGAAAGTGGTAAGCTTTTAATAGGGATCTATTAAAAGTTCAGAGGATCATTAAAAGTAGAGTCGCTCCAAAGTCGTAATTCCCGACTGCCCTTGTCGAACTGTACGACTGTGTCGATCTTAATATAATTTGTCGAACGTTACGCCGGCTGGTAGGTTAAAGGGGCTGTGTCATGGTAATAGGCTTGAGCTATTTCCACCGATTTTGATATGAACTGACGAACCTCTCGGCCATGTGGGACGGTTAAAATCAAAGCAAATATGCAAAACTGACTAACAAACAGTGTATAAGAATTACAATATAGAAACTAGATAAGTAATATTAATTATTAAAGATAATTTGTAAATTGCAATTTGTCCTAAAAGTAGACTAACTACTGAATTAAAATGTTCTTGTAATGTTGAAATGTTTATGTTCGAAGTTATTGGATAAAATGTTGTTGAATAAATGTTTCTTAAAATTAATTAGTTGGGAAATGTTTTTCACATCGCTACTAATGGCATTCCATAATCTAGTGCCGCTCGCATGAAATGTGCGAAGCCCTGAATTCGTTCGGCATTTAGGTACGACTATATAACCCAAGGTTAGACGAGGCTCTAGTGCAGTGATTGTGAGTGCCTTTTAAATAATTTACATAGGTATTAAAGTACTCTGGGCACTTCCCATTTTAAACAATCTTAAACATCATACACAGCTTCTTCACGCGCACGAGATCGTCAATAGGAATCCAGTGCAGCTTGTTAAAAAGTTCTACTGACCTATCATTAAAGCTTGCATCAAGAATCAGTCTTACTAGCGCAACGATTTTGCACCCTTAGTATTCTTAATAATTGTTCATTAGAGGTGTTGCCCCAAACTGTACAACAATATTCAAATATGGGCTTAACAATTGCATTGAATAGCAATTTTCTGCAGGAGTGGGTAAGGTAGCCCTTTGCTCTACTCAGTAAAGAAACTCTAGAGTTCAACTTGTGAATTAAATAGTCCGTATGATTGACCCAACTAAGGTGCTTGTCAATCTTAACACCTAAGAGTTTTTCATCATTAACTTCCTCTATTAGTTTCCATTAACGCACAGATCGAGATGGGATTTGTTTATGTGTTGCAGTTTTTGTCTGGTAGCAATGAGTATTTACTTTGTCTTCTTTGTGTTGGGGATCATCTTATTTAACGCAAACCAGCTGCTCGCACTATCAAGGCTCACTTGTAAGTCACGTTGGATGATATCGGTACTACCATCAGCCGTCCACAGTGTCGTGTCATCAGCGCCGGTATATCTCAACGTTAGTCAGTACTGGGTAGACACAGGGGTAGATCGTTCATGTAGAGAGAAAAAAGGACGGGACCTAGGATTGATCACTGTGGGATGCCTTGGGACAGTGTTAATGGGTCAGATAACGACCCAAAGATGGAGCATCTCTGTGAACGATGACAGAGATCAAGTTCAAGTTCAAGTTCAATTTATTCACACTTGTTTATGTTACAATTATTGGTTGAATATAACAAGTCATGAGAAAAATAAAAATAAATAGGAGATAGTAATTACAATCTTTAGATAATAGTGTGTAGTGGTCAAAGGAGCGAAAGCTTTCGAGTTAACCACTACCATTTTGAAAGTTAATGAGGGGAGGAATAAACAAACGAATAGGCTTGATTGTATCTTTACAGGGTTTTAAAAAGTATGACTATTGGTTATAATGAGAAAAGAGGAAGAAAATAAAATAAAATAAATAAAATAAAGGCTGCTTGCATGTACAAACTAGGTTTGGATATATGGTAATTTTACAATACAGAATAATGTAGACATTTACAGTAAGTATTTATAAATAATAATTGATATATACATATATCATAAATGCAGCTAACATTTTATATCTGGCTTTCAAGGAGGAAGAGCTTATATTGTTTTTTAAAATGTATTAATTGTGAGAAGAGTGAAGCATAAGCAATTGCCACCTTGGATGAATGCAGACATTTTAGATCATATGCATCAAAGAGATCAGTTTAAGGCACGTGCAAAAACAAACATGCTCGCTAGTACAATGTATAAAAGGCTTAGGAACCAGGTTGTTAAAATGATCACCAATGCTAAGTCAGCTCACATGAAAGACGATCAGACTTGAACCAGACTTGAACCACTCAAACGCAGTGACATTCACGTTGTATTTCGAGATCTTGGATAACAAAATATCGTGATCCACTAAGTCAAAAGCCTTACTCAGATCTAACAACACGGTTCCGACTAAGTTACTATATTGTCCCGGCATAGCCTTGAGCCAATTATCCGTAAGGATTAAAAGAGCGGTTTCACAGGAATGGTGAGGACGGTATGCAGACTGGTTACTGTATAGGAGCCCGTGGGAACACAGGTAGCTGAGGTAAGAGGATGCAACATGCCTTTCCAAAGGTTTTGAAATAATAGGCAGGACTGAAATTGGCCTATAATTATTTCTGTCATGGGAGGATTCTTTTTGTAGACAGGTGATAATTTTGCTTTTTTGAAGTTATTTGGGAAGATACCATTTGCAATGCTAGCGTTATAGATGTGAGCGAGTCAGGCTTTGGGCTATCGCCGGAAGTGCATCCTTTAACACTTTAATTCCGATCCCGTCTAAGCCGGCGGCTTTATTGACTGCTACGTGTTTCAACTCTTCTTCGACATGGCGAATAGTGATCGGCGGAATGTCAAATTGTATGGAGTCATTAATGCGGGAGTTGATAAAGTCCGATAGGCGCTTGTTTATATCAGCTTGAATGTGTTCATGAGGAGTATCGCCTGTAATGGAGGATTGTATGTGCGTGAAATGTTCATTAAAAGCGTTGGCCATTGCCACGGGGTCAGTAACTTGTTGATGATCTACTACAATGAATGGAGGTGCCGACGAGATTGGCTTTGTGGGTACTACACGCTTGAGTGTTTTCCACAGCTTTTTAGGATTGTTCATGCTTTTCATTATTTCGTCTTTCATGTGAGCTGACTTAGCATTGGTGATCATTTTAACAACCTGGTTCCTAAGCCTTTTATACATTGTACTAGCGAGCATGTTTGTTTTTGCACGTGCCTTAAACTGATCTCTTTGATGCATATGATCTAAAATGTCTGCATTCATCCAAGGTGGCAATTGCTTATGCTTCACTCTTCTCACAACAATAGGTAAATGCTGGTTCATAACATCATCGAAGATCAATTCCCAAGTGTCTAGCTTTTCATTTACATCTTGAAATAGATCAAGCAGTGACCATGGAGCTGTCTCTAGATCATAAATAAAACTGTTCTTAAAATTGCGGTAGGTGATGGTGTCATGGTGAGACTTAGGGGTCTTGGTACCGCCAAACTTATGCACAAAGCAGACTGGGTAGTGATCGCTCAATCCATATACCGGCACTAAAGTTTGAATTATTCGTCTTGGATGTGTCGTATACACATGATCTAATATCGTTGACGACTGACCTGGAGATAGCCCCTTTATATTTTTTCTTAGAAATTATAAAAGTACAAACAATTATCTGGTACCGTTTACGGTGTGTATAGGGTGTATGCTTAGGCATACTCTATTATCGGCGTGGACTGATCATGTGTAAATGAAATACCATGGACTTCTGGAAATACTCATTCCGTCGCCGCCGCCAGGCCGGCGTACTCAGAACTCTACAATCCAATGCGAAGCGCGTAAGATACCTAACACAGTTGCCAACTGATTGCACTACGGTTCTTTGCACCTTTTCTTTTGTATTGATCAGTCTAAGCAATCGATTACGAGTAGGAGAATTTTAATAAGGTCACCAAAACGTTTCCCAAAATTTTATCATTAAATTAATCGCTTGCTTATCTACTTCGGGAATGGAAGATTATCCATGTATGGACATTTTGGACAAGTGTGAGGTCAATAGATGTAAGAATAGGGTATAACGATCAAAACAAACACGATCAAATGGTCGCAAAACATGAACTCCACATGTCTTCATGGCCTAAGATTTGTCTTCTCCAGGGAGCCATCTTTTTTTCACATCTTCTGCGCATGCCTTTCAGAGGTGGAAAGGGATTGTGGGGATGAAAAAGCTATTATAATAATTTATACAGTATAGGTATACTATAGGTATTATAGGTACACTGATATACTATTCCAGTTGTCTGAAAAAGAGATAAGCCAAGCAAAAGCTATTATGCTCATAACATCAGTTCTGGATCAGTTAGTCAGGCACATGATAATGAAGATAACAAGAAAGTTCGGTAGAGAATAATGAAGTTGGATGAGAGTTACAAGAGCCGATATGCGTTTCATGTCAGAGAACATTGTCGAAAAACTAAAAGCAAGATGATTTAATTATTATAATAGGTAAATGAAGCGCTAAGCTATTTTTTCCTTGTTTTAAATACTGTTTAAAACACGAACAGCAGTGTTTTATCAATTTTTAGACTTGATAAAACACGTGCTGTAAGTGTTTTAAACGGCTTCAAAAACGCTTTAAAGGGGAACTCAACCCTAAAATCAACCCAATGTCTATACAAACATGTATTCGAAATAAATAGGTTCTGCTATTTAATTTTTCTGTGTTACGCGTCTAGCAAGAGAAAATCCGAAAACCTTCCTCACAGCCTCCGGTATGTACAGACGGCTCAAGTCTTGTAATTTGTGACGTAGTATACGGGGAATAAATTAGTTTTGCCATGCCGTCCCCTACATTGAATAGCAGGCCTAATGGCTTCTAATTGCGGACCATTGTGCTTTCTTTGTGCTAGAGGTGTGATCGTTCTTCCTTGGTATGTGTGACGTACGTTATGGGGAAATTTGCACTGAATTGAGCCGCCACACAATATAGATTTTTCAGCGGAAAATCGAACTTGGAGACTAATTTTCTCCTCATAGACGCGCAACACAGAAAAATAAAATATCAGAACTTATTTATTTAGAATACATCTTTGTAAAGACGTTGGGTTGATTTTAGGGTTTAGTTCTCCTTTAAGAATGCAATGAAAGAAAGACGCACATCTCAAGGGAATGGTTACTTAATGAACCATTGAACCTTTGTATTCACAACGCCATGCAAAATATTCGAGTAATGACTGCCTGTAATTACGAACATCTCAAGGGAATGACATGAAGAAATTACCATACTATGTTGTTTGAAGCGGCGTTTCGCAATGCAAGAAGAACAGTGACTTGAAGGATTTGGTGTCGCGGTTTACCTCGATAAAGTTTAAGACTTGGAAAGCGATGTGACTGACATGACGGCAGACTCAAAATTTTTGACTCCGGCACAAAATATGTAAGTTTAATGCACGTTTTTATTATTTTACGGCTTTGAGTTTGGTTTAATAATTGGAACTAAACAGTGGCTCGGTAAACAAGTAATGGTAGTTGGATAACTTCATTTTAAAAATATTATCTGTGTATCTCGGTAGTCTGCTGATATTAGTAAATTTAGTGCAAAATTTATTATCTAGGTACCTTATGTTCCGTGTACTTTTTGCTATCTTTGGGTCTTTATCAGTGAATTCTTAATTAGGATGAAACTTTATATAAAATTTCATGTTCATTAGTATTCTTTATATAAAACGTTCATCCTAATTAGCAATTCAATGAGAAAGCTGAAACATCAATAGAAATTCCATTGTCTCAATCATTAACCCCGTTTCCCTCTGGGACAGAATTGAAATCCCTCCGCGAGCCTTTTAGAATGATGATATTTTATCAGGTATAAAGAAGCATGCACGTGGCTGATTTGCTTCATCTGATTGGACAAAATGCTCATTAATTATTCATGAGTTTTTGAAGTTTTAGTTTATACTGAATTTAGTTTATACATAACTTTAGAATGTAAAAAAATCAAATGTACAGTATTCTGTGCAATTAAAAAAATTTTTTTTCGAGAAAAGCAATTGATTGAGATAAAACTGTCAGATACCAAACTATTTTCCCATTTTCTTAATCGACCGTTTTCTCAAGTATGCGCACGCAACAGGCTTGACGGGCCGGTAAATACTATAACCCTCCCTATTATTTCAACCAATACTAAATCCAAGCTGCCTACATGAAGTATTTCTTGGAGGGCCGTGAGTTTTGTTAGCTTTTGTTAGACTCGTCCGGTTGTCAGTTAAAATTTTGGCCATTTGTCAGTTAGCCCTAGTTAATCATTACTAGAGAAAAGTTACAATGTTTGACCCACAAAAACCAAATTTGTCAGTTGTCAGTTATTTTTCGGTTGTCAGTTGTCAGTAAAAAAAATCGTCATTTGTCAGTTATTTTTAAGGCCGTTTGTCAGTAGTCAGTTAACCCCATTCAGACCCTCGTAGACGCAACTGTCCTGTAATATCAGCTATTCATTTTCAACTGACTCATTAGAATAATGTGACGTATAATGATGACGTCATTTCACGGATTGGAATGCATTTTAAAGCAATATTACGACCATAAAGCGCGCAAAAATAAACCACTTTACTGCACCGGGCAAATCAACGATTTCTGGCTTGAGCTGTAACAAAAATTTTTGTTAGTCCTAGATATAGGAGGTATAAACATTTCTATTGTCACTATATATATAACAAGAAAACTACGTATCTGTAACGATGCATCCTTATTTATATACGAAAATCCAGCAAGACTGATTTCAAATATCTGTTTTGTTACCTCGAACCGCCCGAGCCAGAGATCATCAGAAATCCAAATCAGCGTGAGGTCTGGTTGCTATGTAGTAACGTCACAGTTTAGAAATCGAATAACATTTTGCGGTTTTGTTTTATTTACCTTTTAAGTGATTATGACAGTTAGGTGAGTAAAGCTAGTCCTGGCTAATGTCAGGGATGTAGGGAAGTTAAATTTTGATTCCGGTAGCAATTTAGTATATGCATTGTTATATTTCTGATTTAGTCTGCCATTCAGGTCCATGTTCACAGCCAGGATGAATGTTGAAGCTGTGTGCAGAGTATTTTGCTTCAAACTGACCGTCGTTATTAGTATTTCTATAGCTTGGACAATTCATCAACAGGAGTACAGATAAATCTTGGGAGCAAATATATATGAGAAACCGAAGGATTTTGCGAAAGACTCAGTAGTCGATGAGAAAAATGGTGGGTTTCGCAGTAATCGACTCTATATGGATTACACAACGGCTAAGCCAGTATTGCTTCTCCGCATCAGCTGACGCTATTAGGAGTAAACAATTTGGATTTATGCCTTGGATTGAACGTTAGTGACTTTGCGAAGGTGGTAGTGCTAAAAAGTGGCGTAAATCTACATGGTAGGAAATTCCCGCCAAACCAAGTCTTATGATTGCTTACACAGAACCAGCTAACTGCAAGGTTTTAATAGAAGCAGCCACGAGGAAACATTGATCCTGCGAGACGAAATAAACAAGCTCAAGCTACAGATTTCAACTCAAGAACACTTCGGTACTCCTAACTCAGGGTTCAAGCGACGAACATAATAGACCGGAGTTGGACAGCCTACTAAAAATGGCGCCAAAGCTAAACAAGACAGAGAAACGTGACAGTGGGAACCGAAACACCATTTTTTTAAACTAACTATTACTGAGTTATTATGCTTATATTTACACGAGAAAGGAGAGAATCCAGTAAGAATTATTTCAAGCTATAGTTCTATATCCCCAGTTGGTTCATCCAGCGGGAAGTCCTGGCAGCTTAGTCTGCCTGAGCGCTTCAGGGATATAGAACTCAGTCATTTATTTCTATCGTCTCCGGCAAGTTTACCAAAATAAGATTGATTTCAAGTTAGTTCCATATCCCCAGTTGGTTCATCCAGCGAGAAGTCCTGGCAGCTTAGTCTGCCTGAGCGCTTCAGGGATATAGAACTCAGTCATTTCTTTCTAGAGTCTCCGGCAAGTTTACCAAAATAAGTTTGATTTCAAGTTAGTTCTATATCCCCAGTTGGTTCATCCAGCGGGAAGTCCTGGCAGCTTAGTCTGCCTGAGCGCTTCAGGGATATAGAACTCAGTCATTTCTATCTAGCGTCTCCGGCAAGTTTACCAAAATAAGATTGATTTCAAGTTAGTTCTATATCCCCAGTTGGTTCATCCAGCGAGAAGTCCTGGCAGTTTAGTCTGCCTGAGCGCTTCAGGGATATAGAACTCATTTTTTCTAGCGACTCTGGCAAGTTTACCAAAATAAGATTGATTTCAAGTTTGTTCTATATCCCCAGTTGGTTCATCCAGCGGGAAGTCCTGGCAGCTTAGTCTGCCTGAGCGCTTCAGGGATATCGAACTAATATTTTTCTAGCGTCTCCGGCAAGTTTACTAAACTAAGATTGATTTCAAGTTAGTTCCATATCCCCAGTTGGTTCATCCAGCGAGAAGTCCTGGCAGCTTAGTCTGCCTGAGCGCTTCAGGGATATAGAACTCAGTCATTTCTATCTAGCGTCTCCGGCAAGTTTATCAAAATAAGATTTATTTCAAACTAGTTCTATATCCCCAGTTGGTTCATCCAGCGGGAAGTCCTGGCAGCTTAGTCTGCCTGAGCGCTTCAGGGATACAGAACTCAGTCATTTCTTTCTAGAGTCTCCGGCAAGTTTACCAAAATAAGATTGATTTCAAGCCGTTAGTTCTATATCCCCAGTTGGTTCATCCAGCGAGAAGTCCTGGCAGCTTAGTCTGCCTGAGCGCTTCAGGGATATAGAACTCAGTCATTTCTATCTAGCATTTCCGGCAAGTCATATAGTTTCCAAAATAAGATTGATTTCAACTCAAGTTAGTGGCCGTCGAAGGCTGTCATAGTTAAAGGGATTAGAAATAAATCAAGCTGCGTTTAATTGATGGGAATGCAGAGAGTTGATTAGGACCCCGCAGAGATCGCAGAACTCAGGTCTGCGATCTCTCCGGGGTGCCTAGTCAAACATTGGTTGCTAAGAGCGTCTGGCTCGTTATGGGGGCGGGACTCGCTTGTTCGTGTATTTCGTTTTCAAAATTGATAATTCATTCAGGCTTCGAACAACATGCAACAGCAAAAAATGATGAAATTATAGATAGCGTAGGTCTACAAAACCTGGGCGTGTTTGCTCTAAAAGTAGGGATATACATAAACTTTTGAGAGACATATTAGGGACCTTAAGCAACCAGGACGGCGACGGCAGTGACATCGGGAAGTAGAAAAAAATTTCTCCCAAAATTTGGTGTTTATTATTTCCCTTGTTCGCTTCAAATGTTTTTCACAACCAGATTTTCGAAAAATATAATGACTATAGAGTTCCGATCACGCTGAACGAAAAATGATTTGATTTACTTCCTACGTTCGCGTTGTCTTTAAAACTGACATACAATTTGGGGTTTTCACGTTGTGTTTTTGCAGAGAACGGTGAAAATGTAGGCGACTACGTGCATTTTCATGTGCAGTTATTGTATTTTGTAATTAAGGCTATTGTTTTATGCCATCGTCCTAGACGTTGCCGTCGTGGTTGCTTAAGGTCCCTAATAGCGATCCGGTACAGCGCGGGATTCTCAGGCTAAAATATGTGCACATTTTAAAATAATTGCGTCCATCTCTGAAATGTAAAATTATTTTGTGAGCTTCTTTTTACGGTAAGATGCTGTTGTTTCTAAGGCTTAGCCCTCGACAAACGACAAAACATTGCTGCACAACATTTGACAATTTCAGTATTTCACAAAATGTTACCTTCTTTGACCCCGCGTGCAACATTTGTTGCAACAAAATGTTTTTCGTAAACTTGCTCTCCAAAGCAACTAAGCTTCATTTTGCCGCTTGTTTGCTCTCAGCAAAACTTTGTTCACGTTTTTCCAGCCGACCTTTGTATTTCCCGTTCGACAAACCCCGTGAATAGGTTTGCTGTCTCTGAATCGGCCTATACGTGTTATACAGGTTATACAGGTTATATACGTGTTATATGATATTATATATAATATTAAGTATACAGAGAGAGTATATACATAAGTATACATATATATTATACCTATATACCACCCTTGTGGATACGCTGATTTCTTATGCCGATAAAGTAAGAGCTCTTACGGTACTATCTCGATCTGACCAATGAATAAATTTATTCATGTCGGCTAATGTTTTATCAAGTGAACACTATAATAGTCAAACTTTATGTACAGCACAGAAAAGCTAATCTACTCTGCGTGAAGTTTGCTTTTTCCTTCCCATCAGTAAAGAAAGGCGTAATTGCTGATATCATCATGTCCACATTTCAACTCCTGCTTTTCTAAAAAGCGGTGCACTGTATGTACGAGCTTGTATGCGTGTTACATTGACAAACAGTTATTTAAGGCTTTCGTACAGTTAAGTAAAATTAATAAAACATAAGGCTATTTAAGAGGTTTTTACTGAAGTTTTTTTCAGGAGTTATATATATATATATTTGCATGCATGTTTTCTCGAATTATTCTCATACGCAAATCGTTATTTGTTTCTCAATATATTTCAAAAGATCGGGTAAATAACGCAACTACATTTACACTGGATGAAAAAAGTATCCGCATTAGTATCGTTCAACGTTCTCCTGGGAATATAGAACAATATGAAGAGTCTTTCAGTCCCCGCTCATATAGTTCTTTCCGCCATTTTAAACATTTCATCAAAGTGATGAAACTGCATGAAAACGAAGCGAATGGTCCGCGAATATAAAAATAAACAAGGGAATTATCGAGAAATTCGCTGTACAATCTATCTATTCAGTAACAGGAGTCGACTCGCGTAACGTCACTCGAGTTTCCTTTCGACTAGTGTTCATGCAGCGGTTTCATGGCGTATAGTTATCGAGTGTTTGTACTGACAGCTATGAGAACTAGCCCACCTGGCTTATATTGACTTGGAGAGAAGAGAAGAGAGAAGATAACACTGAACCATAGTACGTGTATATCTAGATATTTTGTTGATTATGAGTTTGAAATAGTCTTTTTCTACCTGACCTTTTCTCAATCCTTTCGGATCTGAGGATGAGATTTTACTTTCCGCATTTCGCCTACATTACAGTCAACCTTTTTAGTCACATTCTCGCTATCACGGTACATTATTATTATTATACAAACAACAATGCAAAACTGACGCGCGATCCGACTGATTGATCGATAGCCATGATCTATTGGAGCCTTACTGATGCATAGATGGCGTCACACGCGTGATCTGATTGCATGGTAGATAGCTATGATCTATTGGAGTACAGATGCACAGATGGCGTCACACGCGTGATCTGATAGGTCGATAGCTATGATCTATTGGAGTACTGATGCATAGATGGCGTCACACACGTGATCTGATAGGTCGATAGCTATGATCTATTGGAGTACAGATGCACAGATGGCGTCACACGCGTGATCTGATAGGTCGATAGCTATGATCTATTGGAGTACAGATGCATAGATGGCGTCACACGCGTGATCTGATAGGTCGATAGCTATGATCTATTGGAGTACAGATGCACAATTTTTTCTTTATTGTATTTATCGGTTCCCGTTCCTTTTAACAAAATTATGAACTGACGAACCACGCGCACATCATTGTGGATTATAATATATATCTATTTTATTGGAACATCCTAAGAACCGGCGGGATTTCATTGGCTCAGTCATCGTGCTTGATTTTCTTATAATGCACACTAGATAATTTCTTTCCGCGTAGATCGAATTTTATATTATATAGCAAATTGAAGATGATTCCCCTATGTCTGATCCTATAATAAATAATGCACTTTCGAGGTCTTAATTGAAAAGCTGCAACTAAATCGGCAGCTCTGCAAGACCTCGCGCGTGCATTATTTTCTTATAGAACATGGAGAACCATGTTTTGTATAAAGAAAACCTGTGTATAATCTGAAATAGGACATTTTCATTATGACGTCATTTTACTACAACTACCAGAATCTTTTCAAATTCTCTTTCTCATTCAGATTTTTAAACTCCTTTGAGAATTCCAAGACAACGGTCCAAATTAAAGGAACAAAAAAAATCCGCGCAAAGAGTTCTGGTAGTTGTAGTATGTGACGCCATCATGCACACGTCCTATTCTGGCCTTTCAATCAAGCCGCATTAAAGAAGAATGACTTCTTGATTGAAACGAAACTATAAGTGAGTTGATGTTTGTCGGATGGAAGCATTTGCATTCAACATATTTTAAGATCATTTCACTGTTATAGTGTTCCAATTAAAGTGTTCTTTTCATATATACCCAATTTGCATTAACATTTATATTTCATTTCTGACTGCTGCTATACGAGTCAGAAAAGATGACAGTTTTTACCAAACTTTGTTAATTTGAAGGCTGTGTTCCGACTTCGGTCGACTGCTGGAGTACTTTCTGCTCGAAAAACAACGAAGGTCTGTGATCGAATTGAAACGATGAGAACACAAACTGAATATTTCTTACCGGAGTTATTATGAAGATTGATGGAGCGAAAGCCATATAGAATAACTCGCAATGGATTCCTCTTTAGTTAGTTTTTTTAAAAACATACACCGCTCTGGCAAGTTCAAATCTGTAGTATTAAATAACGCATTCTCAACTAAAATCAGTTTTTATCATTTTGTGAAATTCCGCAAAAATTCAATGAAAACGCGATATTAAGAGGAATGCGTCCGCTAATAATGCAGTTTTCGTATATAACCAAGACGTGTTTCCCCCAAAGCATAAAAATTAGACGTTGTTGGCGGACCACCGGTTTTTATTTCACCAAATAACTAGTATTTTGACGTTACCACAGAAATTACTAGATACTCTATTAACATTATTTTGGCGGACTGGACATTTTTGATATTTTTAACAACATCGAAAATACATTTTCTAACGGAAAGGCATTTTCATACAAAAAGTAAGTGTTGTTTAAGGCTGAAATAAGCGGAACACAAAAAAATACAGAAAACTGGGATACCAAATATAAAGTTCTGGCGGATAAATCGAACTCCCGATTCCGCACTGCGGAATCAAGGGTTTCTTAAAATATCGCACAGATAACGAAATCTGATGGACAAATCTGAACCCTGATTCCGCACTGCGGAATGAAGGTTTGCTCAAAATATTGCACAGATGACCAAATTTGGCGGACAAAAATAATCCCCGATTCCGCACTGCGGAACACAAGCATTCTCAAAATATCACAAAAATGATCAAATCTGGCGGACAAGTAAACCCCGATTCCGCACTGCGGAATGAAGGTTTACTCAAAATATCACAAAAAAATATCAAATCTGGCGGACAAGTAAACCCCGATTCCGCAGTGCGGAATGAAGGTTCACTCAAAATATCATAAAAATGATCAAATCTGGCGGACAAGTAAACCCCTATTCCGCACTGCGGAATACAAGCATTCTCAAAATATTCACAAAAATGATCAAATCTGGCGGACAAGTAAACCCCGATTCCGCAGTGCGGAATGAAAGGTTCACTCAAAATATCATAAAAATGATCAAATCTGGCGGACAAGTAAACCCTTATTCCGCACTGCGGAATACAAGCATTCTCAAAATATCACAAAAAATTATCAAATCTGGCGGACAAGTATACCCCGATTCCGCACTGCGGAATACAAGCATTCTCAAAATATCTCACAAATGATCAAATCTGGCGGACAAGCAAACCCCGATTCCGCACTCAGTTTCTCAAAATATCGCACAAGTGACCAAATTTTCTGGAAACATCCAACATTCAATCGGTCCCGATATCGTATAAATATTAAACGGGAACAGATAGATGATGTATTGCGGGAGGAATAAACACTTAAGCGAGTTACTTATAATCGTTTGTTGTCAACAGGATCCTTTCGGCAACGAAGAAACATTCTGTGTACGAACTTTTCACATGTCAGCCTCTGTTCTCATCTGCTTTCTGTAAAGAGAAGATATTGGATACGTTTATACAATTTAAATGTTAGGCATTTAAGAGTGAGAGGATGATGATGAACGGTAGACACATGTCAACAAGTCTACTACGGTATCCGGTCGTTTCGCTTGTCTACTACACAAGAGTCTGAAAGTCAGATATCTATTTCTAGCGATACGAGTAAAGCACGAAAATTATCACAGCCGGTAACACAACCTTTCGAGTTTGAGACTTTAAGCTAGTATAAGTTTTAGCTTATGATTCAAAGCGAAGGCTTTCGTTAACAGATCACACTACAATTTCTGTACAGATAAACTCCAATCGCGGTTTACAAGGAAGGCTGCAACTTCTGCATTGAGAACACAGAATACATTTTGAAGTCGTCTCATATCTTGATTTCCTTGATTTTTTTTCATAACCATAGCGTCCGTATTGATCTTACAAAATTTGTCCTCAGAATACGTCGTGACTTTGATTTTGCTTCGCTTTTTGAGATACACATAACTAAATGAAAAGCAACTCAGACGCCGACAATGTCAGTGAAGTGAAAGTAATCTTGATCTAAATTATACATGCTTTCTTGGATGTAATGTGCAACCTGAATAATATATAAATGCTGTGTTTATCAGTCTCATAACAATACCTACCTTCAATGTGTGTGTGATCCTGAAGATTTAGATGAACAACAAGCTTGTGTGCGTATAAAAGCACATGGCGACGTGAAACTAAAATTGAAGTGACGCTTATTTATTATTCGGTTTTTGGCAATATTCAAATTTTTGCGCGCCTGAAATAACACTAGTCCTTGATCCGATTGGTTAAAGCTGAGACTTCACAGGCACCGGGATATTCAATTTCATTGAATGGTGTTTTCACATGTAGGTAGTATCTAACCGCTAGCGTCATCGGCAATGAACCGTACAAATTATATTGAAGTAAGAAACCTTTATCTCGATCTATCCTGGCGGTTTCATCCTGGCAATGGAAACCGATAGTTATGAGATGGCCAGAGCACAAGAACATGGAGAAGTTGTCCGGGAACAAATGCTTTTATTGTCTCAGTGAAACTCCCAATCAATGAAAAACTCCGACTGCGTGATGTACCAGTTGAGAATATCTTAATACGGTTCACTTAATGCCGCGTCACATCAAGAGGATGTATCAGCCCATCACCTAAAACCTTCAGATGTTTCTACTTCGAATAATTCTGTGTAAACCAAGGCATGTAGCACCGAGAATTCCTGCCGAGAGAAAGATATTGGCCCGGAGATGCGATTGTTGTTAAATCAGTACACGTGATCCGAACCCAAGCGTACTAAAACAGCCGATAAATTTCACTTGAACAATATGCATCCAATCTAACTGATCAGAACGACGCATCTGAGTGTGAGCAAACATTCCCATGCGTTTGATGCAGCCACAACACTGAAGAAAAGCTGAGTAGATTGAACAGGTAGACAATATCCAACTAATGTGTAATTATTATATCCTCATTTTAAGTGTTATTCTCTAAAATTTATAGATCGGCTTGGCCAGATTTCGGGTACACTTTCGATCGTCTGTGAATCGAGTCTCAGTTCTCGTTTGCACTGCATGCTAAACAAAACTAAATTGCCAAAGAAAGAGCTGCTAGTAAGTTTAAAAATTAACTGGTGTGTGAGGTTCAGGGCTAAAACATGGCTGATTGGTTTTAATAATTAGTCTAATTACGGGCCAACTAACTGCAACGTTTTAAAATTTGAAGCAGGGCCTTGAAGCTATCTCCGTCTACACCGGATTTGTAGGCAAATGATCCTTTTTTCAACGACCCTTGCATCAGATTTGTTCTTGTGGGATATTTTGAGAAAACATCTATTCCGCAGTGCGGAATCGGGGTTTAGTATTGTCCGCTAGATTTGGTCATTTGTAGGGTATTTTGAGAAAACATTTATTCCGCAGTGCGGAATCGGGTTTTAGTACTGTCCGCTAGATTTGGTCATTTGTAGGGTATT
The DNA here is from genome assembly GCA_030867875.1 of Actinernus sp. WN-2022. Taxonomy (NCBI): domain Eukaryota; kingdom Metazoa; phylum Cnidaria; class Anthozoa; order Actiniaria; family Actinernidae; genus Actinernus; species Actinernus sp. WN-2022. The sequence goes on from JAOWCC010001501.1 coordinate 7,456,705, forward strand.
TTGAGAAAACATTTATTCCGCAGTGCGGAATCGGGGTTTAATATTGTCCGCTAGATTTGGTCATTTGTAGGGTATTTTGAGAAAACTTCTATTCCGCAGTGCGGAATCGGGGTTTAATATTGTCCGCTAGATTTGGTCATTTGTAGGGTATTTTGAGAAAACTTCTATTCCGCAGTGCGGAATCGGGGTTTAATATTGTCCGCTAGATTTGGTCATTTGTAGGGTATTTTGAGAAAACTTCTATTCCGCAGTGCGGAATCGGGGTTTAATATTGTCCGCTAGATTTGGTCATTTGTAGGGTATTTTGAGAAAACTTCTATTCCGCAGTGCGGAATCGGGGTTTAATATTGTCCGCTAGATATGAGGACTTTGGTTTATTTAACCTCACATATTAATCGTAAGAAATGTATTATTTTTTGCGTATATTAAAAACATGTCCTCCAGAAATACTGTTTTTGTGATGGTTTTGTTTTTGCACCGCCAATAATGGCCAAAAATTAGAGGGACAAATTACGCTTCCGAAAAACAGTGCAATTCACACAGTTTTCATCGGAATAATCGTAAATGAGAAAAACTGATTTTAGTTGAGAATGCGTTAAATGGCGAACTTGACAAAAGTAGTTCCACGTTTGACAATGTCAGAGTTTAATTTATATGCCGGTATCCAGTGTGTTCGGCACTTTATTGTGATATTTTAATTCCGTCTTCCGCCTCGAACGTAGAAAATTTCCGTAAACATCACTGATTGGATTGATTGGTTGCCATCTAAAAAACTAAACCAGCATAAATTGAATTGCATGAAACCCACTATATAATATTTTTTTCTCTTCAGTGTGACAGCCATAATAATTTCTAAATGCCTTTATTATATCACCGTATTTTTGTTTTTATTTAATAACTTGATTGTAAATATATATATGAAAATATTCGGTCTGCTTTCTTAAGCCAAATACCCGGCGATCTTTTGACTTGAGTTGTCTTTCATAATTCTCTCTCAATGATTTTTATCGTTTTTTCGTTTGGATCATGGAAGATAATATGTAATCTAAAGGGAAAAGACAAGGGAAGAGAAACAAGCATTTCCATATATCCGATCTTTCCGCCAAAAGAGGTTTATAATATCAGTTGTTTATCGCTTAAGCAAAACTACAGTAGTACGTGAGCCTCTTCAGTTTTCCGACAAGTGATAGGCCGGCGGTTCTTTCATGTACAAATTCAAAGCTGATATATCTTTAACTTAGAAATGATTTTTCAGCCCTAACTTCGAAATATATAACTTTCATCACTTACAGAGCGGAGACGGAACGGTCTATATAACGCCGTGACTGAGACACATATTAATTGGAGCATGATTGATGTTTATATTGTTAAAGATTTTGAGAAAATACCAGAAAGCGGTGTTTCTTTACCCATTGAAAAAGAAAAACAGATATATCAAAAACACACTATTTGTTTATTAGTAACGGATTAGAAAGAGAAGGAAAGTAAACTATTTCCTCTTTTTGACCTCTGGAATTAATCACAGGAAATATAAGTCTCGACAAATTATTAGTGTTTCTTTCTCTCTTCAAATAAAATTACCAAACGTTTCCAGTGAAACTATTGACATCAGAGTAGACTTACTGTCATCTCGCATTCCTTTCCTTTTTCATTACATAGTTACATTGAATACAATCAGTCTATATGTTATTTCTGTATTTATTTTGTGCCTATATATATATATATATATGTATCAGTTTTGTCGCTTGTTACACTTAATTCAGTGTCAGATGTATGGCGAGCTTCCATTCTTAGGGAGCAAACGCTGAGAATGTATATGTGTTTGAAGAATTAAGAAAGAAAGAAAGCAATAGAGAGAGACGGAGAGAGAGAGAGGTAGAGACACTAGAGAGGGAGAGAGTGGGAGAGAGAGAGAGAGAGAGAAAGAAAGAAAGAAAGAAAGAAAGAAAGAAAGAAAAATATATAGAGAGAGAACGAGATTATTGACTGGTTCACCTTTATTTCTATACGGTAGTTTCAATAAGCTAATAAACTTCTTTACATGAAATTAAAGATATATCTATCACTAATGATAAAAAGTCGAGTGTAGATTTTGCTGTCGGCGGACAAGCTGAGACGACTAGCCTCGCTTTGATGCCGATAAAGTCAACTAGCCTCGCTTTGATGCCGATAAAGCGGTCAACTAGCCTCGCTTTGATGCCGATAAAGTCAACTGGCCTCGCTTTGATACCGATAAAGTCAACTGGCCTCGCTTTGATGCCGATAAAGTCAACAGGATTGAGCGCCCTCAGCGAGTTCTCACCAAAGGAGATTTCGATTATCCGTATTCTATTCCGTTTCCATTGTAACAGTACCTTGGGGTGTTTTTGTCATCAATACGTATGCAAAGTAAACAATATTCATTTTACTCCATTTAATTTTGAAAGAACATCACACCGAAATGCTCGTAACACCTGTCTGATTTGGAATATTTACGCGAGTGTGAAAAACTGTGATTTAGTCTTTCAGGCATACACTTCGTCGCAAGCACGTCGAAATTATATTTCACATCCATATATCAAAGAGCTAGAGGTGCATAATCGCCTACTTTAATTTACGCGATTATGTCAGTGATATCTCACAGAGCATGCTGGTTGACAAGTAAATAAAAAGGTTCGATCTCCAAATGGCGAGCCCGGCGTTAATTTGAGAACTGACTTCACTTAAAATTATTACTAAAATCGTACAATTTAAATGTGTTTTTGTTCGGTCTGCAAGTGTAGATCGTTAAACGAAACAATAAAGGAAGAGATAGGAAGAAAGAGCCGAAAAGGCCAATCCTTGTAGCCCACTTCTCAAGAGATCATTTTTCGAATCTAAATTGTTTTGTGTGTGTGATTGAGTAGTTCGTACGAAACAATAAAGGAGTCAGAGATAGAAAGAAAAAAAAGCCAACCTTAGCCCACTCTAGAGATCATTTTTCGAATCCCAGTCGCTTAGAAGCATATGCATTTTTTTCCGCGTGTGTGTTAGTCGAGTAGTTCGTACGAAACAGTATATGTGCATGTACTGTGAGAACAATCCATTGATTGACACCTGATTGAACTGAGGACGACCAAATGCTTTGAAATGCACACAGATTGTCATGAATACTAACTGAATCAGCTTTTAAGCAAGATAAACGCTTCGTGTGGCCTTTTTAAGTTCCAAACAAGAGCCCATCTGGGCTTTCACTCGGGCCACATGAGATTAAAGATGAAATACACTTTCATTTGAAATCCTCTTAGTAATAACCAAAGGGAAGAATTATTAGCTGAATTTAGCAGTCTTTAGGAGTTTTTTTCTCGTATGTTGACCTTTTAATTTAAACACTACTTATTCGTTTAACACACTGCATTTGAGCAGGCATATATTCATTGTTGTGAACCCGAGAATTAACCGTACTACCGTACTTCATGGTCTCTTTCTTTAGTAGTGGGTTGTCGGTCAGATGATTGTAAACTCTCGTCATTTAGCACAGAAAATGTATTCTGATGAATAGGGATCGGGTTTTCATGTAAGAAAGATGGTTCTTGAACAAACTGATTCGTTGCTAAAGCTTCAGTAGGTTGGGTAGTCTCGGAACACTGGAGACCTTGGTCTTTCATTGTCTTCTTTTTTGTATTCTTGATTTTTTTTTTAAAGTTTGAAAGTCGGATCTCAGCTTTAGTATATCCGCTTTCAACTCGCCATTTTCAACTTCTAGGTCAATAATACGTGATGACAGCATCTTGATTTCTGTCTTGTATATATTATCTTGCTGCACTAATTTGTCTTCCAAATGACTGAGTTTCGTTTCTTGATTCGTGTTTTGATGTGACGAGAGTAAGAATTCATTACGCATATCAGTTAGGTCAGCGTCCATGTTACAAATCAAGGTCATTAAATCAGCGAGAGAGTTCTTATTGCGGGCTAACAATCCTCGTGAAGAATCTCAAGAATTCCGTCTCTTCCGGTTTGAATTTGACTCATGTGTATGTTGCTTTTGGAGTTTCAAGGATATGTTGATCCAAAACTACAGGCTCTTGGGGTTTTTCATTGACTTGTGAACTTGCAGGCTCTGTAACTTGTTTCGTTTTCTTAGTATAACATAAAGTGTTGAACACGTTCACGTTCTCAAGCATGTCGCGCGTGACCTCTGTTTCTTCATTCATTAAGTTCTCTACTTTCATCTGTAATCTGGGAAACTCAATCTTTGCCCATGCCTTGGCACATAACTATTCCTGTTGTTAAGTAGACGTGGATGATTATAAGTAAAATCCTTCGACAGCTTGTACCGTTTCCGCTAGGTCAATATCCTCGCTGGAACGAAATAACTTGATCTCAATACTCTCTGACTGTGTCTCTGCCTCATTTAAGTGATCGATCCAACTTACGGTAAATTTTAAATCTCTGACAGTTTTTAAGAGACTCATAATATTGGTCTTGAAGTGCCTTCACCCAAAATAAGATGTTCTCCTCGGATGTTTTAAATGCAGCACAGCGAGCCTTTGGCTTATAGATTCCAATATCTATTTCTTCGAATTTTAGCTTTCCGGATCCTGGCCCCTTCACTGCCTTCAGGTCGTCGTACGTGTCGTATATAAAATCACTGGCCATCTGGGTAAAAAACGCGGTCCTTCGGCTCCGACAATAGCGCCAGTTGAAATATCCTGAGCCTCTTGGAAGGCTTTCGCACGAGTGAAGTTAAATAAAACATTAAACTGCTTACATTTGAGAGATGGGACTCCAAATTAGAGAGAGAGTTCCTCGCGGGTCCTCCGCCATCTTGATTTACTGTATTAAATTATGTAACTAAATTAACCTGGCGATGGTTGCGTGACCAGCACAGTGCAATCTGATTGGTGGTGAACTTGACCTTTAACGCATGCGCAGAAATTTTGCGACACCCAACTAAATAAAATATAACGGCTTGCATTTTAAGACTCGGTGCTGCCACAGGCAGCCCGAGTAATAAATGACAGAAGCAATTATCCATTTCGAAGGTCAAGTTTAAATTCCGCCTCGAAAAGTTTAGCTAATGCCTCACTAAGAATAATGACCCTTAATGAATTGTTTTTAATATTCGTTTTTCCATTGTTAATGACGAAGTATATTGTCGGGTTTCTCTCTCTTTCCTTCGCCTTCATGAGCTTTTGCAAATTATAACTTAACTCGTGTCACGCAAATTGTGTCTTAGAGAGTAGAAAATGCATTTTTTAAATTTAATATAATACAACTTGCACAGCTAGAAGTCACAAAAGCATCCTAGTGATGTTTGAACCTTCTAAAAAAAATACTTCTGTTCTTCAGTCCTCATATTTGTGATCTCGGTTTGCTAACAGCCATTTACTAATCCTAGCCACTTCAAAAAATCCTTATCTCATTACATTTATTTAGTTTTTAAATATTATGCGCGCCAATTTTACGTAAAAAATAACTAGAAACGTGTGCGGTTTCAGCAAGACGTCAGTAAAACCACATTTTAATTCAGTACGTGCTCATGGACCTCGCATGCTGCCGAATCAACCGCTAATCCTAAAGGTAAACATTTAAACCGATTTTTAAAGCAAAAAGTAAAGAAAAACATTGACAACTAGCATCTTAATAAAGCTTTGAGTACAGTGCCCTTGAAATCTCACGTTGATACTGACCCTTCCCCTCATTCTATAGTTTACCAGATAATAGCGACCGTTAGATCTAAGTACGAATACAACTTTTAGACTCAACTGAAATATCTCACTCGTACGATGAGGAAAGCAGAGATCTTCCAATTGTGCCAAACTATGAATGCTGTAGACATGAGAATATGTTTGTTCATGTATCTTTGAAAGTATCCCTCAATCGTGGAAGTAAAGACATCTCTAACTATTCGGGTGAGTCATTGTAGCTGTATGCACGTTTGACCCTCCTCATAGGTGAAAACAAACTCGCTTTTCTGTTCAAACTTGAGAGTTAAACCTATTTCGAAACCCTCTTTGATCCTAGCTACAAAATCTAGACTAATTAGACATTCAGTTTTGAAGTTTCAAACCTACCTTTCAATGTGAGGATGTCTCCTCTTCACAGCATATGCTCATTCATGTCATGATACTCGACTAAGCGTGAGAGTAAGACATGCAGAACACTGCGGTTTATTACTTAGACAAGAAAGACCTTCAAAAGTAATTTATCATTTAGGATCATTAAATTTGGTAATTCTCAATACTCTATATGACTTACTGCAGTCTCTTTCGCGGCCCGACGCCGAGAGCCGGGCATTCGACGCCATCTCACTGCGGTTGGTGCAAAACAGAAATCAATAGTTTTATTACTCTACGATAAACAGTTTTCATAAGCACTGGCGAATAATGACCGAGGCATCTAAAAAATGTCTAAAATATTTTTTCCTTGTTTCTTCCTCTCACAAATTCAGGATATCTTAGCTTTAACTCTCGCTCGTTAATTCGTTAATCATTTTCTTTCAGTACGTTGTCGATCAGTATTGTGAGCTAGAAGCGGATTTCCAACCTCTGATCCAGGGTACGCTTGCCCGAAAGCGCGAATCAAAAACTAATTATGCCCTTTTTATTTGTGTCTATGTATATTATATTTTAAGCTGAGACTGAGAATAGAAAGCCCTGGGTGTAATACGACTTGTTGTTATTTGAAATAAAGAAGGAATCCATGCATAAGAATATGCCGGCTCCTTGGACCAAAATTGCGAGAAGAAATCACTGATGTTACGTTGCAATATATAACAATTTTGTTTTTCAACATATGTTAACTTCAGATAAATACAACTGTTAATATTGCAGAGGATTGGGTCCGGACGGCATCCCGCTGGTCTGAAAGGCGATTGTTTTTATTCCATCTCGCTCAATAAAGCCAGCCAAATTATCCCATCTACAGGGAGAAATAAACTGATAGCTTAGAAATTTGTCTGCGATGATTTTCTTAAAACAATAGAATAATAACGTTCGACCATGATGGCAGAAAGATTTGGAGCAAGAACAAAAAATTAAATTTTTCCTGTCTACATTTGATACGGAGGCACACAACACGATCGATGTTTTCTCGAAGTTGCCGCGAAGTCGTCTCGAAATCGGCACGAGGCTATGAGTAGCCGAACAGTTCCGAATTAAGCTCACCGAAATTTAAATGAGAGATGGAGATGTGACCAAACACTGTGTGAAACAGACAACAAAATGACCGACGTAATATGAGACTTACTGGTTATATTTTACGATAAAATAATATTATTCAGCTACAACTTGCCTTTTATACCAAAACAATATGCGTTTCCGATGAAAACGACATCGTTTCCATGTGAACGGGACATGAAAACGCAAAAATAAAATTTATGTGGACGGGACCTGCAACCACTCGTACCCGTGCTTCATCTAGCCATGGAATACCGCTCTGTATTTCATAGAAAACGATGAAATATCGCCCTGAGCTGATCTCTCATTGGCTGAAATATATTTTATGCGAGCCCGGTTCACTGAAAGGCGGTTTGGAATAAATTGGTCAGACACGCAATGGCGTGACGGTTTAATAACAAGTAAAACCGATACATTACACTGAATTTAGTAGTGTATTAATATTAATATTACGTACATTAGTCTTCAGTGAAGGTGGGGCAAGAAAACTCCACCAGCCACAGAAATTGGCGCACCGCCCGAGTCCGAAAGCTCACGCACGCCCTCACGCACGCACGCACGCACGCACGCCAAAGGCCTGGCAAGAAAGACTTACAATATATGAATCAAGCTCACTTACTCTTTACGTACGGAGAAGTAAAGGAGAAGATGACGGCATGTATCACGAGCTGGAACTCGAAACCTCGATCGACCGATTTCACTCTCTTGGTTGCTAGTCTTGTCCTATCCACTACGCTACAAGCTACGTTGGTTGACTCTCTTGGTTCCTAGTCTTGTCCTATCCACTACGCTACAAGCTACGTTGGTTGAACAACGAGAAGCCTTGTGAATAGTCATGATATGCAACAATGTACGAGGCAAACAATGCTTCCTAATGATTTATGAAAAGAGATATTGCCTACAACGAGAAAACCTCGACATTGTGAAAAATAAACATTTTCTTGGCCTTCCGGCTCAGAGGATGTGATCTATTCACCTCGGGTGTCGCCCTCAGGCGAAACCCTCGGTGATAAAATACCATACCCCTCCCTCCAGGTCGATAAATGCTTCAACAATACTTGCCAAATGTAGTATCTTTGATTAAAGACCGGATGCTGATAACTCTTGTTTAGGAGGTCATTAGTTGAAAATAAAAAACCCAGTCCGAAAGTCTTTTTTTAACAGCTTTTTTCTAAGTCTGATAACTTTGTAAGTTTAGCTCCCTATTTCCGCGAATGAAAATTTGACCATGAATGTTCGGTAAAAAACATTTTACTGACACGTTGCCTTCCCTTTCAGAAAATGTGACTGTTGAAACAGCAATCAAAAACAGTCATACACTATTTTTTCTAACCTGGTTCATTCAATCATGATTAATGTACTTTAAAGTCGGTTAATCAAAGTAACCTTTGTAGTGAAGGTTAAGAGCTTCACTGATCGTGCCGGTCAAGAGAAGGGGAATCGTGACCGGTAATGGACATGTCAACTTGATAAATTTTCTAAGATTTGCAAGCTGTGAAATCAGCCGAGTAGAAACTCAGCTAGGTCAATACAGCTTCCGGGGAAGAGTGCATATTATTTTGCAAAACTCTGAGCAGATGTCAAGTGTCATATGTTAAAAGGGCCAACAGCTACCGGGTACAAGAGGCCGGATGAAGCTTAGGGTTCCTGCTTGCAAAAGCAACAGTCTTGCTACTTTTTTATAAACGAATGGAACAATCTTAATTGCGATAATAGCGATGATCTTATCCATGCGAATTTTAAAGCTTTTTACTGAAAAACATTGTAATATTACAGATATTATGTTAATTTATTTTAAATTAAAGTAATTAAGGACCAGTTGACCTATATTCTTAAATTTTAATTTACTGACATTATTTTAGATTACTCGAGGACCTCCTCGAGTGACTGTTAAATATCCATCTTATTATTAAATATCTATCTTATTATTAAAAGTTTGAGTAATACATGATATCTAAGGGGATGTATCGGTTATATATGTATCTGAAGGAACTTTCTAGTACCGAACTGTTACTGAAGTCAGGATGTATGAATCCAAAACGTGAACATGCTTCGCTGCAATGACGTTGAACTAATTATACTGTTCTTGATAGCTATGTTATCACTTTGAAAGAATGCTCGGTCACATTCCATATAATCATATGGAATGAAAACCTTACAGTTATTCTAGGGATTTATTGTGGACGGTGGACGGCCGGAGAACCTCTATAGGCTTAATTAAGCCACGCTATGGGGGTATTCGAAGGGCCGCCCTACGATATATATCACCGATCCTTATCCGAGAAAGCGTGAAGATCTAACCATTTTCAGTTCGAGAACGATATTGTTATGGTGTACTTTGTTTCGAATAGCATTGCTAGAAAAAAAAACGTTTAAAAGCTTAGCAAGCGTCATTTTAGTGGTTATTCTGGTCAGGAGCCCATTACCAGGAGCGTCCATCTCCCATACTAGGTCTGTGAGTAAGCGAATGACCGGATTGAGCTATATTTAGAACATATCTCATGGGAGTTCACGTGCCCACACTTTGGGAATCCAATCAAACTATAGTCAGGACAATGAAGCGTTAGTAAAATCACCTCAAAGAACAATAGATCATTCTTAATCTCGATAATTACGGCAAGCATATGCACGATCGCAGCATCAGAAGGCACGGCAGTTACCCGGGAAAATAGTTCCAACCGGTCATACGCTGACTCACGGGTATAGTATATATGGACACTCCTGGTAATGGGCTCCTGTTTTGGTAAAATGTTATCTTAGGGTGCGTTCGATTGACCGTATTCTGGAATAAGAATACATAGAATAATCACTACAAATCATGTTTACTGGGATTTTTTTAGCCACTGGAATACTAAATGTATCCTGAATGTCATATGGTAACAAGCATTTGTAGCTTACAATGCAAAATGTGCCCGAACCAGTGATTTCCACAGACTATTCCATCTATTCCTATTCCGGAATACGGTCAATCGAACGCACCCTTAGTATCATGATATGGTCTCCATTCACAAACTGATATATTATCTACTAGTTATTATTTTATTATCAAGATGATGTTCCTCGCACAGTGTTGACCATAAATTAAAAAAAACACCCCTCCCGTTTGTACGACCACTAATAATAATATATCTACAGTAAGCGTCAGGGGCGACCTCTCGAGGAAATGCATAATATCAAAGTTAAAGGCAGTGAAAAGAAACAAATATTTCTTCTAAAAGGGGATGTTTATATATTAAGTAAACTGTAGAAGTTTGAAATTAAATGAAATTATATTTCTCCAGTGCGTAGCTATCGACGTTTTTGAACATGATTTTTTTTCAAAACGAGGGCTATGTTGAAATAGTTTGCCGGGCTTTTACATAGTTTTCATAGCTCTGGCCATTTTATATTCTCCGTTAGAGGAGGATGGTTTGGCTATCCCTTCGTTTTTGCCGCCGGGGGGATTTTTATCCTGGCCCTATTTAAGACTAAAACATAAGGTTTTCCATACCCTTTTTCAGACCTGTGCTCTATTTCATAAAAAAAGAGAAATATATGAAAATGTGCGATCTCATACACACTATATATGCATAACTCGCGCGGTCACAACACGAAAAAGAGGTAGGTTCTCTGGAATGTTGAAGTTGAAATACTAGCAGGAGGTGTGAAACGTGTTGAACATGATTGTTTAGTTGAAATGCTTCTTTATAGTGCAACCAGCCTGGCGCATAGCAAATTAACGGCATTGTTTCACTGAACATTCGTTCAGTGCATTTGACAATCTCCCCGGGCGCTTCAATTTCAACATTCCAGAGGACCTACCGGCCTCGTTGCCATGCTAGTTACCAGGACTTATGCATAGGGTCTATACTTTCCTATCAAGATTATACCCTATTTCAGACTAAAAATGAGAAATTTATTACCCTATTTCAGACTAAAACAGCTCGAAACCCATCCCATTGGGGCGGCACATAACCGTACAGCGTATACATGGAGTAACCCCCTCCCCCTAGAATCAATCATATATGGGCTGAGGTGAAGTGTCACTAAGGCTCATTTTGTTCGCAACACCGGCGGTGCTGACGAGTCCCAGTAAGAAAGAAACAGCTATATTCACGTTGTATTCTAGTTCAAGTGCTTCTCATAACCCTTAGTGCTATGTTGAAAGAGTTTGTCGGCATTTTATAAAGCCAAAATGAGGCTGTGCATGTACGCATGACTGCAAAATCCCATGCAAAAAGTATATAAATCAGTGTATAATCATCCACATTTCACATAGGATCACTGTAGATCTGTTATATCAATAAGATAAGAAATACTATGTAAAAATGTGGTTCGTCAGTTCGAGTCCTCATATCACTGATCATTGCACACAGAAGAGAACATTTCGCCATTTGGTATTGGTCATCGCTTTGAAGTAAATGCGATTTTATTTGAGAGAGATAACAACTTCAGTCGCATTACAAGTTTATAATATGCATATAGCTTACCTGTTGATACCAGAACTATACGAAGGACAATTCTCTGCTTTCGTTTTGACCGCTCCAAAATCTCTCCTACTGGCGCTCCCGCCATTACAAAGATCACACAAGAAAAAATTGCACGAAATGGAACTTTAACAGCAATTTGTTGCACTCTAAACTCGGAAAACCTCGATATTCTATACATCAAAACACTGAAAATTTACTCTCCTATCTGAATTCAGCAGTAGAAAGTCAGTTCAGACATGCGTATTCAAGCTAAATCCAGTTTTCTTCTGCTTCATCGTCCATAAACGAGTAACTTTTGTAAATATTCACTTCACTCGCGAAAGCAAATTCAAATTTGTTCAGTCGAAATCTTAATATAATCACTCTAAATAGTTACTTGTTGCAGATTATACGTTACTTAACTTTGATTTGAAGGTATAAATTTTTCATAAATCATTTTGTTTGTTTTAGAAGACAAAATAGCTCCCAAAACCAAGTATTTTTGAGTGATTTGACTGGGCCGATACCGGAAGTGAGTCACCGGATATCGATATGTAGGCTTTTGTACGCATGATATGTACCGGCGAACTACCTTGTCACATAGTATGTTATATCTTTCTATTTCATGCCATAAATAGGGTCTCATATTCTGAATTATCAAATATCAAATATCCGATCCTTACATACCGTACGTACATAAGGTACGTTGTTTTTTGTTCCCCTAACTCTTGATATGCAATATCGTGCATTTGCTCAAAGCCTGCTAAACGTAACAAACTTCAGTAAACGTAAAACATTACACAGACTGAGAGAAATAAAAAAGATCTGTTCAATCAGTATACGTGAAATTCTGAGTATTCCCTTGTCCCTTAAATAGAGTCTCATATTTTAGATTCAAGCCTTGGCAAGTGTTTTATGATTTTCACCCTTAAATTGGGTAAGGGTTGCGATATCTCGCGGCACACCCAATCCTAAATTTCTAAATTTCCCCCCTCCCGGGCTTGAATCGCTCGATCGACTAGGAAAATTCTAGATAAATATCGACAATCTACAGAAGAAGAAAAACAAAGAGTATTCTATTGGAGGTTTATTGAACATGTGTTTAAGCTCGTGTTTTGTTTTGAAAACAAGGCCATTTAGCCTTGTTAATTCATATCGAATGAACAAATCCGAAATTGAGATCATCCAAAGTTGGATGATACCTTTCCCGAACTCATCAAGTCTCTTTTCGAAATATGATTTTATGAAAGTTGGCAGCTTTCGTTCTGAAAAAGCAGATGTTTTTTTTGAGAGGTGATAGCGAGGGAGTTAAACAGATGATCAAACGAATCCAGAAACTGTCAATCATTTTATGTATCGATGTATTATGTTGATACTACGATAAGCTCAAGTTAAACGAAAATGTTGACGAATATTGAGTAAAATCGTCTCATGATTTTACATTTTTTGAGCTTGCGTTTACAGACTGGAAAATACGCGGCTAAATTTCGGTTTGAGCTTTTTTATTTGTCATATCGAAGCGACATGACACCTTTATAGGAAACTCTGAGCAAAAACACTTCGCTTGTGTAGTTTAGAGAACAAACAGATAAACCAAATTCCTGCCTGCTTGTTGCGCATTCAGCCAAAACATAATATTCCATTGAATTTTCAAGTTTTCGGATAAATAAATTGGATTTTAAAGTGACCTCGTGACAACCAGTCTTTCGATTGATGATTGTATGAAGAATTAGTCCAGTATAACGGTCAAAATAGAGACGATATACAGTATTTCAATATGGTTTTAGTCGCAACCAAGATATTTGTGGTATTAGATTCAGTGAAAATTAATGCAATTTTTCTGAAGGATTTTTCAGTGATAGATACAACATTGATTTAACTATCAGGCAGATATTTCCATGCACGGATTTGCCCAAATCGGAACAATATGGCCACAACTTATAGCCGCCTGCATGAAAGGTTTTGTATATTTGCTAGCTGATATATGATTCCCCCAACAAAGAACATCTAACTTGTAAATCGTTAAATAAATAAACCACTAGACAATATCAGTTCGTTGGCGCTGAATTATAAAATCTGTTCATGATGAACAAACATGAAACATCGAGTAATACATGGCACAGCACTTTATGGCTCACTTGAATTGCTGACCCTTGCCTGGGAAACCTAAAAACATGCTTTTATAATTTCGTTTTATGTACTCTTTTCAGAATTTTTCCCTTGCAGGTGCGGGTTGTAAATTGTAGAAATTGCTTCGAATACAGCACAAATAAAAGCGAGAGATATCACGAACGTGTGATATTTTAGGGAATTTGTTTAACGAATGTTTGCCATGCTCGGCAATTTAATCGCTGTGGTTTTGATGTCAAATTGTGGTTTCTCCGGTCTTTCCATCGGATAATTAAAATGGATACTTCTTTTTTTATCGCAAACAAAAGAAGACTTAACTGAGAATTTAACGCCGTATCAGTATACAAATGTATTATCTCTCCGTGACTGAAAGCAAACTGACAATACAGTGGTTCGAGGTCGCAGTTTAGTTAATGTGCTACCAATCGCTTTACTTTAAAGATGAAAATCAGACTGGTAAAGGCAAGAAAAATTAACGCAACAGTTAAACACTAAACTGTGAAAGATTTCTTCGGAAGGAACCGTATTATGCAAAAAGCGATTAAATTGCTCGAAAAACCGAATCTCATTTGCAACCAGAGCTAGGTGAAACAACTCGTACTCATACCTAGTTACCACATTGAATTTGTAAAATAAAGCTAAACACTTTTAATGAACGTACCTTATCCTAAGGGTGTAAGAATTCAATGAGGTCCTTTGTAAAAGCTTTTCTGATGCAGTTTTGCTTCGATCTGGTTTCTTGGCTTCGCAAAGGAATAGATACTTATAAAATATTTGCCTAAACAAGAGCCAATCACAGGTATCTATCTTAAATCACCATGAACTCAGCTGCTCCCGGCGTCCGGCCTATTTTGATACTTCAAATAAAATATTTCTTGTAACTGTACATAATTTTATTTTGGCGTTTTACGCGAGCGGAACTCGACGTTAAATGCAGGAGCTTTGGTTTCTGCAATTCCAAATGATGCCAGATATTCTTATCAGATTTGTCAACAATGGAAACTTGGAAGAGATGGCTTTGTTAAGTGCTTTTTAAATTCCAATTAGTTGCGGTATATGGTTTATTAAAGTTTATATCACTGGCAGCTAAGTATTCTTGTCTCGGTTTCTTCATCCCAATTCCGTCAGACGCTAGTCCGGTTTATTGTCTGAGGTTAAGGTTCCGTTTTGATTATTTTTTTCCAACTGACATCTACAAATACAAGCGCTAGCCTAGCTAACATCATTAAAATCGTCGTCTGTCATAACCTTTTCCTTTCCAAGGGAATTAATAGAGTTGAAAAACAAGAGATAAGTTATTCATAGGAACATTCATCATAAATTGTTTTGATTGCCCATTTTGAGAAAAGCTCAGTTCCAGCATATCTATCATATTTGATGACGTAACCACAATAAAACGCGCTCTCAGATTGGCTAAATCTATCATATTTGATGACGTAACCACAATGAAATGCGCGCTCTGATTGGCTAAATGCATGCATGCTATATTATAGATAATCGAATGTGTGTTTGAATGGAATTCGGTATTAATTTGAACGAGTTAGTTGTTCAATAAGTATAAAAAATACATTACATATAACATATATATAACTTGTAATAAAGATCCAATGTCTTATGCCAACGGATAGTCCAGCTACAAGGAACCAAGGATTCATAGACGGTGCTTTGCAAGGAGTCCAATAAGATTAATAAAAAAGGCAAAGACCGTCAACTTATAACTGTAAAAGATATATTTAGAACGTTTCGGCCAGTACCACGCATTTTCCATTTTTTTAGCTGAAGAAGGCTGAATGGCCGAAACGTTCTAAATATATTTTTTACAGTTATAAGTTGACGGTCTTTGCCTTTTTTATTAATCTTATATATATATACAGTCAATGCCAAAAAGGTTGTCCAGCAGAACATAATATAATACTATAATATCCATTGTTTTGGGCTATTGTCTAGACCAAGACAATAGGCCAAAACAATGGATATTAAAGTATTATATTATGTTCTGCTGGACAACCTTTTTGGCATTGACCGGCTGGTCACAAACTAAAGAAGATATTTAATAGAAACACACTTAAACTAAGCTACAGTTGTATGCCCAACGTGAAGCAGATAATAGACGGACATAACAAAGCCACCCTGAAGAAAGACGTACAGCCACAACACGACGAAACTACAAACACGTGCAACTGCAGAAAAAAAGACGAGTGCCCATTAGAGGGAGAATGCTTGACGAAAGAAATTATCTACCAAGCCACAGTTACTACCAAAGACGCAACAGAGACATACGTAGGACTGACAGCGACAGAATTTAAAACCAGATGGAGAAATCACCAGATGTCGTTCAAGCACAAAAAACGGAAGAACGATACTGAACTCAGTAAATATTTGTGGCACTTAAAAGGAAAAGCAGGAAAACTACACAATCAAGTGGAGAATCCTCGCCAAGGCAAAGTCCTATTCAAATCTCACGAAGAGATGCAACCTATGTACTACAGAAAAACACCTGATAATAACTGAGCCACATAAGGCAACCTTAAATAAACGTAACGAACTCGTATCAACATGCAGACATCAACGGAAATACATTCTCAAGTATAATTAAACGTAATACACCATGCGCGCAATCACTTTAATGTGCGCACTCATTTTACGGCTTATTTCGAAGGTTTGCCATACCAATCATATTGTCGTATATCTCTTATCAATGCTCCGATTTGTGGAGATTGTCGTAACATAAAACACGATCACTTTAGCGCGCGCAACTATTTAACGGTTTATTGACGTGATCATATTATTGTTGTAGCTCTTAGCAATGCTTCAGTGTATAGAGATTAACTGAAGAGTGGATCGACTTCACGTCGGTCTACGAAACAGATTTGTATTAAATCTATGTACTCAAAAATTGAGTAGTCTACACATTGGCTTAATCCGCTCCTTTATTGTAGAGCACTATCTTGGTTTCACCGGTGAACTTCACCTATATATATATATATATATATATATACAATCATCCACATCCGTCCAATTCGCTAGGTTGAACAAACATGGAATCATGATACAATGCGCCATCTCGGCTATCACCATAATGGCTCTCCGTAAGCAACCACCCTGGAAATCAGGAATAATAATAATAATTTTACATTTACATATATTAAGCGCCTTAATCCTAATCGTTCAAAGGCACTTTACATAGCTGGAAAACAGGCAAGTTTATTTACAAGCACTATAAAAATCTTACGATCTAAACAATAACTAAACTAATAAAACTTTCCTTAAATAAATGTGCTTTTAACTTAACTTTTAACTCCCACTGAGGGGCATAGCCTAATAGTATGTGGCAACAAATTCCACAATTTTGGCGCAATAACAGAAAAAGCTCTTTCTCCATAGCTCTTTAAATTGACTGTAGGAACCTTCAGAAGGAACTTTTTGGCAGAAAAGGTGGTCGTAGCTAGTGCTGAATGAGGAGTAGTTGCACACACCACGCCCATGGGAATACGTATACAATGTGACTGGTACTATTTACAAAATGAGAGGCCGTACTGTTGTATCGGTAGATTCGGCGAGCATCTGTATCTCCTGCACAACATACACTCGTATTTTGTAAATTACTTCTAAAACGCAAACATAACTATTCAAACGCAATATAACCAAAATAACTTTGAAAAGAGTAACATTTCTATACATTTATCGAGGCTTCTTGTGTTCTAGTTGAGTGCAATATTTATTTCACTGAATAATAATCGGAAGAATTCCCTTGTACTTTAAAACAGCAATGTTTTTATCTATGATTTCTAGCTCAAAACAAATTTACATTTCAAATATAAATTTCACTAGTTCAGTTAGTTGCGCATCCAGCAAACTCAACTACATGCAAGAACAGGTTCGTCTGAGTTCTAACCTGAGATGGCATGATTTCGAAAGCCAAAAACATAAAAGGAGAAACAAGAGTTGCCTGAATCTAGTATTCCAGCCAGTATACTTCATATTCGACAGGGTAGGAGTGCGGGGATGATGAGTGCCTAGTGAACTAGAATACTTACGACACTCTTGATTATTGAACTGGAACACTTACAACACTAGGTTATTCAACTGGAACACTTACAACACTAGGTTATTAAACTGGAACACTTATAGAACTGGTGACGTAATGTAGTTCTATAAGTGTTCGAGTTCGATAATCAAGAGTTTTGTTTTGTTGTTTATCAATCACGTGGTATAATCTATCGCACCAGATTAACTCGATTAGTCAGTTTTGGTTATTCTGGGTAATAAATCCCAACTCAAACATTCCTATTATTTCATTTTGTAAATTGTATTATTTTCTTCTTTTTGAGTGAAATAACAGTTGTTGTTGGTGCTGCATGAGCTTGTAGGGCAAATGCAATTTGAGCATCACCTGTTCAAATTAATCGTTAATAATATTGATCCACGTATTTGTTCTTTGTGTCGTATTGCTATTCAAAGCATTCTGTTTCAGTATTTTTATTTCTTCCGGCTGTAAATGTGGATATATCTCAATATTATTGTCCTACATAAATTGTTAAAAATATTTGGAAAGACCGTTGGCGCTCAATCAATCCAATTCGTGAGTCCTGATTCGATAGATTTTGCTCACATCAATTCGGAATTATTGATTTAAGAACATATGTCTATATTCAGATTGAAGAACGATTCTTCAGACAATCGGCCTGTGATTTTCCTTCAAGTTCAAGTTCAATTTTATTTTGCACTATTTACAAGTTCAGTTTTAATAATTGGTAGGAAAGAGAGGAGAAAAAATTTTTGATATTCATTAAATTGAACTTGAACTTGAACTTGATTTTCCGGCACTGTTTGAGTGTACCATTGGCTTATAAGCAAATAAAAAACAGATAGACTTTAGTCTATTTAATCGGCTTGTTTAACAACATCCCTATAATTACCCCTATATAGGATTTAAGATAAAACATCGATTGTTGACTTATTACGCTTGTGTATTTCGTCCGGTTTCGATGATTTCGTCTGGCTTATAAGTTCGGATCTTTTAATGACGTCTGTTGATCGAAATTTCGTGTGACTGTAGAAAGCAGATAATTTTTGGTCTAGTCAAATTTGTGGCAAGTAGGCCGAATCGAAGTGCATTGATTAAGTGAAGCATTTTAATAGGAGACAGTATACGCCTTTGAATTGGAGATGTACTGACGCCTTTGATGTGAAGATGTACACCTTTGAAATGGAGATACTGGAGATGTACACCTTTGAAATGGAGATGTGCGTCTTTGATGTGAAGAAGTACGCCTTTGATGTGAAGACGTTCAAATTTGAACTGGATATATACGCCTTTGATGTGGAGATATACGCCTTTGAACTGGAGATGTACGCCTCTGATGTGAAGACGTTCGCATTTGAACTGGATATATTTATATAAAATATATATACGGAGATATACCGCCCTCGGGATGTATATGGCTCGAGGTATTTCACTCTTACATATACTGAAGTGAGTGGCCAAACGAAACGTAAGTCCAACGCAAGTTGGAAACTTGCATTGACTTGCGAGTCCGTTCAACTGTCCGTTTGGTCGGGACTTAAGAGCTGGTTCGGTGGTAAGGCCTACCCCGGGTCCTAAAGTTGCCGTAATTTTGGGTAACTTAAGGCAACTTTAGGCAACTTAAGCAAAATCGAGGTAAAAAATGTGGAAACTTAAGGCGACTTGATGCGATTTAAGGCAACTTCAGGCAATTTTGGGCGACTTAAGGCAACTTAAGGTGGCTCGCCTGGATTTTCCAGGGACGCACCATATCCACTTTGAACGGCTGATACTCCACTGTCAGAGCACGGTCGGGCTAGCCACTTCACCCATTTACTAGAAATAGAATAAACTTTCCAAAAATATAGGTTTGTTTGACATCGGTGTTACCATAGCAACACAGCGTTGACGTCATGTGTTTTACATATCAGCAATTTTCTCGAAATCTAGACCTAAACTTTTAAAACGACCTAGTGTCCTTTGTAGTCTAAATGTAGGTCTTCAAGACTGCAAAGTTTAAAAAAATTGTATGAGAGCGTTTTCGAAAAAAAATGGGTTGAATATTTCCATTCAAAAAATAAACAGTTCGCCTTACTTCCTGTTTAGTCGTCGAGAACTGTGTTTTCCGGACCGATTCAAACGCTGTTTTTAGCATATTTCATACCTGTGGCATAGGACTACTTCCCATGAAAATTTTATTCCATTTCCTTTATTCGATTTCGGTTTATGGAATAATAAGTAATGTAATAAATATGCTCATTTTACTCAAAATAGTAACGTATTTGCTAAGGAAGCTGTAATTCGAAAACTAGTCGATAAAATATTTTTTTAATCCATTCACCTGAAATTCAACATGTACTTCCCTTGCCCTGTAAATTTCAAGAGCATTGAATCATTTTAAGGGCGCGAAATAAAAACAAAAACATAGGGAACTTTTAGATTCATCCACGCAAGCTTCATTGCTGTATCATTTTGTTTATAGCTTGTGTCTTTCCGAAATTTCTCTTTTGTCTAGATTCTACATACTTGTGTGCTTTTGAACTAACAAGTTTACCATGCACGCTTGAGCAAGCTACACTTCGCTACTGCCGGAACGCTCGTGCAAATTCTGTTCTTAGGACAATGACATGCAAATTAGTTAAACCATGAAGCTTGGCAGTGCGGGATGATATAAATGTTGAATAAGTGTGTTTTAGTAACCAGATCGGGAAAAAGTGCCCGTGACGTATAGACCACATTTTCTAAATCTAAATTAAAAACGAGATTTTGTATTAGTGATATTATAAAACCTTTTGTAAATATATATTATAAGTTATATTATAACAGCGTTACAACTGGCAGCGTGACTATTGTACTAAAACAGAATTTGCACGAGCGTTCGGAATTAGCGAAGTGTAGCAAGCATTCATGGTAAACTTGTTAGTTCAAAAGCACACAAGTATGTAGAATCTAGACAAAAGAGAAATTTCGGAAAGACACAAGCTATAAACAAAATGATACAGCAATGAAGCTTGCGTGGATGTATGTAAAAGTTCCCTGTGTTTTTGTTTTTATTTCGCGCCCTTAAAATGATTCAATGCTCTTGAAATTTACAGGGCAAGGGTAGTACATGTTGAATTTTAGGTGAAAAGATTAAAAAAAAATTGTATCGACTAGTTTTCGAATTTCAGCTTCCTTAGCAAATACATTACTATTCTGAGTAAAATGAGCATATTTATTACATTACTTATTATTCCATAAACCGGAATCGAATAAAGCAAATGGAATGAAATTTTCATGGGAAGTAGTCCTATGTCACAGGTATGAAATGTGCTAAAAACAGCGTTTGAATCGTTCCGAAACACACAGTTCTCGACGACTAAACAGGAAGTAAAGCGAATTGTTTATTTTTTGAATGAAAATATTTAACCCATTTTTTTTCGAAAACGCTCTCATACAATTTTTTTAAACTTTGCAGTCTTAAAGGCCTACATTTAGACTACAAGGGACACTAGGTCGTTTTAAAAGTTTAGGTCTAGATTTCAAGAAAATTGCTGATATGTAAAACACATGACGTCAACGCTGTGTTGCTATGGTAACACCGATGTCAAATAAACCTACATTTTTGGAAAGTTTATTCTATTTCTAGTAAATGGGTGAAGTGGCTAGCTCGACCGTGCTCTGACAGTGGAGTATCAGCCGTTCAAATTGGGAATGGTGCGTCCCTGGAAAATCCAGGCGAGCCACCTTAAGGCAACTTAAGGCAACTTAAGGTGACTTAAGGCCAACTTAAGGCCAACTTAAGGCCAACTTAAGGCAACTTAAGGCAACTTAAGGCAACTTAAGGCAACTTAAGGCAACTTAAGGCAACTTAAGGCAACTTAAGGCAACTTTAGGACCCGGGGTAGGCCTGTGGTATATGGAGTTGCCTATAATTTAAGCATTACCCAAAAGAACGCCAATTTGCAAATAAGCCTTTTAAAGGACTTGAAATTTTCAAGAGATCTAAGTTCATCGCTGCCTATAAGGTATTCCAAAATTTTGCAGCTGAACGAATGTATACCATAAGTAGCTGAGATAACCCGCTGATTCAGGTTAACATATAGGCTCACTCTTAGTGTTCATTTACTAAATATGGTATTAAAGCAAAACATGACAAAACTACAAAAATAACACCCTGCGGATAGAAGAGAAATACCATGTGAATGTCCTGATATGAAGGATGGCAAAGATTAAAGTGGGTTACAAAAGCTATTCTAGAAAGTAACTTGTTTTCGATTACAGTCAACCAATGTCAAGTTGCTCTAAATTTCTCTCAGTTAAAATCAGTATTTTTCATTCACTCGAATCTTTGCCATCCTTCATCAATATTGTCTCAATATTTGCCATTATACCTGTAAAGCATACTCTACTAACTGAGTAATTATTTTTGCCTTTCCTCGTGACCAATTGGTGGTTGCAATTGACATCAAACAACGCCTGATGCCGTATCATGTCATTTGCAGCCGTCTCAAACGATATTCTACTTTGCAACCTGGGAGTCATCAAGTGAAGTGGGAGAAACAAACTAGATGATATCAGAAATGCCCAAAGCTATTAAAGTCCTTGCTACAGACATACAAATCAACACTACGCATCACAGCAGAGAAAATAAGATTTATGGTTACTTTTTGTTGGCATTTGTACGTTTTGTCTCATTGCTTATCATGATCCAAATATAAGCTCGAGATAGTAAAAGTGCGCCATATACACTTAATGCCTGTCATGATCAATTCGTGACCGAGGAAGATATCACATCGTGCAGGCAGACGCAAAGTCTAGTGTAGTTCCTGTTTTGTTTTTAATATACAACACAATTTAAAATATCATTATTTTCTACACAAATTACAAACACCACTGACTAATAATAAAACTACACTGAACGTATTTATAAATTACAATGACTGTAAATGATCTATACTTATTGGGTTAGTGAAGCTAAGATATGCAAATTGGGAGCGCGTAATGTGGCTCTGACCATCTTTCTTACAATTTTTTTTTTATCAGTTATACTGAAGTCTGTTATCGGGCCTAAACTACGATTGGAAGAGCTTATTTGTGTTAATTATGGAGTACAACGTATGATAACCAATTTAACTCAACGATCTGGTTCGTTAATGGATTAAAATCTTTGTTGATCAGATTTCAGCCGAACAAAAAGTCGTATTCAATATCATGTTGTTGATCATTCTTCCCGTTGTCACATCCCCTTCACATTTAGTCGGGCGAGAAAAACCGATCGGCTCAACCATTCCTGATCTTTCGTCTAAGCCCGTTTCTCTGGCTAAGAGGGACTGCTATTTCCTCCCGGGTATTTCCGTCATTTGCCTTTGGTAAGTGATCAGAGAGCTGGAAAGAGCTGCGGACTGACTGCATGTCCATAAACTTTTTAAAAGCTTATTCAGGTTTGAACACGGTTAGTACAACATGCAAATTTTCAATAATATTACATGTAAGTATTGGCAAGTGAAAGAATTCAATGATATTCTTATCACTTACCATTCAAACACGATCTTTCATATTTACTTTAACACTATCAGTATAAAAGGACTATCAGTAATGTAATTATGCAGAGTTGAAACATGACAAACACAGGCAAATTATATAGAACATTCTTTTGGTTTTGTCCTCTATACTAATGATTTGCCCGTGTGAAATCATTAGTATAGTGCTCAGTTATTCAGCTAGTACCGTTTTCTACATAGTTGTTGTAATTCAGTCGCAAACAGTCTGCGATGGAGGCGAGTACGAAGTAATGAGAAGGCCGACAGTCGACGACGTTACAATTGCTCTAATGAACTTTAAGACGTTGCGAATGATGCGAGAGAAAAGCCACGATGCACATGGAAATATCTTCGTAAACAGTTTGCGATTGCTAATAATGATAATAAAATAAACATGATGCGAGAGAAAAGCCACGCTGCACATGGAAATATCTTCGTAAACAGTTTGCGATTGCTGACCATCCCAGATTGTTTGCGGTGAATTACACCCGAGGGGGGAGAGGGGGTACTTATATGATAAATGGGTAGATATGTGCGGTCACGCGGTTCAAACCCTGACCCTGTTTGACCCCAAAACCCCGATTGCCCTATTTTTGTAAAAACGAACCGTGATTGCCCTACCTTGACAGCCCAAATTAGGCTCAAATCCTGACCCTAACTGCCCAAATTTAAATTAGGTCCAAACCCACCCCCGCCGCACAAATATATTACAACTAGATGCAAAAACAGGCTTTGGGTGCAGCGTAAACCGATGCCAACTACCTGTCAAATCTGATACGACGAGTGTTTTCCCGCGATATTAACAAATATTTGGATCTACATGACATTTAGAGTTATTACTTTCTTAATCATTGGTCTGATATTTCAACTAAAGACTCGGGTTTCCTTGTTAACGTGTTCATTCCACTTCTATCACCACGTTTTAGGTGGCGATTTTACAGTATCTATAACTTACATATATTTTGAAGTTTGAAAGAAAAATAGCGAGAAAGCCACTAAGACCGGTTTTTATTATCTGTTTGGATTCTCTTGAATTATTGATTGTCTCTTAATTATAAAGGCAGTAAAAAAGCAAAGATGAGCCGCGAGAGTACCGCAAACAGTGCGTAATAGCTAGACCTTTCCCTTACGAGAAGATTATATAATTCCGTTATGCACAACTTTAAAACCGAGTTGAATGCAATTCAGTAATCATGCATGTTTGTTCTCGGGAAAAAACCGCAAACACTCAAACTGGAAAACAGTTTTGGTTACAACCACCGCAAAATTTAACGGTTTCAATCAACGGTTACTGGAAAGGTTACTGGCAAATCATTTAACCACTTTGAAATACAGCGTTAGTCTGTTCCAAACCTTAGTTAAAGCTTCAATGGAGATTACCTTTTTATGGTTTTCCTCAGATAACACCCATCTGTCTGCTATGCACAAAAATCGATCTGAAGAAAGATTGTTCGTACATATAGTGGCGCGAATAATAATAATATATAATAATAATATTAATATGAACATGTTCAATAAGATATCTTTATATACTTCCTTTGGGCTCATTAAATCGGCATGATTTTTAGATCGATCATTTTTAGGAATTCTGGCGTCGTTTGAAGAGGTTACACGCTGACAGAGTGATTCAGAAAATAACAGGAGCTATAAACTAAGTGCAGAATATGTACGTAGTCGTTGTATTAAAAGCTCTTGAACGCCCGAAAGATATTAACAAACTGTGATGCATGCACATATGATTTCCGTCATTTTTGCCGGAACGTCTGATATGCTGGGAAGTAGCTACTTTTCAACAAGGACACCCAACGAGTACTTTTTGAAATTAGTTTGAAACCAGTTGTGTGCAGCTTATCTAGCCATTTTAAGGTATCAGGAGCCCTTTATGTGATATTTTTTGTGAAAAAAAATCTTATTGATTTTTTAGAATGTTCAAAGTTAATTCTACAGTTTATTGAAAATAAAATTTCAAAACATTTTATTTCCAACGAGAAATTACGGCGAAAAGAAATATGGACGGGAAAGCAGGCTGTCATCGGCTTATTAGCACTTGTGAAGCGTTCTCATGGAAACCGCGAAAAAACACGTGAATCTTTTATAGTAAACACGAAACACGCTCACTCGTCTAGCTCGTCGTGAAATAGTAATTTGGCAGCTTCAAATTACGAATTGAGCTATATAAGGGAGGGCTTATGTCCGTTTTCTTCCGCAAAGAAACGAAAGTCGCCGCTGACGTAAAGCGATCTCGGTTGGCTCATATTATAACCAAGATAATCAGTGGGCAGAAGTTGCAGATTCTGCAAAGTCAATTCAAAGTTGAAAGAGTGCAAGTGCCCATAAACTTCGCCACGAAGTTTCGACTGTAGATTCGCCTTCGATAGCCGAAGATGAAGAACCGATTGAAACCGAACAAGATCTTCTTCGTTTTGTCTGTTTCTTTACGCTTTCTTCGTCTTTGCCTTCTCTGTGCACTCATGATTTCTGTGAAATACCATGACAATGGTAACGCTAAAATTGAACTTGTCTACTGCGATATACTGATCGCACTGAAGAGCTAACTTATCGTGGTCTGCGTAGTTCATAGCCTCCCCCTCAGTGGGATGCCAGGAAACTTTGAAACCATTTTTCACGGCGTTATAAATGCAAGTTTTGTAGCATGTATCTGATGTATTCGAAGCTCCTGTCCCTCTAGATTTTAATAGATCGGATTGAAAATTGGCATATGGCTAGATCAATATGTTGACAAAAAAATGTATCTCAGTTTTTTAATCCGTTGTTTTGTTCTTGAGATACTTTCATGTTTCTTTCTTCAACCCCTAAAAAAGGTGTTCCAGATCTTTGCAGTTGATTATTTTCGCGACGGAATAAGATATCAGAAAACTGAGACACGCTTATTTAGATCAATATCTCTACTTTATGAAGGTCGTTTCAGCGCGGATTTCCGTCCAATTCCCGAGGGACAGGAGCTCCAGGTATAAGGTATGGTGAAATTGGATTAAAATCACAATAAATAAAAGAGTATTTAATAATAAGGAAAATCAAGATGTTTTCTACAAATTATGTTTATTAAGCTTTCAGAAAATATATACTTTGTTGGAGTTTTCTTGAATTTAACGCGCGCAATTAAATGTTTTCGGGAAGCGCTCTTGAAGGGCTCCTGATACCTTTAAGGCGCCTACTATGTCTTTTGACGTATTCTAGAAAGCTCATTATTAGCTGTTCGGATTTTCTAGGTGGAAATCGCGTCAACCGAAAATACTATGGCAAAATATTCCCGGCCTACGAATTTGTTAGTAGTCTAGAGCAGAAACAATAATTTTGTAGCCCAAGTAACTTCATGTTGCAAAGTTTTGTGGAGGTACGAATTTTTTAGGGATTCTTTTTTCCTTTAGGCAATTCTTAGTCTCCCTTTTCTTCTATAATTTTCTAGGGATTGAAAACGAATTTTCTAGTCAGTATTTCAGAAAACAATTTTCTAGGGACAATTTTTCAAATACGAAAGTTTTAGGCTAACTTACTCTCCCGAAAAGCTTTTTAACCGAAAACTTCGTTGGGTGCCCTTGTTTTCAACAAAGTGATTCAGATGATAATATGGCTGATAATAACTCTAAGTGTGAAACAACACAAACAAGTGCTTAATTTCGAAAGCACACACTACAAAACATATAATAGGGCTTAGACTAGAAACTGAGCAATTTCGAGTTTGATTATGTTACTCTAGCTACCTACTGTGAATCGATGTTTACAGTATTCACAAAACAAACCTTTAACTTACTTAAAGTATCCCACGGATATTTGTTCAAGCTTTCCGTTCGGATGTTGCCACGGCGGATTCAAACCTCTTCGATAAGCGATTCCAGTAACGGCGAACCTCGTACGGGAACTCGTACTGGCGCAATGATAAGGACGAAACTGAATTATGCAGTCAAATTTGCCCGAAATTTAGATTAGTAGACCAAGAAACAGGTGGTAGAATGTATTAACTACATGACGTTAGCATAGAGCCATTAGAGGGAATGGATCTGGAATAGGATCCTGTAAGGATTTGTAGTTCACAATTTTCAAAATATAAATTATCGGAAGACGTCTTGATTATCAAATATTTTGAAAGAAATGATATAAAATAATTTTTGAGCTATAAAAAGAAATGAAAAACAACTTAGTTTAAGCGGTGAAAAGCAGGTATTGTGGTTGCTTGAACATGTCCTCCAGAGGCGTTTGTCAACTTTGGCAAGCACAGCCGTTTATGCTCTCCATGGTCTTCATAGGGCCGATCCGGAGTCGACCTTTCGTTTTTTCTTTATTTCTGTGGCCCTTTTTTCACTCTTGGGGCCGCTCTCTGATGACGAGTCGACAAATTATTCGCGTATTTTTGCCTTGAGCGCCAAACTTTACTGTTACGGTTGGCGTACGTCTTACGTTTCGAATCAGTATCTGTTCTGATTCGCAGGTAGAGATAGGGCTACAGATGCATGTTCAGATGGAGATAGAGTGCGGCGCAGTACTACGTTCGTGATAGTATTTCTCACTCTTTTAGTGACAAGCTCTTCGAACTGAGCGTTCCTTGTTGAGATGAACTACATGATAGTCTGGTAATCCAGAAACTAACACCATCTGCCTTGCAAACAAACAATGCGTATTTCCAATCTTTTCTGCAGCAACTGCATGCTGTAACAGTCCGAGACGAATTGCTTCTCACTTCTCTCCGACAGAAATAAAGCCCTGGGCCGGGTTGTTCGAAGCAAGGTTAACTTTAACCCTAGGTTAGCGCTAAATCTGTAATTATAATCTGTACAGTTTAACCCAGGGTTAGCGATTTAAAATTTCAAGACTTTTAGATCGCTAGAATACCCTAGTTTTAGACCACTCTCGAATCTGAAGTTCGTCTCAAAGATCATTGAGAAAGCTGTTGCGGGTCAGCTGGAGGGGCACTTAACTGTCAATGACTTGGGCGAATCTCTTCAGTCAGCCTACAAACGACTACACAGCACTGAGACAGCCCTTCTTAAAGTGCAAAATGACATTTTGTCCTCAATTGACAGTCATAAATGTGTTGTACTCTTGCTTCTGGACATGTCAGCCGCCTTCGACACAGTTGACCATGACATATTACTTGATAGGATGCGTACGCGTTTTGGGATTAGAGGCAATGTACTCAAATGGTTTCGATCGTACCTCCAAGACCGCAAGCAGTTCGTTATGATAAATGGAGTAAGGTCAGCCGTTAAAGATCTATGCTGTGGTGTCCCCCAGGGGTCAGTTCTTGGGCCCATACTGTACCTGTTATATACGTCACCTCTAGGTGACATCATCAGACGACATGGTCTCAGTTTCCACCTATATGCTGACGATGTCCAGCTTTATTCTGGTTTTGATCCCACACCTGAGGGTCAGTCTAGTGCTGTTGCACGTGTGCAAGCCTGTGTGGGTGAGATTGATTCCTGGATGAGACGTAACAAGTTGAAGCTAAATAGGGACAAGACGGAGCTCTTGATCCTAAGTGCTCACCATCGTCCACGCCCATCGATAGACTATATCGATGTCTCCACCGAAAGGATCTCGTCATCCACTTCTGCCAGGAATATTGGTGTCACCTTCGACCAACATATGTCCCTTGAAGTACATGTCACTAATGTCTGTAAAACATGCTACTATCACCTACGTAATATAGCTAGAATAAGGGACTGCCTATCACAATTGGATACTGAAATCCTAGTCCATGCATTTATCACTTCAAAGTTAGACAGCTGTAACTCACTATTATATGGACTACCTAAATTTTTAATTGACCGTTTTCAGAATGTTCAGAATTCAGCAGCTCGTCTCGTTACGCGTACTAGAAAATATGACCACATCACACCCATTATGAAGCAATTACACTGGCTTCCAGTGTGCCAACGCATTGTTTTTAAATTATTATTAATTACCTATAAGGCACTTAATGGCTTAGCCCCTACCTATATTAGTGACCTTATACAGCCATATGCTCCGTCTAGGAACTTAAGGTCTTCTTCTAAAAACTTACTTAAAGTACACGTAGCTAGACTAGCTAGTTACGGTCATAGGTCTTTTGTATTTGCCGCGCCTAAATTATGGAACTCTCTACCAGATTTTATCCGTTCTAGTGATTCAGTAGCCAGTTTTAAATCAAATGTTAAAACACATCTTTTTAAGAAATTTTATAATTAGATAGTTTATTTGTTATTAGATAGTATAATGTAAATTTGTAATATTTATGTACATATATTTCCATACCTATCATATCTTAAATTAGTATTTTTATACTTATTTTATTAGTTCGTTAAAAAATTGTAAAGCGCTATTGAGCTATAGGAAATAGCGCTATATAAATAATTCATTATTATTATTATTATTATTATCATTAAAGTGGAGTTTGAGAAGCCATGTGAAAAACTCAGAGCTTGTTTTAGAAGCGAGTTTCTAAATAAAGTCAGAGAAGGGGTTAAAAAACCTCGGCCTTGCCTCGGTTTTCAACCCCCTCTCACTCTATTTAGAAATCGCTTCTAAAACAGCTCTTCGTGTTTTACATATTACTTAAGATTTTTAACAAAGAACGCGGTGCTGGTAACGCGCGCACATTTGCAATTGTTCGTATACCTGCCAGGCGAGACAACTTTTTTTTGTGGGCGCCAAATTTTAGACACCTTTAGCAAGTGTATTGGAGCCGACGGCTCCGTTTACAATACGATTTCTGAGCTTGCACTTTTTACATTCATGCTGGAATGGTTTTACAATTAATTAGATCGTGTTTTAAAACTCATGCGTTATATATGCACTGGCAGAGCTGACCTAAGGCTTGTAGGAGAAAACGGACGACGATGTGATGTGAAATTGTGAGAGTGTAAAATATTTTGACGATTTTACTGCTTTTTGTTAGTTTTCAATTACCGCCCGAGGAGAATAATTACCCTTGTAGTAACGCTTATTTGAAATCACATTTGTTCTGGTCAGGAGGAACACTGGTGAAACTTCTTGAAATTCTACAGACATCGCTCTATCATTCAGATGATGGAAACGTAACAAACTTCAATCAGAGAAAATTGCATCCCGACCGTGCAGTGTAAGTTTTTTGTCCCCAAACTTATTCCAGATAACCAAAAGTATTACATTTTACTCACTCTCTCATTTCTGATTGGGTGATAACACACAGCTAATAAGCAATTATTGGATGAGGTTGAGCATAATAGCGAAAATTATCAAGACAAATCTGCCGAGGCTGATAACACTGACCGAGGTCTTGATAATTTTCGCTATCATTCAAAAAGCGAATTCAATAATTATTTTATTATACATTTTAAGCAAACGTTTTAGCAAAAAGAAACTGGCTAGCGAAAACGAATCGAAGTTTTTATCCAGGGGAATAATTTTATTATTTAGGGGAAAAGAAAGACTGGAAACATAGCTGAGAGTAATGGGCTCCTGCTGAGAGCTTAAGATAGCAAAATGGCACAAAAAAGCGAAAGTATGTCTCTACTTTCTAGCGTAAAATGGTCAAATTTGCTTATCATCGAGCGCTACCTAAAGATAATACCTACAGATAATATTGTACGCATGAGCAGTCAATCCCCACTCCCTCATTTCTGATTGGTTGAGAACACAAAACTAATTAGATAAAGTAGATAAATAATTTCTCTTTTTTGTGCCATTTTGCTATTTTAAACTCTCAGCTGTTTCCAGTCTTTCTTTCCACTAAACTCGTAAATAAATCAATTTGTACGTAGCTCGAATAAGAAGCAACATATCTAGAAATGCAATCGTCAGCAAACCAATTGACGGCGTTTTATTCAGCTTCGTTTTCGCTAGCTTTCTTTTTGCTCAAACGCTTGCTTAAAATGTATAATAAAACAATTATTTTACTTTGGTTTTCGCTAGATAGCGAACAATTTTTCACTGAATTGTATGTGAATAGGTGGATATTTACCGCCGGAGCCGCGAAGAGGCGAGGTAAATATCCAACACATTTCATCGACACTGAGATCAATAGTTCTTTTAGTATATGCCACACAAGTGAATAACCAGCACCAAATAGCTATTTTATTTTCTGTCAAATGAACAAAAACTCAATAATGAAGCAACAAATAATGCAATAAAAAAACATGTGGCTGCATTCAATGAAAACAATGAAACATGCAATGTACAAATTAGCCTCGTAATTCGTCATTAGCAAATGTATTGTCTGAACACGTCACTTTCCAGGATATGGATTATAACCTTGCATAGTGGAAACTACTTAAAGTGCATATAAGCCCAAATTAGTTATATTTGATATCGATTGTACATGAAGTGGACAGTCCAACGTTGATTTGGGCGTTGCGTTTACAAGATATAAAGGTTTATATTTTCAATATGCTAATGATGTGATGTCATCACCGACATTTGCTTTGCAATTGTGAATTAAGCTATTTTCTAATCTAATTTTTAATATTTTTTGTTGTAAAATAATTTTGATAAACTTCAAATATAACTTAGAATTTAAAAATAAGTACTGAATTTGTCTCTACCAGCATGCTTTTGTATAATAAGTGATGTCGGTGATGACATCATGCATTAGCATATTGGAAATATAAACCTTAATATTTCGTAGACGTAACATCCAAATCAAGAAATATTCTACCTTTGGACTATTCACTTCATGTACAATCGATATCAAGTATAATTTAAGTTGGGCTTATATGCACTTTAAGCGCTCGGGTAAAGCAACCGTTCCTTTTTCTTCGACTGATTTGAACTGAACGGCGTCTGGTGTGTTCCCACTGAGATCAGGCTATTTTTCGAATCAGGTTGCCGCGAAAAATAAACAAGCCTTGTGGAGAGTAATTTTATGCAACAATAGTACAATGCTTCCTGATGATTTATAAAAAAAATGTTATTGCGTACAACAACCTCGCCATTGTAAAACAATAAGCATGCCGCTCGGGCTATACGATTTATTCACCTCGGGTGCTCTAAAAATAACCTGATCTGGGAATATACTGACTCACTGATAAAGTACGGGAGATGGACACTAGCTCCAGGTAATGAGATCCTGTGAATGATTATGACGATACAAGAACTCAATGTTCTTTTCACCAAGGAACGATCGTATCAGTTTAGTTTTTAGATAACCCATGCTTTTCTGTCGTAATATAGACTAGGAGAGCATCACAAGAACGCACTGCGTAATTAGTAATTGTCTTCGTATTACGAATGTAACAAATATGTGAGCATGAATATATAAATAAAAAAATAAAAAAATTAACGCACGAGTTCGTTAGCTAAAACACTTGAGCTCATCCTGGTTGTTTTGGAAATGTAAATAACTCTTATTATAATTAACTAATGCTCAGGCTAAGAACGATAGTACTGAACGGCAAGGAATGAAAAAGGTGGTACTTTTCTATTCTTCTTTCTCGTAATTTCATTTGTTGATACTCAAATTCATTAGAAAACCATCGAAATAATACATTTTTATTCGAGAAATTTATTTTTGATCGAACTATGGTTTAATTTCGTATTTGAAGAATATTCTCGAATTTGAGATTGAAAGATCTTTTGTTTTCTTCTTTCCGTTTGGCTGGATGGTGTCTCCTTTGAGTTTTCATATTAAAAAGAGGCAATAGCATAAAACAAATCTGGGTGTAGTTAGCCTCCTAAAGCAGACCCCCGCGGCGAGTTCCGTTTCACTTCCCGGCCACAAGTGAAAGGATCTGCTTTAGGGTGCAGTTAGGAGGGCCTGAATGGGGTTAACTGACTACTGACAAACGGCCTTAAAAATAACTGACAACTGACAAATGACTATTTTTTTACTGACAACTGACAACCAAAAATGAACTGACAACTGACAAATTTGGTTTTTGTGGGTCAAACATTGTAAATTTTCTCTAGTAATGATTAATTAGGGCTAACTGACAACTGACAAATGGCCAAAATTTTAACTGACAACTGACATGTAGACCCCCCCATTGAGACCCTCAGTTAGAACTGTACACATCTCAGACAACACTTAAGGCATATTCAAGAAACAACATATGTGAGGTTATGTCCATTGCCGCAGCCTATCGTCTTTTGCTACAGTTCTTAACTTCGTTTGCTCGGCCCGTACAGTAAGCTATGGACCGAGTGTTCCCCTTTTTTATGACCCAAGCGCGAAGCGCGAAGGTGTCATGATAAAGCTTCTTCATTTTCTTTGAGACCGGAAGTGAGCGGAAGGTCCGTATGGGAAGTTATGGACCGCAAATTTACCAATCAAAGCTCTGGAAATTACTTAGCTATATACTATAAATTACAGGTCCTGAAAAGCTGTTGAATGTACTCGCGTTCGGCTCGTGCATCTACTGACAGCCGGGCTTATCAAGTTCTCAAGCGTGCATTATCGTTTATTTGTAGGATAAAACAAGAAGTTCCGGTATAAAGGGTAAGCCCCTCCTCTTTTCACGCATGACGAACTCGAAATTACTACGGTAAAGAACGAAGGTGAGTGAATCAGCGTCCTGTGAAAATGCGAAATTTAAAGGGTTTAAAATCAACAAGCCATCAAAAAGTGAACAGAAGGAAGGTAGTTGTTTATTAAAGACTTCAGGCGTTATTTTATGAAATATATAAAACACAAGGAGCTGTTTTAAAAGCGATTTCTAAATACAGCGAGAGAGGGTTGAAAACCGAGGCAAAGCCGAAGTTTTTTCAACCCCTTCTCACTGTATTTAGAAATCGCTTTTAAAACAAGCTCCGAGTGTTTTACATGGCTTCTCAAGCTCCACTTTAATGATAAAATTAACGATCTAAAAGTTTTGAAATGCGAGCTGTATTTGGATTTCTAAATACTCGTCATGGTCATGATTTCTGTTGTATTCACCTCATGAATTATTAATGAGTTTGAGAAGACTGTTTACGATCTCTGTAGCCTTTACTATGCAGATCGTTTTTTGTGTGTTTGATTTGAATTTCGCGCGACACGCAATCAGTACTGGAGCACTCAAGCGGAGCATCACAGAGATGTTCACTGGCACAAAGGCTGAGTTACAACTGAAGGTTTCAGTGGCCTGGCCATGGCTACCCCAGCCTTCTCGTCGATCCTAAACTTTGGCTTAGCTAGAGAGGGCAGTAGAACCTCTGGCACCCAGGGTAGGCCATGGCCGCTCTATACCGGAACTTCCCGTTTAAATATAATGAAGATATCCTATTACTTTACCTGTTTGTTGTGCCCATCTCAAATCCTTTGCGAAAAAGATTCTTTCTTCAAGAGATTGCCATATCAATGTATATTATCGTGCGTTTAATGCTATTTAAAATTTCATTTGAGAGTATACATTACCTTTTTAAAATGAATAGGAAATTAATAGCACATAAAAAGCCACACGAGTCTAGTAACCCATAATGCATTTCACGCACATAACCGCCAATCCCGCTATTTTGTTTGCCAGTTTGTCTATATAGGAACAGTGAAGCACGTAGCTGGCATGCAATAGGTAATTAGAGGCAATGATGTTGGCGGACGGAGTGTTTGGTCTTTCTTAAGCTGATGTATAACAGGTAAGACTACACTGTGAGTAAAATAGTCCACTGAAACTGGAAAGAGATCTAGACGGAGAGGCCTTTATACGGCAACGTTCAGTAGTTTCTGAATGTTAAAGTGATTCAAGATTAAAGTAAAAGTAAAGCCCCTTTAACGTCGGTAACTCCTGACGGTACACTTTACCACTTCCACGTCAGAGCTCCTGATTAAGGGAATTCAAAGCTATATAAGTTACTCGGATTACCGAAGAGGAGGATTAAGAGTAATCATATTTGACTGCTAACTTCGCTTGTCAGTGGACTACTGAATATACTAACAAACTCATGTTTTGATGAGAAATTAATGAGCAGTACAATGTACGTCACTTTCGACTTGTTGTCCGAAGAGGGGGTTTCATGAACCTGTCGACGAGAATCGACTTCACACCGAGTTTCTTGGAGAAAGATGCCTTTTCTAAGAGAACCAATATTCTTGTTTCAAAACGCAGGTGCACCCACACACAGCTTGTCAAGACTTCCAGCGTATTTTTCATATTAAACGCATCTTCTATTTGCTAATCATCATCGACTGAAAAGGCGACCGCTATTATACTACTCCAAGAAAAATACCATCTCAATTACGAAGACAGATATAACCAGTAGCGTCCAAAACAACCACCATACACACTCCATGTAATAGGTTGTTACAGTTCAGCCAAAACATCTTTCCGTGAGCGCGTTAACACGAATATCGTATCGCATAATTATTTTTCTGTTCAACAATGGTTTCGATACAGGCACACGATTTCTGAAAACAGATCGAAATATATTGCGTGACTGTGTGCAAAAGGAAATATCGTCGACTATGACTCATATTCCGGTTAGCTCAGTGGATCACAAGCTCATATCTGGCGTGTGGGAGTCCGATGATTCAAACCTCAGCCGCACCCTCCACCCAGATATCAACTGATACAATTTACTGTCACATTCCATGTATATGGTCAATATAATATATCCCATATTTTGAAAGCAGAACATTTACTTTCCACGTAGTAGAGTAGTGTCGAGTATATTCAGGAAGAGTGATAAAAAAAACAGAACCGTGGGTGAGAAAAGGGATGTTTTGTTTCTTTTTAGCGACTTGTTTGATTAGGAAGTTTAGAAAGATTAGATCAAGATGAAACACACGAAGATGCAGACAGTTTTAGAAAAAATCAGGAGCTCATAGCACAAAACAACGAGACAAATGGCAATAAAACACAAGCGGGAGTCGCGAAGTATATGTACGATACTCTGTTACGATATGAGTGACCGAATTGTATCGCATGCATATACAATGGCATATACAATGGCTATCCGATACAATTCGGACGCGAATATAATTCCTAACGATAATCATAGAAATAATACAATCATCAAATAATTAATGTTTGGTATGTAGCGAGTAGTCAACGGAATAAAAACCAGCCTATCTTGTGTAATTTCACCCAACTAGATGAATTCTTTGGGTTATTACTCGCGCAAATGAAGTTCATGGGGGGAGGGGGTTAAGCCGATTTGAAATTTTGTTTTGGCTCTCATTTCACCACCTGGACATGGATTTTAACCAATATAAAAGTACCCCCTGCAGTTTTCTCTGGGTAACATTTTGGTGAAAACCCCATGTCTCTACGACTTTGTAACCATTTAACTTTAATTTTGTAGTTCTTTTCAGAACTTGAAATCTTAGAAACCAACCAGTTTTGTCATGAATGACATTCCGAAGATATTTGTAATTCGTGGATTGGAGGTTTATATATAATGTTTGGTATGTAGCAAATAGCTAAAGGAATAAAAGCCAGCCGATCTAAGGAGAGGAATCGCTCACTTAATTAATTCATTAAATGACAATATAAACTAGCTAAAATCCTACCCTGAACCATAAAAATTCGTGCGGCAAACGTCGCAACCACTACTCTAAACAACCATCGTCACTCAATTGCTGTCAAATTTTTAAAATTTAAAACCACTGCTAATCTATGTATTTTTAGCCAATCAGAATGAGTGAGCGATTCCTCTCCTAAGGAAACCAATATTTTTTTCCCACGGACTTTGACAAATGTATGGAAAACTGAAAACACGATTACATGCTTCCCAGCACAGCTACATCCCTCAAATTTCGAACAGTTAATCTTTTACCTGGTATCTTAAGTTTGTATCTGAAGAAAATTTCAGAAATTCGATTTTACGGATTTTATTTGGCATCGGATTCCCATACAAACACTGTATTTCGCGCCATGTTTGCACCCCTTTCAAAACGTCGGAATTAACCGCGAACTGGTCTATTACCGTAAGAAAGAAAATTAATTTGTTTTTCCATCGGACTGAATGGGACTCTATCGTCTGATCATATTGTTTTGAAAATCTAATTATGAAAAGTAATTAAAGGC
The DNA here is from genome assembly GCA_030867875.1 of Actinernus sp. WN-2022. Taxonomy (NCBI): domain Eukaryota; kingdom Metazoa; phylum Cnidaria; class Anthozoa; order Actiniaria; family Actinernidae; genus Actinernus; species Actinernus sp. WN-2022. The sequence goes on from JAOWCC010001501.1 coordinate 7,493,866, forward strand.
GAATAAAGGAAAGAATAAACACCATATTTTGTGAGAAAACACTCAGTCTACGAGAGACTGTTTGGACCCAGATTACAAGGTTTTCAGAAGATCGTGTTTTTTTTTCACATGCACACACACAATACAATACATTAATTTAAATATAAATGGTGGACACACACATCTATTGTATTTTATCCTTTGAAATATTCCTTCTTTTATTTAACAAATAAAAAATGGTTCTCCTTGTTATATTTAACAATTAGACCCGCAGCCCGAATGGGCTACGAGTCAATAGCCCATGAGGCGCAGCCGAATGGGCTATTTAACTCGTAGCTCATGAGGGCGAGAGGTCTAATTGTTTTAGTATAAACTAACTAGTCGGACAGTAGAAATAACAGAAAGCAACAAATTGAAGTTGAAGAAATATTATTATTTCATGAAAATGCGTGCGGTTTTTCTCTACCATGGGCTATCACAAATAGACCTATAGTAGGGTAGCCAATCAGAATGCAGGATTTGTAATAGTCCACTAGTTGGTTTATACTAAAACAAAATAATGCACGCTCGCGAGGTCTTGAAAAACTGCGGATGCACGAGCGGAACGCGAGTGCATTTAGCAGCTTTTCAAGACCTCGAAAGTGCATTATTTTGTTTTATAATAAGGAGAACCATCTTTTATTTGTTTTATAATATAAACTTCAATGTACACGAAGGAAATAAAGCTATCTTTAGAACGCGCGTAAGAATCTAAAAGGAAACTGACGACAGCGAAAACCCCATTTTAATGTACTTGACTTGTTTACGACTTTTTTCGTCGCTGATTGGTTCAATTTTGTGACAGCTTGACATTGACGATCTGAAAGCTCGTTTCTTATTGGATTAAGTAATCTGCTAAGAATAGAACACGTCAATCGATAAAAGTGAAAGAAGAAATTGCAAGAGCCGGCAAATGAAATGGGTTGTAATATTGTCATCTGGTCAAAACTGTTGCAGGAAACAAAGTGCTTTCTTTTTACAATTTCTGGTCAGCACAGGAGAGGTTTATCTGCACATTGTGTTAGTGCAAGGCGTTGAAAATGCCCGATGAAAAAGCATTCACAGAGAAAGCGTTAGCGAATTAGGGGCCGACCATTTGACTTTTGGGGGGGGGGGGGGGGGGGGGGGGGGGGTGTTCTTGTCTGTGCTCGATTTTTTTTTCCTTTAGCAGTGTTGTTGCACGAATTTTTTTTTTGCGAAAAAAGCGGAGCCAGAACAAAGTTTTTTCCGCTTGCAGGATATTTTTTTTCAACACCGTTGGCTTGCAGGATATTTTTTTTCAAAAACACCCCCCCCCCCCCCCCCCCCCCCCCCCTCAAAAGTCAAATGGTCGGCCTCTTAGCGGCAGTAGAGTTGAGGTTGCCGACTATTTTCTACAACAACTGCATAGTTGACACTGATTACTGATTCTGTGGTCTGAAGAAGGATATTTTCTTTATCCCATGCAAGGAACAGTGTTGTAACTGCTGCTCTGATGGCCGTGTTGCGTAGCTTTTGAGGCTCTCCGTTGGCATGGCCGCTAAACATCGGGGGTAGAAGCGGAATATTGAATATTGAATATCGATGTTGAAAACTGAGGAATATTGAATATTTGCCTGAAAAATATACTGAATACGGAATATTTCAATAAAGCGCATGACACTTTCGAAAATTAAAAAGAATAAGGAATATCCAAAAACAAATTAGTAGGGAATGGGAATATTTACCTCAGGAGAGCAGAGGAATACGGAATTTTTAGAGTGAAAATATTCCGCTTCTACCCCCGACTAAACACATGAATGATAATCTACGTATACTCTTTTGAAATTCTGCCAGTTCTGGGTTCTCTCGGCAAGTTTTATCGCCCGTTTTTCATTCAGGAACACGGCAGGAACCTCTCAAACGAATTTCTACATGAAACCAGAGAAATTCCATTGTATTCTTCGGAATTCACTCTTCAGGTTTCAGCATAAAGCAGGCTTATTACAGTTATCGTCGAGTTATTGGTGAGTCATGTCTTGTTGTTGTATGTGTTGTCCGGCACTTTCCTCTCGTTTTAACACAGGCAGCCCAGACTCGACATATATTTCCCGCTTTTGGGGTTACCTGCATGTGGTATGTTTCATAAGCGATCTCGGAAGAGTTTACATAATTGCTCCTTGTGAATTCTCTTTTCCGATTCCTACGAAATAAATCTTCAACAATAAAAGATTGATACTTAATGAAGTTTGGTGAGTGGTTTTGGGGTTATTTGGGGACTTCTAAAGCAGTTTATTAGGCCTCGAAGTTGGCCGCGTATCTACCTCATAGCTACAAATATACCGGTCAGTATAATCTGCAGACTGCAGACTGCAGACTGGGTATAAAATGCAGACTGGGTATAAAATGCAGACTGCAGACTGCAGACTCGGTATAAAATGCAGACTGGGAAAAAATATAAAAAAACTCTGTATGCAATTTCAGCGAGTTCTGTTGAAATTTTACCCCTCGACCTCGATCTCCACAACTGACCACGCTCGAATTTTCATCCAAAATCGATGCCGACCGCAACTAAATCTCAAATAATAGCACAACAGTATCTATTCCAAGAACCTCATGCCATTTAATTGAAATATCCCCCAAATCGAGCAATTTACGTTGACGACGCTAGTTCCCAAAGTTCACGGTCTCAGAACTTTTACATATATACCTTATTTTGAAACCCCTGCTCAATCGAATCGGCTCTATGGTAAAGCGGTTTAGAGCGCGCGCTTTCGATTCCAATGATCGGAGTTCGATTCCCATACCAGCCACAATTTTTTTTAACTTCTTTTTCTCCTTTCTCAGTTTTATTTAATCTTTTCCTGTCTTTTAAGCTATTAGAGCCGTCTTCTACACTAAAAAAACATTGTTGTGTATTGGCTCTCCTCCAACACGGACATGATGACTGAGAAAGAAATTATATCACAGGTGACCCAATTGCTCTGTAAGTGGCATTTTAATGGCATTTTTTAGAACTAATATTGAATAAAAAGCGACAATATTTACAGCATGTGTTTATTTGTCCATGCCGCTGCGTGTGGTTGTAATTTCAGCGAGTTTTGACTCCAGCAGTTCTGTACACTGGTGTTATACCAGGGTCGTAACGAGGTATATTTTTTCTCTAGTGGTCCCTTATTTTTACCCAGAACTTTGATCTCTGATCCCAATTTTCCAGTAATTTGTGATCCGTGATCCAGCCAAAAATAAATGAGGCCGTTCATATTATGATATATTGATCCCGATCTCATAACTGATATACGTTGATCCCGATCCCACGCCCTGTGATCCCGATCTTGGGTCTGTGATCCCACAGTGAATCGCTCTCTAACTCCCGGGTGGGGGACCTCCCATATAAAATGGGCGGGGATGCTCGTCGGAAAATTGTAATTGAACCCCTAAAAGAGACCAATCTGGGCATGGCCTAAGCTTTGTTTGACCCCTATAAAAAGATACCTTTCTAAAACTTTCTAAAAATTTCTGAGAAAGGAGAAAAAGAAGTTAAAAAAATTGTGGCTGGTGTGGGAATCGAACTCCGATCATTGGAATCAAAAGCGCCCGCTCTAAACCGCTTTACCATAGAGCCGATTCACTTGTGCAGTAGTTTCAAAATAAGGTATATATGTACAAGTTCTGAGACCGTGAACTTTGGGAACTAGCGTCGTCAAGCGTAAATTGCTCGATTTAGGAACTGTTTAGGCTCCAGAAATGGTGGATATTTCAATTAAATGGCATGAGGTTCTTGGAATAGATACTGTTGTGCTATTATTTGAGGTTTAGTTGCGGTCGGCATCGATTTTGGATGAAAATTCGAGCGTGGTCAGTTGTGGAGATCGAGGTCGAGGGGTAAAATTTCAACAGAACTCGCTGAAATTGCATACAGAGCCCAATGACGAACAGATAAAGTCTTCAGGTAAGTTTTTTTATATTTTTCCCAGTCTGCATTTTATACCGAGTGTGCAGTCTGCAGTCTGCATTTTATACCCAGTCTGCAGTCTGCAGTCTGCAGTCTGCAGTCTGCAGATTATACTGACCGATACCTTGTGTATATTTGTAGCTATGAGGTAGATACGCGGCCAACCGTCAAAACTTCGAGGCCTAATAAACTGCTTTAGAAGTTCCCAAATCACCCCAAAACCACTCACAAAACTTCATTAAGTATCAATCTTTTATTATTGAAGATTTATTTCGTAGGAATCGGAAAAGAGAATTCACAAGGAGCAATTATGTAAACTCTTCCGAGATCGCTTATGAAACATACCACAGGTAACCCAAAAATCGGGAAATATATGTCGAGTCTGGGCTGCCTGTGGTTTTAATAACACACCAGGGCCGGGTTGTTCAAAGCCCGATTAGTGCTAATCCAGGGTTAATTTCCATGACAACCAATAGGTTTTGTGCAGAGTTAATCCAGGATTAACACTAATCGGGCTTTGAACAACCCGGCCCAGGCTGTTAGAAAAACCACATTTTTCTTAAATTCAATCATTTTTTATATCAAACTCTCAATGAGTAACACTGTATTAGAATGTGGACATTGCTTTTCTCAACTTCAAACGTTTTAGCATCCCATTTTGTGGTCGCTTTAGAGTACTAAGCCGATGCTAAATTCTCTCGCCGATCATTTTCTTTTAGTTTTGGGAAGCGACTTTTATTTTCCTCTTCTTCAACACACCTTAACTCAAAGTCGGACATGTTTTCTTCCCAGTCTATGAAATTATCTCCGTTAGCTATATAAACTCGCGAAAAACAATCACACCGATACGTTTTGTTTTCATTGCATGGATTCTCAGCGTGCTTGATGTTTTCTTGAGCGTGCATTTATAACAAAATCAAGCACGCTGAGCATCCAATCAAATCGCACGTTCTTAGGATGATCCCTTCTATTCCGCTCATTTCGATATCAGCATGTTGAACCATGTTTAGCACCTGCTAGCAGTCTAATGTGAATGCTAACGTAGAATTTGATACGTTTGAAGCCTCGAGAGGTCGAAAATTGCACAAACTTCACAGCTAAGTTTCAAGCGATTTCAAGCAAAAGTTCAGTTTGCAATAAACGTCACCGACAAGATTCAATATCTGATTTTTATCCTTGAGTCGCTTGTATCCACGAGTTCTCCTCTGGTACGCTATGGTTAGGAGTCGTGCCCATGAACACTTCTGCCTTTAACTCCCGGGGCATGTAAACCACTAAATTGTTCCTTTTTTTTACATATTCATGAAGTTCATGTGTTTAGCAACCCCAAAACTGATTTGGTGTCGAAATGAGCACGGAACAGATCAAAAACATAGATCCAAAAACACGCCATCTTGGATATGTGACGTCACAAGTGGAACACACATAACCGGAAGTTCCTAAATGTAGCACTACACTATACATTGTATGTAAACTCTAATTCCCTTTGCTTGAAGTCTTCACAATGAAGAAGAATCGCTGTCATGCTCGCCAGACGCTATTACGTGACGATGTGTTCCACTTGTGACAGGAAGTGAGCATTCTTACACCCAAAAATACGGGTTTTTACCGCTTATCATTCGAATTCTCAAATTCGTTAATTTCCTACGAGTGATACTGCATTAGATTCGAATCGGTGGTATTACGGTCCGTTTGTACAGGCGATTTTTGATGATGCAATTTTTGTCGCGATATTCACTGCATTTTTGTCGCGCTCGCGCTGCAACAAATCGCGCGTGTAAACCAGCCGCGATTTCAGTGCAATTCAGGGCCACGAAATCGCCGAGGTTTCGAACATGTTCAATTTAGTGTTACCAAAAATGACGTATTAGCAGGGACCCCACGGAGAATTGTGGTCGCTCGCGCGGCTTTTTCTATGTTTGTTTACAATTAAACAACATGGAAAATTCAGACACGAAAAAACGCGTAATATCAAGCGTAAAATATTCTAAAAACCGCACCTGGTCGTACAAAGAAGTGGAGACTAATTGAGCTTTGGTCGAGCTACGAATGCATGTTCAAAGTAACGTCCAGCGATTATAAACGCCATGTCAAGCGGGAGCACTCGACTCGATAATACGAAATCTCGGCAGTCAGTTCGAGGAACCCTTCACAGGTATCGTTTTCAGTTACAGAACGTTTTCAGTTGCTGCTGCAAAACTCTGGAACTCTCTATATATAAGATCCTCTGACACTCTTTGTAAATATAAGACTTCTTTAAAGACTTATAATTATCTTTTTGCTCAATATTTTCACGTTTTATAACATATTGTACATAGGATATTTTCCATTATTGATTGATTTACTCGCTTAATTAGGTATTAACTAATATTACTGTTAAGCATTGAAACACTGTGTAATGCTTAAATATATATTATTATTATTAAGTTGAAATACGACAGCCGACCGCCGCCATCTTTGTTTACACGATGTGTGCCCTTGCTCTGTACGCCAAACCGCTAGCCAAAGTTATCTCGTTTCATAGAAATTGCAGCTAAATCGCTCTGAAATGGCGCCCAAATCGCACTGAAATCGCGACTAGTTTACACACGCGATTCGAAGTTGCAGCGCGAGCGCACAAAAATTGCAGCGAAACTCGCCTGTGTAAACGGGACTTTAGAGTGGTTTACATGCCCTTCTCCGTTCAAACGAGCACAACATTGTCAGTCCAGCAATCCAAGAGTCATCCAACATTGTTGGACGCAACCTATTGCGCTTCGTCTGGACACAATATTGGACAATGTTGGAAGAAGTTTGGACATCCTTGCGCAACATTGGTGAACTCGCGCATGCGCGGTAACTTCTATACACCTCCATTTACACTCCCATATTTATGTATGACCTGCAACAAATATAAGTTTTAGCATCTATAAGATATAATTATATAAAGGTCGAGTTACGAGTTAAGTTACGAGTTAATGCTCTCCAGAAACTACTTTTATCTTTTGTAATTTTCTTTGCGCAAGCAAATTTTTTTATGAAACATATTCTGCCACTGAAAAGATCGAATAATATGCAATTGTAATTTGCTTTTAATATCAATCTGCTACACCAGACACCAAAAGAGCTCAAATATAATAATACGTCAGCTCGTGTGTGGAATAACAATAAAATGAATAACACATCAGAGCAAAACATTTGCAATCGGTTTTTAAGAGGACGGTATTATATGAGTTAGATTTCTCTTCTAAATTTTTACCCTTACAAAATTGATATGATTAATCCTCTTCAAATGCAACATCTGATAAGAGCACGTGCCGTAGCCAGGGAATATATTAAAAGCAACCGGCACTGTTTTAACAGAAAATGGGGGCAATTCACCTTTGTGTGGTTCATCGATTCGGTCGACTGGTAAAGACACTGCATGTACACTCGCTCGGTGTAGAAAGAATAAAAAAAAACACGATAACATATATAGTTCATGAATCTCCTCAAACTGCGGCTTACCATTGTGTAAAGTGTATGTACAAGGGCTAAACAATTATAGCTAGTCGCCTTATCTCTCTGTCGGTTTTGAAGTTGTAACGGAGTCGGTTTTTAAGCCAGTGGAAGCGTACCGAGGCAGCTGTTCACGACTGACATGCATGATATTATCCTCTGGGCAGCCCAGTGCATGGTACCGACTTCTGATCGTGCTAATATTGTTTAATGTTCTCGTTAAAAAATAGTGAAAGTCGTCTAATGCTAAGTACCTCTCGGTGATTTCCAGCGGTAAACTGATGATCAATGCTGAATCACCTCGTTAAGCCGACTAAGTTTGTCCAGAAACTATATAGTTAACTATCCATTGCATGCGTCTCCTTAAATACAGCCCTCGGGTAATGAATGATTTAATGTTAGAGCATATGGCATGCATTGGGATGCGTCTAACAGGTATATCACGAGAACTATCTCATCTCCTGTTACCATTAAATACTAAGTTTTAAATACTACGCAAAACGAAGGTTATATTATTTGTCCAGAAACTATATAGTTAACTATCCATTGCATGCGTCTCGTTAAATACAGCCCTCGGGTAATGAATGATTTAATGTTAGAGCATATGGCATGCGTCTAACAGGTATATCACGAGAACTATCTCATCTCCTGTTACCATTAAATACTAAGTTTTAAATACTACGCAAAACGAAGGTTATATTATTTGTCCAGAAACTATATAGTTAACTATCCATTGCATGCGTCTCGTTAAATACAGCCCTCGGGTAATGATTGATTTAATGTTAGAGCATATGGCATGCATTGCGATGCGTCTAACAGGTATATCACGAGAACTATCTCATCTCCTGTTACCATTAAATACTAAGTTTTAAATACTACGTAAAACGAAGGTTATAAACCTTCTTCACAGGGCGTCCATGTTTAATAGGCCTAGCTATAGGAGAATAAAAACCTTTGTTTACCCCTGTCTAGTCCCAACTCGTTCACTCAATGCGAAGCTACGCGTGGGAAATATTTTGTTTCTAGCCAACATAGGCGCCAAGTGACTATAAAGCCTATGAAAGGTAGATGAGAAAAAACTGTGTATATTGTTCATGCCGATGGCTAATGGTGGCCAGGCGCCTCCCACCAAGGGCTCTCAGACACGATTATCACGTTTTTAGATTCGATCCGATTACGAGAGTCAGTTGTCAATGAATGAATATTGGTAAGCTTAGAATACCGTTCAAAATATCATATTTTCCCGTAAAATGTTCGGTTAGACTTCAGTTTTTAAGGTCGTATCCTTCATTGGAATTCACTGCATGATAAAGAATCCCATTGTTTTAGGGTTAGGGTTTGTATTGTTTTAGGGGTAGGCTATTGTTTGGGTAACCAATAACATTTCAGGTTGCAAACGCCCCAAAAAGTTGTTGTCAACGAATTAAAGCACAGGAAGCCAAAGCTCTGCTTATGGCTATTTTATAAGGTTCGTATGGGAATTCTTAGATCGAGCTTTTCGATAAATATACGGTAATAAAATGAATGAAACTTACCTGGTGTCTATACTGTTCCGCTACCTCGGCCGATACTCGTGGCTCCGATAGGGCAGTATAACCAAAATGAACCCGTCGATACTCTAACAGATTTATTTATGTTGGTAAAAACGGAATGAACTTATTAAGCTGTACACGATGCAAACTCTGATTCGAACTAAAACTACTAAAATTACAATGATGACCTTAGGACCACGAAAACACTAGACTAATAATATTGTCCAATCAAAACTGTTTATAAAAATTGCGGTTATCTAGAAAGCTATCAATAAGCTCTAACAATTCAAATCAAAATAGCGTGAATACTCTTAACATGAAGTCATGAAACGACAATGAGTCTTTGAGCAGCACATACATGCATGAGTGTGCTTTTATCAATATGCCGTGATTAAACAAATCAACTCTTAACAGAACTAATAGCGTGACGGCACACTCCTCGCCTGGTATTCGTAGGTTACCACTACAAGCGTCTCTGTAAGTGTCTCTATTGAATGTCTCTAAGAGTCAGCTGGCAGTAGCAGGATAACCTCTGTTACTGGTCGTTTGAAGTGCTTCTTGTTTCCAGTCACCAGGTTCACTTGGCGAACTTTGTTGTCTCGACCAGGATAGGACTAACCGAGGCAAAGCCGAAGTTTTTTCAACCCCTTCTCACTGTATTTAGAAATCGCTTTTAAAACAAGCTCCGAGTGTTTTACATGGCTTCTCAAGCTCCACTTTAATGATAAAATTAACGATCTAAAAGTTTTGAAATGCGAGCTGTATTTGGATTTCTAAATACTCGTCATGGTCATGATTTCTATTGTATTCACCTCATGAATTATTAATGAGTTTGAGAAGACTGTTTACGATCTCTGTAGCCTTTACTATGCAGATCGTTTTTTGTGTGTTTGATTTGAATTTCGCGCGACACGCAATCAGTACTGGAGCACTCAAGCGGAGCATCACAGAGATGTTCACTGGCACAAAGGTTGAGTTACAACTGAAGGTTTCAGTGGCCTGGCCATGGCTACCCCAGCCTTCTCGTCGATCCTAAACTTTGGCTTAGCTAGAGAGGGCAGTAGAACCTCTGGCACCCAGGGTAGGCCATGGCCGCTCTATACCGGAACTTCCCGTTTAAATATAATGAAGATATCCTATTACTTTACCTGTTTGTTGTGCCCATCTCAAATCCTTTGCGAAAAAGATTCTTTCTTCAAGAGATTGCCATATCAATGTATATTATCGTGCGTTTAATGCTATTTAAAATTTCATTTGAGAGTATACATTACCTTTTTAAAATGAATAGGAAATTAATAGCACACAAAAAGCCACACGAGTCTAGTAACCCATAATGCATTTCACGCACATAACCGCCAATCCCGCTATTTTGTTTGCCAGTTTGTCTATATAGGAACAGTGAAGCACGTAGCTGGCATGCAATAGGTAATTAGAGGCAATGATGTTGGCGGACGGAGTGTTTGGTCTTTCTTAAGCTGATGTATAACAGGTAAGACTACACTGTGAGTAAAATAGTCCACTGAAACTGGAAAGAGATCTAGACGGAGAGGCCTTTATACGGCAACGTTCAGTAGTTTCTGAATGTTAAAGTGATTCAAGATTAAAGTAAAAGTAAAGCCCCTTATTTAACGTCGGTAACTCCTGACGGTACACTTTACCACTTCCACGTCAGAGCTCCTGATTAAGGGAATTCAAAGCTATATAAGTTACTCGGATTACCGAAGAGGAGGATTAAGAGTAATCATATTTGACTGCTAACTTCGTTTGTCAGTGGACTACTGAATATACTAACAAACTCATGTTTTGATGAGAAATTAATGAGCAGTACAATGTACGTCACTTTCGACTTGTTGTCCGAAGAGGGGGTTTCCTGAACCTGTCGACGAGAATCGACTTCACACCGAGTTTCTTGGAGAAAGATGCCTTTTCTAAGAGAACCAATATTCTTGGTTCAAAACGCAGGTGCACCCACACACAGCTTGTCAAGACTTCCAGCGTATTTTTCATATTAAACGCATCTTCTATTTGCTAATCATCATCGACTGAAAAGGCGACCGCTATTATACTACTCCAAGAAAAATACCATCTCAATTACGAAGACAGATATAACCAGTAGCGTCCAAAACAACCACCATACATACTCCATGTAATAGGTTGTTACAGTTCAGCCAAAACATCTTTCCGTGAGCGCGTTAACACGAATATCGTATCGCATAATTATTTTTCTGTTCAACAATGGTTTCGATACAGGCACACGATTTCTGAAAACAGATCGAAATGTATTGCGTGACTGTGTGCAAAAGGAAAGATCGTCGACTATGACTCATATTCCGGTTAGCTCAGTGGATCACAAGCTCATATCTGGTGTGTGGGAGTCCGGTGATTCAAACCTCAGCCGCACCCTCCACCCAGATATCAACTGATACAATTTACTGTCACATTCCATGTATATGGTCAATAAAATATATCCCATATTTTGAAAGCAGGACATTTACTTTCCACGTAGTAGAGTAGTGTCGAGTATATTCAGGAAGTGTGATAAAAAAAAACAGAACCGTGGGTGAGAAAAGGGATGTTTTGTTTCTTTTTAGCGACTTGTTTGATTAGGAAGTTTAGAAAGATTAGATCAAGATGAAACACACGAAGATGCAGACAGTTTAAGAAAAAATCAGGAGCTCATAGCACAAAACAACGAGACAAATGGCAATAAAACACAAGTGGGAGTCTAATATGTACGATACTCTGTTACAATATGAGTGACCGAATTGTATCGCATATACAATGGCATATACAATGGCTATCCGATACAATTCGGACGCGAATATAATTCCTAACGATAATCATAGAAATAATACAATCATCAAATAATTAATGTTTGGTATGTAGCGAGTAGTCAACGGAATAAAATCCAGCCTATCTTATGTAATTTCACCCAACTAGATGAATTCTTTGGGTTATTACTCGCGCAAATGAAGTTCAGCACATGTTCCACCTGCACATGGATTTTAACCAATATAAAAGGACCCCCTGCAGTTTTCTCTGGGTAACATTTTGGTGAAAACCCCATGTCTCTACGACTTTGTAACCATTTAACTTTAATTTTGTAGTTCTTTTCAGAACTTGAAATCTTAGAAACCAACCAGTTTTGTCATGAATGACATTCCGAAGATATTTGTAATTCATGGATTGGAGGTTTATATATAATGTTTGGTATGTAGCAAATAGCTAAAGGAATAAAAGCCAGCCGATCTAAGGAGAGGAATCGCTCACTTAATTAATTAATTAATTAATTAATTAATTAAATGACAATATAAATTAGCTAAAATCCTACCCTGAACCATAAAAAAACCTAACCGGTCAGTAAACAAACGCCATGACAAGCGGGAGCACTCGACTCGATAATACGAAATCTCGGCAGTCAGTTCGAGGAACCCTTCACACGTATCGTTTTCAGTTACAGAACGTTTTCAGTTGCTGCTGCAAAACTCTGGAACTCTCTCTATATAAGATCCTCTGACACTCTTTGTAAATATAAGACTTCTTTAAAGACTTGTCTTTTTGCTCAATATTTTCACGTTTTATAACATATTGTACATAGGATATTTTCCATTATTGATTTATTTACTCGCTTAATTAGGTATTAACTAATATTACTGTAAAGCATTGAAACACTGTGTAATGCTTAAATATATATTATTATTATTATTATGTTGAAATACGACAGCCGACCGCCGCCATCTTTGTTTACACGATGTGTGCCCTTGCTCTGTACGCCAAACCGCTAGCCAAAGTTATCTCGTTTCATAGAAATTGCAGCGAAATCGCTCTGAAATGGCGCCCAAATCGCACTGAAATCGCGACTAGTTTACACACGCCATTCGAAGTTGCAGCGCGGGCGCACAAAGGTTTACATGCCCTTCTCCGTTCAAACGAGCACAACATTGTCAGTCCAACAATCCAAAAGTCATCCAACATTGTTGGACGCAACCTGTTGCGCTTCGTCTGGACACAATATTGGACAATGTTGGAAGAAGTTTGATTTCGGTCAAACTTTCCAACCAACATCATCCAACATTTCTGTTGTTCTCGTTTTCGATGAACCATGTCACATGTTGGATTCGTTTGGATATCCTTGCGCAACATTGGTGGAGTCGCGCATGCGCGGTTTCTTCCATACACCTCCATTTACACTGCCATATTTATGTATGACCTGCAACAAATATACGTTTTAGCATCTATAAGATAGAATTATATAAAGGTCGAGTTACGAGTTAAGTTACGAGTTAATGCTCTTCAGAAACAACTTTTATCTTTCGTAATTATTTTATGAAACATATTCTGCCACTGAAAAGATAGAATAATATATGATTAATCCTCTTCAAATGCAACATCTGATAAGAGCATACATTGCACGTGCCGTAGCCAGGGAATATTTTAAAAGCAACACTGTTTTAACAGAAAATGGGGGCAGCAGTAGTTGTATAGATAAAATATCAAATGTACACAAGGTTATAGGCCTGCCAAAACCTACATTAATTGTCATCATGGTTTAGTTGTTACTAAAGCGTATTATGGTTTTAGTATTGATCAACACGTTAATTCAGGACATTATTTTTCAGTACGTTTTTGTATATCCTCGGAAATATATACTTTTATATTTGTGTTTATGTTGCAATTAACCTTTATGTGGTTCATCGATTCGGTCGAGGACACTGCATGTACACTCGCTCGGTGTAGAGAGAATAATAAACATTAACATATATAGTTCATGAATCTCCTCAAACTGCGGCTTACCATTGTGTAAAGTGCAAAGTGTATGTACAAGGGCTAAACAATAGCTAGTCGCCTTACCTCTCTGTCGGTTTTGAAGCGTATCGAGACAGCTGTTCACGACTGACATGCATGATATTATCCTTTGGGCAGCCCAGTGCATGGTAACGACTTCTGATCGTACTAATATTGTTTAATGTTCTCGTTAAAAAATAGTGAAAGTCGTCTAATGCTAAGTACCTCACGGTGATTTCCAGCGGTAAACTGATGAGTGCTGAATCACCTCGTTAAGCCTACTAAGTTTCTCCAGAAACTATATAGTTAACCATCCATTGCATGCGTCTCGTTAAATACAGCCCTCGGGTAATGAATGATTTAATGTTAGAGCATATGGCATGCATTGGGATGCGTCTAACAGGTATATCACGAGAACTATCTCATCTCCTGTTACCATTAAATACTAAGTTTTAAATACTACGCAAAACGAAGGTTATATACCTTCTTCACAGGGCGTCCATGTTTAATAGGCCTAGCTATAGGAGAATAAAAACCTTTGTTTACCCCTGTCTAGTCCCAACTCGTTCACTCAATGCGAAGCTACGCGTAGGAAATATTTTGTTTCTAGCCAACATAGGCGCCAAGTGACTGAAAAGCCTATGAAAGGTAGATGAGAAAAAACTGTAAGTTTTGGTAATTGTATTGTTCATGCCGATGGCTAATGGAGGCCAGGCGCGTCCCACCAAGGGCTATCAGACACAATTATCACGTTTTTAGATTCGATCCGATTACGAGAGTCAGTTGTCAATGAATGAATATTGGTAAGCTTAGAATACCGTTCAAAATATCATGTTTTCCCGTAAAAAGTTCGGTTAGACTTCAGTTTTTAAGGTCGTATCCTTCATTGGACTTCACTGCATGATAAAGAATCCCAATGTTTTAGGGTTAGGGTTTGTATTGTTTTAGGGGTAGGCTATTGTTTGGGTAACCAATAACATTTCAGGTTGCAAACGCCCCAAAAAGTTGTTGTCAACGAATTAAAGCACAGGAAGCCAAAGCTCTGCTTATGGCTATTTTATAAGGTTCGTATGGGAATTCTTAGATCGAGCTTTTCGATAAATATACGGTAATAAAATGAATGAAACTTATCTGGTGTCTATACTGTTCCGCTACCTCGGCCGATACTCGTGGCTCCGATAGGGCAGTATAACCAAAATGAACCCGTCGATACTCTAACAGATTTATTTATGTTGGTAAAAACGGAATGAACTTATTAAGCTGTACACGATGCAAACTCTGATTCGAACTAAAACTACTAAAATTACGATGATAACCTTAGGACCACGAAAACACTAGACTAATAATATTGTCCAATCAAAACTGTTTATAAAAATTGCGGTTATCTAGAAAGCTATCAATAAGCTCTAACAATTCAAATCAAAATAGCGTGAATACTCTTAACATGAAGTCATGAAACGACAATGAGTCTTTGAGCAGCACGTACATGCATGAGTGTGCTTTTATCACAACCTCTTCCCCAGGGTCGTCTCGGTCAGATCCAAGATGGCGGCTACTCCGAGAGAAGACCCTGGTAAAGGCTGAATCACGTGACCAAAAATCTCCAGAAATCCTGGAGATTTTAATCACGTGATGTGGGCATCCAATATACATGACAGCCAAGCTAAATATGGAAATGTTTAACACGTGACTACAAACCATAGGTATCCCAAACCGGAGTGAGCGAGATTTCCACGCGGGTCTTTGAGCAGCACGTACATGCATGAGTGTGCTTTTATCAATATGCCGTGATTAAACAAATCAACTCTTAACAGAACTAATAGCGTGACGGCACACTCCTCGCCTGGTATTCGTAGGTTACCACTACAAGCGTCTCTGTAAGTGTCTCTATTGAATGTCTCTAAGAGTCAGCTGGCAGTAGCAGGATAACCTCTGTTACTGGTCGTTTGAAGTGCTTCTTGCTTCCAGTCACCAGGTTCACTTGGCGAACTTTGTTGTCTCGACCAGGATATGACTTACTGACCCGCGCAAGGGGCCAGTCGCCCTCTCGTAGGTTGCGCGTACTTTGTTGCTATTTCCTGCGTGGCTGCAGCGTTGGTATGTACTCTTTGCGCCAGCGCAACCAGAAGACGTTGGCGAGGTGCTGGACCCTTCTCCACTGCTTACTGCACAGATCTGCTGGGCTGAAGTCGCCAGCTGCTGCTTTCAGTTGCTGTGGCTTCTGCGTCAGAAGTGTAGCTGTCGTCAGTATCTCTGGCGACTCTGGGTCGTTAGAGACCGGTACTAGGGGTTCACGATGGCTGCGACCTCTGCCATTAAGGTAGTTAAGACCTAGTGCGTAAGGTGTTTGGTAGGGATGTCAGATAGTACTGCCTCTAGAATGCGTCTGGTGACTCCTATCATGCGCTCCCACGCTCCGCTGGATTGAAGAGCCACTCGTAGCCTTCCTTCAGCAGGTATCGTTGCACATCACTGACATCTGATGGCTTCAGGACTCCCTGGAGCTCGTTGCGCGCGCCTATGAAGTTGGAACCGCAATCTGAACGTAGCTGGATTACTGGTCCCCGCAGCGCAAGGAATCGTCGTAGAGCGTTGATGAAGGACGAGGTGTCCATTGATTCAATGACCTCGATGTGAATAGCTCGTGTTGTCATGCAAGTGACGAGAACAGCCCACCTCTTGCCATGAGCGAGCCCTTCTCTGGTGCGCCTGGCGCAAACTTGCCATGGGCCGAACACGTCTAAGCCCACGTAGCTAAATGGTGGTGCTGGCGTCAGACGTTCTGCAGGAAGATCAGCCATGTTCTGCCTCTGGCGCTGGCCTCTCAGCTTTCTACACTTGACGCATTTGTCGATGATGTTGTTTACTAGTCTCTTGCCTCCTATGATCCAGAACCCGCTGCTTCGAATGAGCCCATGGGCGAAGACTGTCCCCTGATGCTGGACCTTGGCGTGGTAGTGCCTCACTATGAGAGTGGTCACGTGTGGTCGCTAATATCTGCTTTTCTTAGCCGGCCACCCACTCGAAGTAGCCCATCGTTATCGATAATGGGACACAGTTTCGCCAAGAGACTTGTCTTTGGAAGCTTTCCTGAATGCTGAATATTCTTGATCTCACTTCCAAAGACATCACGTTGAACGCTCTTGATGATTACCGTCTTTGCTTGCTCAAGAATTGGAGGACTGGGAGAGGCGTCTTTCTGCGTGATCGAGTTACAGTGATCAGCTTTGCGATTGCTACCTGCACATTTGACCATTGTGAGAACTTTGAGAAGCGCTCTGACCTAAGGTGTGTATTAGCTTCTACCTGAGTGGCTAGTACTTGTACATCGTGCTGGCGAACTTCGGGGTCTTCTGGTGGGAGCTCTGCGGCGGCGCTTTCCTCCTGACTGTAGGTGGCTTCGTCCTTGTTGTAGACAAACCTCGGTCCTGTATGCCATACGCTCTCGCTTAGGTTGCTTGCTTCTACAGATCGAGTTGCTAGATCTGCAGGATTAAGGTGGGTGGGAACGTAATGCCATTGGGCTGGAGCTGAGGACCTGCGGATTCATTCCACGCGGTTGCTAACATAGACATAAAAACGGCGCGAGTCGTTGGTGATGTATCCGAGTACTACTTTGCTATCGGAATAGTACGTTACTGACTCTGGCTTCACTTCGAGTTCGTCGGTGATCAACTCGGTTATCTCGACTCCTAGGACGGCTGCACAAAGCTCCAGACGAGGTATGGTCGTAGCATGAGCTGGCGTGAGCTTCGCCTTACCAAGCACAAAGGCTACCTGGACTTCTCCGTTAGGTTGGATCATCCTCAGGTATGAGACGGCTACAATGGCCTTTTCTGAGGCGTCACAGAAGGTGTGGAGTTCGACGCGGGACGCGGTCTTGAGCGAACTGTTGCTGTGTGAGCGGGGAACTTTAAGGCTCTCTAGTGATCGGAGAGAATAGCACCAATCGCCCCATGCTAGCTTGTGCTCTAGTGGGAGTGGAGCATCCCACTCGTCTGACTGCGAAGCGTTGAGGTCTGTAGTTATTGATCGTAGGAGCTGCTTTCCCTTGATAATGACTGGCGCTGCAAGACCTAGCGGGTCGTAGAGGCTGTTGGTTAAGGACAAGACTCCTCGCCGTGAAAACGGTTTCTCTTCTAACGAGATCTTAATTGTGAAGGCATCGGATTCTAAGTCCCAGTATACGCCAAGTGAACGCTGCACGGGAATTGGACCCTTGATAAAATCAAAGTCGTGTAGGTCGTTTGCCCGGTCTTCGGAAGAGAACGCTTCCATAACTTCTGCGTGGCTTGAAGCGCTCTTATGCAAGCGCAGGTTTGCTGTGGCTAGCATAGCTTGCGTGCGGCGTGCCAGATCTATTGCGCATTCGGGGTCAGCAGCAGACTTGAGACCGTCGTCAACATAGAAATTGCGGTCTACGAAATCCTTCGCGTCTGCGCCGAATTCAGCTTCTTCTACTTGCGCAGACCGTAGGTTGCTATTGCTGGTGATGACGTGTTCCCGAAGATATGGACCCTCATTCGGTACTCTATGATTTCGCCATCTGGATTGTTGTTCTCATACCATTTAAATCTTAAGAAGTCTCTGTGCTCTTCCTTGACCTTAAAGGAATAGAACATCTGCTCGATGTCAGCCACTACTGCTACGGGGTCTTGACGGAATCGTAGAAGCACTCCCAGTGGGCTGTTCGTTAAATCAGGACCGGAAAGCAGTAGCTTATTTAGCGATACTCCGTTACACTCAGCTGCGGAATCAAACACGACACGGATTTTATCGGGCTTTTTTGGATGGTAGACACCAAAATGCGGTAGGTACCAGGAAGGTTTAGCGGATCTCAGATTTCCTGCTGGTACTGGCTCGGCGTGACCGTTATATAGGATTTTCTGCATGAAAGCGAAGTAGTGGTCTTTCATAGTTGGCTTCTTGTGTAGAGTTCGCTGAGTCGACTTCAAGCGCTTCACGGCGTTAACGCGGCTGTCCGGGAGCTCTTTAACCTCCTGGCGGAAGGGTAGCGGTGCCTCCCAGTTGCCGTTGTCTTCTTTAGTCATGCCATGTTTCATCATTTCTAAGAACCTTCGATTCTGTCCTCTGTTGAGGTCCCTGGCTTGTTATCATGCTGCGTGCGTATGAACACATTGCGTCCCAGACCGTCATCTAAGGTGTAGCTGTTGGAAGCAGGTGTGTCTAACTCGTCAGTGCTGAAGGTGTCTAGAGCAGTGTGATTGACATTAAAACGGTTGGGACATGGTACTAACAGCGATGGTCTGTCGTTGTGCAGTACTTGGGTCTTGCATGAGGACACGCGTTCTGGTTTGTGGCTGCCGTCAAGACACGTGTTTCCAAGTACTACCCAACCTAGGTCGAGCCGTTGACCCCAGGATGCGTCTCTAGGCCCATTGCGTGACTCGTGGACTTTGTGGAGTGGAGGAATGTCTCATCCGATTAGTACTAGAATTTCCGCGCGCTCGTCAAGCTCTGGAATCTCGTCTGCGATTGAATGGTATGTTTGGTATATCATCATGGGGAGGCGATGTTTCACGTGTAAGTCGAGTGATTCTTTAATTAGCCCTTGCGCGCGTACCGGCCGTTTCTTTTACCCCCGAACATGTCTTTAGGGTGTAGGTGGTGGCTTGGCTTTTTATGTTCAACTTACCAAAGAGCTCGGACTTAGCGAGGGAGTAGTTGCTCTGGTCGTCGATAAGGACATTTGTCGGGTGATCCATCGACGTAGATGTTGGCCAAGCAGATCTTGGAGCAGGATTTCCCGGTTCCGCTTGCACCGCACACCTTGGTGCATCTGGCTGTGATTGTGCCGGGTTCCGTCCGCTCCGTCCTTTCCGTTCCACGCTCCTCGTCATGCGGCGCGCTCAGTCTCGCTACCGGTCTATCTTTTCTCTCCTCGTGGAGAGCTGTTACGTGCATGTCGCTATGACACTCCGCGCACTCAACGGTGATGGTGCAGTCTCTAGCGAAATGCGCGCAAGAGGCGAGGCAGTGAAAACAAACGCGATGCTGAGCAAGCAAGTTTATTCGTTCCCGGTATGGTTTTGCTTTGAAAATGCGGCATTTTCTCAACGGGTGGGGCTTTTCATGTATGAAACACCAGTTTTTAGGGTCATTGCCTTCGCCGGGCGTTTTCGTATCATCACTCTCATCCTTCGGTGATATGATTTCTGTTTTTTGCTGCCGAAATGTCGTCTTTGCGCCCAGATTTTGGTGGCCTAAATGAGTAGGCTCCGTGGCTATTACTTCCGTCAGATACGGGTCATTTCTTTCCTTAGCAGTCTCCTGGATGAACTCAGAAAATTCGTTAAATGGTGGGTAATCGACATTGTTCTTATTTTTGAACTTGTAAGCGTGCCTCTGCCACCTCCCCTGAAGGTCATCGGGTAGCTTAGTGAGGATGGGTCTAAGGTAGGATGGCTCGTCCAGGACTTTTAGACCCCTTAACTCCCCGTCGTGTTTAGCGCATTCGAGCTCAAGCAACAAATCTCCAAACTCTTGTAAACGTTTGTTGTCTCGATTTCCTATCTTGGGAAATGCTTTGAGCTTGTCGAGATGGACTTTCGTGACAACTGCATTCGAACCAAACCTATCCCCCAATTTCTTCCACACTTCCCTCAGGCCCTCCCCAGGGTTCTCGATATATGCGTTGCTTTTTGGATTCATTGCTGGTGTATTCAATGATTAGAGAAAGTTGTTCGCTGTCGCTGAGGTTTACTCCTTTCATCATATTTTCCAGCGATCCCTTCCAGGTATGGAAGTTTTCTGGCTGGCCGTCAAATTTCTCAATTTTGTTGGATACTAGTTCACTCCGAGCCATACATTCGAGGCAGGGACCGACTGGGTTGAGGGGCTGGGCGTGATCAGGAGTCCATAATGGAGTCCTGGCGTGATAAACGTTGCTAAACACTGGTTGAGCGGTTAGGCGTAATTCGCTAATGATGGGAGGCGCATGGCGGCTCGGGTTTGACCTTTTCCGGTTCTGGTTGCATGACATTAGCTTCTATTTTCACGTTCGATGGGGGAGTGAATGGCTCTTTGTTTTGCGCGTTTATAAACTCTTCCACGCGTTGTTTTGGATCAGCGAATGGGAGATCGAGGGCATGAAACGATTCAGCGGACTGAAAGTCAAGACCTATTTGGCCTAGTTCTTCGTCTATTGCTTTAGCCGTTGCCAGGGCAACAGCCGCCTCCTCTTCTACGCGCAATTTTGCGAGCTTCGCTTGTTCGCTTCTTTTGTGCCTAGCTAAAGCGAGTTCTTCCTCTTCAATCGAATGAGCCGACTGCGCCTCGATATCAATTCTACGCTTTTGAAGCTCGGCTTTCTTTAGCGCAGCGGCGGCCTTTGCTTTCGCTTTCAATCGCGTGGAAGTCACTAAGGAGCCACTGACCGATCCTGTCGTAGCGCTACGCATGGAACGTGTCTCTAACAATAGCGGAAAACCCAGAAACCGTGATTGATCCGCGATTTATGGGGACCCAATAGAGTACCGAAGTGTGACGTCACAAATTTGCAAAATTTAGATGTAGAATGTTTGGACCACTGATTCAGAAAGAGCAATATAAAAGAACATTACATACCAAAAATGAGGTGTATACGATGAAAAGCAGCTGAGATATGGGCATTGGAATATATACTTTTCTTTAACAAATCACTGTATTTTTGTACTGGCTCATAAACTTAGGAACCAGGACAAAAATACATTGTTTTGTTAAAGAATATTATATATTCCAATGCCCATATCTCGGCCGCTTTTCATCTTATTCACCTCATTTTTGCTATGTAATGTTCTTTTATCGTGTTCTTTCTGCAACTGTGGTCAAATGTTGTTAAAGGGAAAATTTATTATTTATGACGTCATCACTTCGGTACTCTATACCATGTCTGTCAAAGTTTGAGCGGCCTGCCATTAGAAATGAGGGAGATACGGGCATGTACTAAACATCACGTGACCGATAACGTCATCATTACGTCATCACCACTATGTCTGTCCAGGTTTGAGCCACCAGCCAGTAATATTAAGCGAGTTAGCACCCCGAACACTTGTATTCCGGAAACAAAGGATACGGTATTCTGAAATGAAGGGTTTTACGTCACTAATTTTCTCGTCTATATAGCTATTGCTCGTGTAACAGGCGGGACTTCCGTACAGGAAGTTGTTACAAGAGTTCGACCCTTTCTCCTGTTCAGCTTTCATGGGGCCGAGTTTTGATATCATTTGAAGACTGAAATAAAACAATCTAAATCGTAATTGCCTTATTTCTACCGTCGTAAAGGATAAATAATGCAGCAGTCACGCGACACATTTCACAGCATAGTCTGGGGTCACGCAAGATTATTTACATGCGACACTAAAACAATTTTTAGCATCTAAATGAATTCGAAATCATCTGAAAACAGCGCTTTACTTTTGAAATATATTCACAAATGGAATCGATCAGGGAACGATATCGATGTTGAGGCCAAAAGCTCTGGTCTATACATTAATTGTACTGAATCCCAATACATGTAGGTTGACTATGAGAGAATTTATTATCCCAAACGTTCACTATTTTGTGAACCCCAAGCCATCAATGTTTCGCCAGCGTGGATAAAAAAATTTGAGCTACCACCAAAAGATCACCATTGCTTATCTCATCGCGCAGAATCAATGGACATATCCAGTTCTGAATATAATTAAGTCCCCGTAAGTACTTGAACGATTGCCCAGTTAATGAGGAGCGGGAGATTCAAATACAAAGAAAATGGCGAAAACGCTTCCACTAGCTTATGTTTGAAGCGCTCTCGAAGCTTCATTTTTGAGAGAAAAAAACATTTTCAATCGGCTTTTTAAAGCTAAAGGTCACATAAATCAGTAGAGCTATTGACCTCAGTTGTATCTTTCAAAAACCCATGTACCTTAGCCTTCTGAATCTAAGCGAGTTTTGACCGAATTTTGTATGGAAAACTGCTCAGTCCAATATTCAGGTCTCGATTTCTACTGAAATATAAGACGCACAAGCCATTTTCAATCGGCTTCTTGTAGACCCTAAAATAAGCTTTAAAATGATTCTTCAAGCTTCCCAAACGGTTAGAAAAAACCCTGTACCTTGGATAAAAAACTGTCAAAAGTTAAACTAAAACGGCATTTCGTGCCACTTATGATAATGTTTGTAGAAGCGGTTTGTCTATTGACAATTATCAAGTAGCGTGGTGTTGAGTCCCATGGGAGGTGATTAAGATCCTGAAAGCGAAGCGGGAACTTTAAAGCAAGCTAAATATATCAACTGCATTTTAGTTGCTTGGATACCAGTTTTGTTAGCAAAAGAAAAGAGAAGCTCAACATTATTCACATTCTGATTCTAAAAGTCTATCATGGCTGATAATAATATCGCAGCTCCGTTTCAAGATTGCACTTTTCCCGAGCCTGTTCATCCGCCATTGCTTTAAATATATAAGTTCCTGCAGCTCTTTAAACGAACGAGGGAAATACACAAAACTGCGCAGTTATGACGTAGATAAATCCATAGTTCAGCAGTTAGCACATGAGTAAACTTTTAAGCAAACGACTTTCGTACTTCTTGAGCAAAGGGATTTGGAATCCCAGTCTTTAAGGGATTGTTTGTATTATAAAACACCGATGTTTGTGAATTGGAGCGGAATTATCCCCAATTTATCGAGCCTATACTATACTCAGTTCAGTTTCATTGGGTGATTTTGTTTGACTTCTTGGACAGGAATAAGCTTGAATAACATCTCATTTTAAAGCTACATCTTACAAGAATCTGTATTCAGACTTATTTGTGACGCGATTTGAAAACGACTGGTAGAAAATTGAGAACGGCTTGGAACACTGCTAGCCGTTTTGCCGACCGGCTTTTTTACCGGTTCGGCAACTAGCTCAGTTAAACTTTCTTTGTGGGTGATTTTGTGGATCCGATTTTGTTTGACTTCTGGGATACGGATAAGCTTGAATAACATCTCATTATAAAGCTACATCTTCCAAAAATCTGTATTAAGACTTATTTGCGATGCGATTTGAACACGATTGGTAGAAAATTGAGAAAGAGTTGGAACACTGTTTGCCGTTTTGCGGACTGGCTTTTTCCAGTGTTTTTCCCGCTTCGACGTGACTCATGCCTGAACACAGCTTGCTCAGTTAATTTCTTTGTGGGTGATTTTGTGGATCCGATTTTGTTTGACTCTATAGTCTCTACAGTATCTATGCTCTCTACATGATCTACGCTCTCTATAGTCTCTACAGTATCTATACGCACTCTATAGTCTCCACAGTATCTATGCTGTCTACACGATCTACGCTCTCTATATATAGTCTCTACACGATCTATGCTCTCTACACGATCTACGCTCTCTGAATATATAGTCTCTACAGTATCTATGCTCTCTACACGATCTATGCTCTCTACACGATCTACGCTCTCTATAGTCTCTACAGTATCTATGCTCTCTACACGATCTACGCTCTCTCTAGTCTCTACAGTACTGATCTATAATGCTCTCTACATGATCTACGCTCTCTATAATCTCTACAGTATCTACGCTCTCTATAGTCTCTACAGTATCTACGCTCTCTATAGTCTCTACAGTATCTACGCTCTCTATAGTCTCTACAGTATCTACGCTCTCTATAGTCTCTACAGTATCTACGCTCTCTATAGTCTCTACAGTATCTACGCTCTCTATAGTCTCTACAGTATCTACGCTCTCTATAGTCTCTACAGTATCTACGCTCTCTATAGTCTCTACAGTATCTACGCTCTCTATAGTCTCTACAGTATCTACGCTCTCTATAGTCTCTACAGTATCTACGCTCTCTATAGTCTCTACAGTATCTACGCTCTCTATAGTCTCTACAGGATCTCAGTACTATCTACAGTATCTCAGTACACGGTATCTATGCTTTCTACAGGGTCTAGACACAGTGGTATATATATATTTCAGTGATATATAGACACACCCTATTTCAGTGGTTGATATATCGAGAAAGAGCCGGCTTCGGCGTCATAACAACTGAGGACGCCAGTTAACGAGTTGGAGTAGATTCTTCTCTGGTTTTAGATGCTCTATTGAAATCGAATGGCGTCAAACTACGTAAGAACATAAGCTTCAACACCTTCAACGCGAGTTGAACACAACTATACTCATTAGTTCAGTTTCATTGGGTGATTTTGTTTGACTTCAAGGGCAGGGATAAGCTTGAATGATGTCTCATTCTAAAGCTACAGCTTCCTATAATCAGTATTCAGACTTATTTGCGATGCGATTTGAACACGACTGGGAGATTATTGAGAACGGCTTGGAACACTGTTTGCCGACCGGCTTTTTTCCCGCTTCTACGTGAGTTGCATGAACACAACTATAGCTCAGTTTCTTCAGTTGTGGGTGATTTTGTGGATCCGATTTTGTTTGATTTCTTCCGGCAAGAATAAGCTTGAATGATGTCTCATTTTAAAGCTACATCTTCCTAGAATCTGTATTGTTGGAATTGCGGACCGGCTATTTTTACCGCTTCGACGAGAGTTGAACAAAAGTATACTCAGTTCAGTTTCATTTGGTGATTTTGTTTGACTTCTAGGGCACGGATAAGCTTGAATAACATCTCATTTTAAAGCTACATCTTCCTAGAATCTGTATTCAGACTTATTTGCGATGCAAGTTGAACACGATTGGGAGAAAATTGAGAACGAGTTGGAATTGCGGACCGGCTATTTTTACCGCTTCGACGAGAGTTGAACAAAAGTATACTCAGTTCAGTTTCATTTGGTGATTTTGTTTGACTTCTAGGGCACGGATAAGCTTGAATAACATCTCATTTTAAAGCTACAGCTTCCTAGAATCTGTATTTAGACTTATTTGCGATGCGTTGTGAACATGCTGTGAAAAAATTGAGAGCATGAGTTTAAGCCGAAGGGCTTTGTCGTTTTGTGGATAAACTATTGTTTGGCTCTTTCATTCCATTACCTGGTTTTACGAACTTCTATTGAATTGACTTTCGCACTTGAGAGATCGGCTTGGGACTAGCAGTTCCCAAAGCTCGTTCCATTTGAGATCGGCTAGGGACAAGCAACTCCCAAAGCTCATTTATTTAAGCCAATCGTAGGGCAATCCTCTAACTCATTAATATTATAATTAGTTGACCTTAATGTAGTCCAAAATCTCAAAGTGTCCCTCGAACAAAGGCCATTCTGCGCGATGTCGAACATCGTACGAGTATATCCCGATCTAAAACATAACTTCTATTATGTCTAGTGCATGGTTTGACTTAGTGTAGCAAGATAGACAAAGAAACTACACAGACAACAGAGAAACTACACAGCAGTAAATTGTAATAAGTCATTTCAGAATATTTACCTTAGAAAGCGACATATCTACTACCCTGGGTGCTAGAGATTCTACTGCCCTCTATAAGCCAAAGTTTAGATCGACGAGAAGGCTGGAGAGGGCAGTAGAACCTCTGGCACCCAGGGTACATATCTACAGCATGGCCAAATCCTTTCGAAATGATTTCGAAAGCTTCGACGCGTCTTCTCCTATAATAGCTTGTTCCTCACAGTCACAGCGACCTATCCTGGTCCCAGACCCTTTCTTCCGTAGTTTTTTCTTCCGTCGGAGAGAAGAGAACGGAGCCGCGAAGCGGCGAACAACGAGCCGCGAGAAGGGAAGAGCGAAGAAAGCCTCTGGTAGTTTGCAACCGTTGACTGATCGTACCGCGCCAATAGATTTGAACTACGGACAAGATATGTTCCTTCCTCCTGATTGGAGGAATATTTAATTACCTTATTTCGTTCTCTGATTGTCTAGTGACAGGGGAGAGGGGAGAGTGACCTTTTTTGCGAGTTAACTTATGTTTATTTTATTACCTGTTTCAAGGCATAACATGTTACCCTTCCGGGAGGGAATGATTGTACTATAATTATACAGTTATAGGGAATGTGGCGATCTCTGGGGCCAGGGTATTATATTAAAGTCAAGATCGGTCCGGTTAAAGTGACAAATATTCTCACCTCTGTCCTTGTGACAGGAGAGCTTGTATTCCCAAATACATCATCTGATACTGAGAGTGGTAGAGGTGAGTTTCAGTCGAACGGACTTTTCATAAGCCGTTCGAAAAGAAGAAAACTGCTTCTCTGTCTCTAAGTGTTTTTCAAACTTTATGAACTCCCGGTAGTACTTCAGACATAAGTTCTCTGACACCCTTGGGCCATAGGTGTGAGGTTATTGTAATGTTACGTCATGTCCTGTCACGTGATGAACTAATGAGAGACATGATAC
This sequence comes from Actinernus sp. WN-2022, assembly GCA_030867875.1. Classification (NCBI taxonomy): domain Eukaryota; kingdom Metazoa; phylum Cnidaria; class Anthozoa; order Actiniaria; family Actinernidae; genus Actinernus; species Actinernus sp. WN-2022. The sequence continues at coordinate 7,520,870 of JAOWCC010001501.1, forward strand.
TGAGTGACATGTAATTGCGTTCGACGAAGGAGAACGCAACCTCATCTGGTGACGGGTTCCCTGTGCCTGTGTGTGACGTGTTTGCCGGTAGCCAAAAAAAGTTCAGATTACAAAATGCCTCGATATCATGAACGGCCGGGAAACTGGTAACTATATACACGATGCTCGGAGCAACTCTTACTTTCCCATGCAATGTTTAAAAAGTTAGCAAGCACGATATATCAAATCCTGAGGAAAGTGTGTGCTATCTCTTTAGCATTCGACAAACTAAGTCTGATGTCCAAACTATATCAAGTCTGTTTTGTCGGCGCGGTCGTTGAACAGAGAACTGAATCAAATCAACTTGGCCATATTAATTTGTGCTGTCCAGTAACAACCGAGTGAATTCTGTTGGCTTGCTCACTGTATTGGATTCTGCTTTTCGCTGTACATACAGATACCAAAACTACAAACAGTAAGATGACCTGGCTGAAGAGAAATCTAGGTCTGAGTTTTCTAGATACCCGTAATCGCCGTATCTTGTGCGAGTTGCGACACTGTGTACATCTTGGTTATACAAATATTCAACACTAACATCATATTCAGGCAGAGAGTTAATCTATAACGATACTTCGATGTGCCAAGGAACTGGAAAATCAACACAGTACGAGGTGAGGGAAATATAAAGTACTGGTCGAGTTCATTGCTGTGTTCCCTAATCGATTAATCTACACTGAATTTCTGACGGGCCTGAAACAAGGCTGATCAAAGCCAGGACACGGCTACCAACATTGACCATAAATTATTCTGCAGCTAACAATGGCAGCCAACTTTGTTTTCACTTGAAAAATACTGTGAATGATCTAAGGAACTACATGGGGTGTATTTTATACACATGCATGTATAGTTTATGTTCTACACTGGAATGTACTTAGTAATAATTGTGAATGCTAGGAACTGGAATGCAGCTTATATACACATGTGAATAGCCATAGCTAGCTAATAGGGTTGATTTGTGTTCTACACTGACTCCAATTATTGCTGTACACTGTATACCACACAGCAAAATGTGCTATGAATGCTCAAATGAATGCCATAACCATATAAAACACACATGTATACATAAAGCCACACAAGCATTGCATCCAATGATTTAATGTTACACAAATATAATTACAGTTTTATACCCAGATGCATTCCCTTGTATATTAACTTATAAGTCAAGACATCAAAATGTTCACATTAGTTAAAAACAAGCATTATTTTTGATCAGGATTACTTATACCGTCAACATCATTGCAGCAATCTTTCAGCCTTTTGTATTACCACAGTCCTTTCTCTTACAAAAAAATATGTCGAACGCACTTTGATAATCTACGATTACTATACTAGTTGTACGAGTGTATTCTAGCTGACTAGGGAGTGGGATTAAAGATTATTACACTCAACGAAGAGTAGTATTTGTTTCCATAGTAGTATAGGAAACCCTACATGATGTTCGAAAACCGTCGGAAAAATGAGAATTACCCAGCCGTCAGAATTTATCGAGAACCAGAACCCATGAAATCTCCAAGAAAGTTACGCGAATAAAATGGCATTTCAGATACCGATACCAGAGAAACTCGACTCCAAAAAGCCAGAAGAATGGAAACGCTGGATTGAACGATTCGAGTGCTATAGATTGCAGCAGGCTTGGATGGAAAAGCTCAAGGAGTCCAAATAAATACCCTGGTGTACGCAATGAGCGGTACTGCCAACGATATTTTGAGAAGTTTCAACATTGTGGAGGATGACTTGACATACGAGACGGTGAAAGATCGCTTTGAGACACATTTTGTCGGCCGAACAAATGTGATCTTCGAAAGGGCAAGATTCAACAGGCGAATCCAAGGAGAACACGAGTCTGTGATCGATTTTATAGAAGATCTCAATAAGTTGGCCACAACCTGCCAATTTGGAGAGCTCAAAGACGAACTTATCCGGGATCGGATCGTTGTTGGCATTCGTAAGGCCATCCCTATTTTTTTTCTCCGTTTCTCATCGGTGGGGTTTTCAAAAATTGGGTCGGGTGAGAAAAAAAAAATATAATAAAAAATGCGCGGAGAGACTGGAACTAATAAGGCGCAGTTGCACAGGCGAGGTTACAAACCAACATGGACGACGAAACCATCGATGTCGTCGTCCGTATACGCTACAAACATGGAATTACAAATGCACCGCCGAAACTATTGTGTAACCTACCCTCGAGCATGAGTATAAAGTATAAAGGCCCAGTCCCTTAACATTCCTCATCACGCAGTAGTAAGGCCGGAGAAGAAAAGCACACCAGTCAGAATCGTTTTTAATTCGTCATCTATGTTCCAAGGCCATCAGCTCAACGACTGTTGGATGAAAGGTCCTGATCTGCTCAATAACATCTTCGGAGTTATTCTGCGTTTCAGAGAAAAGGAAGTAGCGCTAGTCGGAGATATCTCCAAAATGTATCACCGAATCTTAATACCGGAGCCAGACCAACATGTCCACCGGTTCCTATGGAGGAACTTAGACACACACCGAGAACCAGACACTTATGTCAAGACAGTACTCACCTTTGGTGAGAAGCCTGCCCCAGCAATGTCACAAATAGCACTAAGAAAAACGGCACAAGAAAGCAAGTGCGTGCACCCAGAAGCGGCTCAAGTCCTAACCAAGAATGTCTACATGGATGACATCTGCGACTCTGTGGACACGGTAGAGAAGGTACGAAAGCTAACTGAAGATCTTGACAGCGTTCTAGAGAAGGGAGGCTTTAAAGTAAAAGGTTGGACCTCCAACAGAACGCTGACAGAAGGAAACCAGGACGAGGACGCGGAAGAGATGACTATGTTTCAAGGGGAAGTTGAGGAGAAAGTATTGGGGATAATATGGAATAACAAAACAGATAAGTTGTCCTTCAAGGTCGAATCTGATTTGCTGAAGCTCATCACAGCAGATAATTCAAGTCAAGTAGATGTGAAATTAACGAAAAGAATACTATTGAGTCAAGTCGCTAGAATCTATGATCCTATTGGGTTCGCCGCCGCGTTTATTATAAGAGCTAAGATTGGAATGCAAGAGCTTTGGCAGATGAGTCGATTGGGATGAGGAATTATCATCAGCAATCCGGGACAAGTGGATCGAGCTATTCAAGGAAATGAAGGAACTCAACAACGTCACCTTTCGACGTCATGATCACGTTCTGTCCACTGCTAACGTCACAGAACCTCGAACACTGTGCGTATTCTCAGACGCCTCTCAAGACGCTTTCGGAGCATGCGCATACATTCGTAAGAGAAAGAAGGATGACACCTATGAGGCCAAACTAGTTGCAGCCAAATCACGAGTAGCACCCCTGAAGCAGCTAACTATTCCGCGTCTGGAGTTGCAGGCTGCAGTTCTGGCATCTCGCCTGGCGAAGACCATACAAGAAGAGTCGAGAATACAGTTTCAAGCCGTTCATTATTTCACAGATAGCATGATAACCCTTGCCTGGATACAGAGCCTGTCACGTAGTTACGAGCCTTTTGTCTCTTCGCGAATTGGATAAATTCAAGGTAACTCGGACCCGAGCCAGTGGAGGCATATCCCCGGAGAGGTAAATGTGGCAGACGATGTGTCTAGAGGAATACATGTACAAGAGCTGAACGGACGATGGAATGACGGACCGGAGTTTTTGCGACTTCCAGAAGAACTCTGGCCACAGAAAACAGCGCCACCGCCTCCAGAAGAGCATATGGAGTATCGCCAAGTGAAGATCGTTTGTCAGGTAACGACTGCTGAAGAAGCAATCGATCCTAAGACGTTCTCCACAACACTAGCTCTTATTGAAATCATTGACAATCTCCTAGAATCTATTGATAATGGCCTATATACTTGTGGTGTTTTCTTGGATTTCTCTAAGGCCTTCGATACAGTCAATCACAATATCCTATTAGGAAAATTGAACAATTATGGAATAAGAGGAACTGCCCTAAACTGGTTTAAAAGTTATTTAACAAATCGTAAACAATTTGTTGCCATTGGTAATGTCCATTCTAACCATACCGATATTTATTGTGGCATTCCTCAAGGATCAACACTTGGCCCCCTGATGTTTCTTATTTATATTAATGACATAAATAATAGTAGTAACCTTTTATCAATAAGACTGTTTGCAGACGACACTAACATCTTTTATTCAGACAACAATCTTAATAATCTTCAAGTACTAGTAAATAAAGAGCTCTCCAAATTAGCAGAATGGCTTAAAGCCAACAAATTATCACTTAATATCTCCAAATCAAAATATATGTTAATTTGTTCTTCTCGTAAACTAAATACTAATTTAAATATCCAATTAGGTGACATTGTATTAAAACAAACTGAATATGTAAAATATTTAGGTGTATACATAGATCAAAACTTAACATGGAAGCCTCACATAAGCTATATATCTAAGAAAATATCCAAAAATGTTGGTATTATATCCAAACTACGACACTATGTTGACTTAGGCACCTTGATGCAAGTATATTATTCTCTTGTTTATCCATACTTACAATATGGTGTTAGCACTTGGGGAAATACCTACAAAACACATCTATCTCGATTAAACACGTTAAACAACAAAGCTATCAGAATAATGACATTTTCAGATTTCCAATCCCATGCCCCGCCACTTTTTAAGTACATTGGCATCCTACAAATATCAGAAATTAATTACCTACATATTGCTCTATTTATGCATGATTATATTAATAATCAGTTACCTCAAGCCTTTCAAAATTATGCAAAACCAGCCTCCAACATACATAACTATAATACTAGACATGCTTCAAAGAACCTCTTTGTCTTACCAGTCTCAACAAATTATCGAAAATTTTCTATTAAATCAACTGGTATTAAACTCTGGAATAATTTACCAACTAGCACAAGAGGTCTCAAACGCTCAAAATTTAAAAGTCGCATAAAACATAACTGTTTAATGGCCTACGTATAAATTTTCATCTCCTTTCACTTTACTTGTGATGAAATTAGGATTAATCAGATGATAGAGCTTAATGTACATTTCTTAGTTGTTATTGTATTTTTTGTACCATACATTAACAGTCCTTAAAGGCCCAGTACGGACCTTGATGCTTTGCGCGCCGCGTACCTCAAAGCCGCCATTTGTCGCAGTTGAAAATTGCTCTCTTTTCAACCGCTCTATGCAATCCACTTCCATCGGCCGTTTTTCTAATCTGAATTTCAGTATATTTATTTTCACATGTTGCCAAATTGTAAGGCATCATTTCTATAGCATTTTAAAGACATTTAGGTCGTAATGTAGGTGAAATTTGTGTTACGAACAATGCGATGTATGTTTATGGGGAAGGCATCATGGCGGAACCGTCGGTAGGAAGACCACGTTAGCCTGGTTCTGTTCGGAAAATAAGACTTTGTTCTTCTGTATTTTACGGCCGGAATGAGAGGAAGCCACATATGGGTTTTGCAGGAAAAAGAATCAGTGTTTTTGCGTTGTGTAATGCCACTGTCGTCAACGGTATTAAGCAGTCTTCAGTGATATTATAAATTACCAATTGGCGAGTTATTCACCGCAAGAGATATCGATTCCACTGGCATGGCTGGAGTGGTCAAAGAGGAAAGGAATCATTTTAATTACTATCATGACAAGTTTCAAGTCGATGCTATAGAAGTGAAATGGATTTTATAAGCCGTAGTTTTTGATGAGCCGATGGGCATGATTTGGGAGTTTATGAAAATTTATGTGAACCCACAACAAACAGTCTGAACAACTATAAAGGTAAAATGACAGAATACTGTTACGTTCATTAAAGCAATTTACCAGATACTTTTTCTGAATTCACAACTAAATGAATTATTAAGTTGAAACATACTGGTACTGCTGTGCAAAATATATATATATACATATATAGTAAAAATATTGTAGGGTGGTGGAAGGATTTTGCAAGAATATAGCCCAAACTTTTTGAATTTGAGACTACTACTGTATACATGTATGCATTTCAGTGATCTGCTGAGAAGGACAATCAACAAACTCAACTCTCACATAATGGTGTATCCGGGATTCGAACCCGAGTCACAATAGTGGGAGGCGAGCACTAATACGCTGCACCACGCAGCTCTCCCATGAGCCTAATATACAGTCCTGGAGCCTGATTGAGCTACATGTAACCAGGATTAAGGGTTTGTTAGTGCATTTCTAACTAGTTGTAATATTAGAGTGCAGAATGACATGTTTTACCAAAAGAACCAGAATCCTCTGGATTAGACGCTAATCAGGCTTCAAACAAGGGCTCTGCTATATAGTTTTCAAGTTTTAGGAAAAAGGGATAAAATACTTGAGAGATTAAAATAATATGACATATTGACCTTTTTAATATCCATAAAACTTCAGTCCTATAAATTTTATCCTACCCTCTTCATTTCTGGCCTTGTAGTCATAATACTGTACATGATCCCAGCTACATTTACCTATTTAAAGGGGGTGGGGATGCGCAGCAAGAATGATGTGTGCGATTTGCTTTGGTATTTCAGAAGTTTTTATCAGAAAATAAATCAGAACAATATTATTACATGTACGCTGTAACTATTAAGGTAACTCCAGTAGAATATAGCAAATTAATATTGCCTGGTTCAAAAAATACTATCGATTTTGAGGGTCAGTGTTATCTTACCCCAGAATATAAAAAAAACATAACTGTTTTTCGTGATCCAACATTAAGCTGGAGCCAATCAGCTATCTTAGGACCAATTTATTTGACATATATATTGAATCCAAGCATTGTACCCAACCTGACCGAGGCCTGAGGTTAGGCTCTAAACGAAAGGAGGCCTTTGTTACATTTAATAAATCAGTAATTCATTAATATGTATATTTCTTATTTACCTGACAGAAGACACCAATGGAAACCTGTTCCATATTCGGCAGTATCCCACAGGTTGTATCAAACTTTTTTCCACTGCCATAATGTGCTGTATACGCACTCTGAGCAGATTCCAGTTTTGCCATCAAAATATTGTGATGCAGCACATGTACCAAGTGAGGTGTATTCTTTATTTAGTTTGGCATGGGATAAAATAGTTCTGCAATGTTTTCTTGTGGTATTCCATGAATATTCCACTCTCCCCCCCCCCCCCCCCCCCCCCCACCTACTGCTAAATAATGTACGGTCCCAGGAGCCCATTACCTGACGGTCCCTAAGGGCTTGTGTGTATACTGAAAAATCAAGTTACTAACATTTCAGGATTGGTATGTAATTAACAGGGGACTTTAATAATCTTTGTGTGTCTGTAACAAGCTAAAAATATTCAATACAAAGTTGGTAATCATGCACTTCGTATTTTTTGTATTTGCATTCATGTAGACATTTGCATTCATGTAGACACTCATAGAATCTGCAAACAAATGCAGGTTTAGTAAAACTAAAAGTGGAAACAACAATATAGATAATATTGATAACTAATTTCTTAGTCTTGATTTGTCCAGAAACCCATATAGCTGCATATACTGTGCTGTCATTGGGGTATCATAACTTTATCTTTCAAACACACAGAGTTATGGCATTGGATTTTGATGCAGATCAACCTCCAAAATTTCACGATCTACACAAAATAATCTTTGAAAATGTGAAGGTGGTGATGAATGTCACCCTCTCTAAAGCAGACAATTCCCATTTATCTGCAAATATACCACAGTGGTGATTATTTATTGTCCATTTCTTGGCAAAGTCCATACTTCCTCTTCCCACACTTAACCGCTTGAAGAAAACAATGTACACCCTTTTCCTGAAACAAATAGAATATTTCTTATCAAAGGTACAAAAAAAGGAAAGCAACCTAAAATATGACACTGGAGGTATATAGTGTTCAATTTAATTAAACTACCACTGTCCAATTGTGCACCTTTTACATTGTAGGGGAAGGGGGTGGCTATTAAAGAGTCCTGTGGGAAAGGGAAAAATGCTGAAAAGAGGAAGTGCATGCACATTAAAAACAATTCTGCTTACTCCGAGTGACTACAAATGACAATTTGTGCAAGATAAATATCTCCCTAGCCATTTCCTATATAATGAACAGCTTGCACTCAAATAATTTGCTATAAAAAAAACAAAATTTCAAAGAAAGGATGCATTTCTTTTGCCATGCAGCTAATGGGAATAAATAATATTGCAGCAATCCTCTTGGGTAAACTGTGCTGGAATAATGATGTAATTTGCTATAATAAAAATAAATAAAGGATGCATTCCTTTTGCCATGAAGCTATGGAAATAAATATATTGCAGCAATCCTCTTGGGTAAACTGGAATAATGATGTAATGAACGATAGAGAACATATGTGCTCCTCATTGTCCCAACAACAACGACCTGAGCACTTTATGCGATTCTGTACAACTTGTACGTCATATTCGAACCATAAACGAATTTTCTATTAGGAACAACGTAAAAATGGATAGAGTTCCCTTATTTTAGCTTACCTTATTTGTTAGCTTTGCTTCTGTCATATAAAGCTCAAAGGTTTGCATTTGGCCTTGTTCTCGCTTAAACTTTATATACATGCAAGTACCCCTTCCTCCATTCGTGGCACATTGACTTTGGTACTGCACTTGGCTTTGTTATTATGGTTCTTGGGTAGGAAAAGGTAAACACCGACAGCGACCATTACGAATCAAGAGAATGAGTAAATTCAACTTTCGTCTCCGCCTGCAACAATGGAGCCGTAAGCACTCTAACTACGTTGTTAATCTTCTACCAACACCACACGATTGATAACGAAGAGTTGATTTATACTAGTTTCCGTGTTTTGCTAACATGCAAACAAATGACAAAGGTGTAACAGAAGGACAATGTTCTACTTCGGCACAGAGAGAATCGCACGCGAGGCTAAAACAATAGAAGCCTCGGTTTCATGAAAATCAAAACAAAAACAGAGGCGCGCAAAGCACCAAGGTCCGTACTGGGCCTTTAATGTCTTTTCAATTTTTTTAAAATTATTTACTATATGATTATGATTACTTGGATTTATAGGCAAAGGCAGATCACACTACACATATTTATTTCACTTAATGGGGAGTTGACTTAGAAAACTTTTAGTTCCTTCAACTTCCCTGCACCCTTTCCTATTATATAATTTCTTCTTTTTTTCTTCCCCCCATATCTATTATCATAATTATTAAGTGTATATGTCTGTAAACTACCCAAATGTAAAGTAACGAGTGTGAAATAAAGAAAGATAGGTCAAGATAGGTCTCCACCTGGAGAAGCCTGATCCGAGTCACTGCACGCATAAGAAGGCTGGCTGAGAAGATACGCTTAAGAAGGTACGCTCAAGAAAGACGAGAAGGACCACTTAATCCCGAGGAATTACAGAAGGCAGAAACGTTCTGGATTAAAGAAGCTCAGAAGAGCCTGCACGATCGCATGGGGAAAGGGGAATTCAAAACTCTGAGCCCGTTTCTGGACGACAAAGGTGTGATCAGAGTTGGAGGAAGAGTTGACGAAGCCGTTGTGTCATACGAGACAAATCACCCCGCCCTGCTCCCAAACGAGCACAAGATATCGCTCTTAATCACGAGGCATATGCACCAGTTCGGGCACCCAGGAGTGGCGACTACGGCAGCCAAAACAAGAAGAAAGTACTGGAGCTTGAGAATCAACAAGCTTAGAAAGTATGTTAAGTTCCAGTGTGTTTTCTGTCGGGAAATGGCCCACAAGGTTGAAACACAAGTAATGGCGGATCTTCCCCAGCTCCGCTTAGCACCTTACACCCCGCCGTTCTACTACACAGCGTGCGATTACTTTGGGCCCTTCAACGTAAAGGTCGGGCGAAACAAGACCGCTAAGCACTACGGAGTACTATTCACGTGTCTGAAGACAAGAGCTGTCCATCTGGAGCTGGCGGTAGACTGCTCAACCATGGAGTTCCTACAAGTTCTTCGCAGATTCTTCGCCATCAGAGGACAACCAGCCGTTCTATAATGAGTGATAATGGTTCCCAATTCGTCGGCGCTGAGAGAGAGCTACGACAATTGGTGAGAGGCTTGAATCAGGAACAACTTCAAGAGTTCTGTGCAGAGAAAGGCATGCATTGGAAGTTCACAACACCCGCAGCTCCGCACCAAAATGGCTGCGCGGAGTCGCTAGTTAAAAGCTGCAAGAACGCTATAAAGAAGGCTATTGGCAGTCAAGTACTGACGCCGTTCGAATTGTATACGGTCCTGTTAGAAGCAGCAAACCTAGTCAACCAGAGATCCATCTGGAGAATCCCCAACGACCCTGATGACGGATCGTACTTATGTCCGAATGACATTCTCCTAGGTCGTGCTACGTCGGAAGTCCCACAAGGGCCGTTCAAGCAGACAGAAAACCCGCGTCATCGAGTAGAATTTGTACAGAAACTCGTCAACTCCTTTTGGAAGCGCTGGAGTAGAGATGTGTTTCCAGCACTTGTACCGAGGAAGAAGTGGCACGCAGAGCGGCGCAACGTGCAAGTTGATGACATCGCGACAGTCTCGGACAACCAAGCACTCCGAGGTAAATGGACCGTCGGCAGAGTGATAGAAGTGTTCCCAGGACCAGAATGACGGGTTAGGAACGTCAAAGTGAAGACGCCATCAGGAGAGTGCAACCGCCCAGTCACCAAGATTGCGGTCATCTATCCTGCTGAAGGTTACGACTAAGTGAGAGATAAGGACTACGCCCTTATCGGGGCGGAGAATGTTTCGTTAAAAACTTTAACGTGTCTGTTAAATATAGATTGTTGATTTAGTTTGGAATGATTTAGAACATTGATTGACAGTTTGATTAGGAAAAGGCTTGTATGATCGAATTTCCGTTTAGTCAGAGAATCAGTTTTGAGAAAGGACATGAAAAGCCAAGCACGCTAACCAGTACCGCTAACCAGTGAGTCAACCAGGAATAATCATTTATGACCCGCCACAGAAGTAAGTAATTATGAGTATACTGTGTGATCAATCGAAGTTAGTATGTTAGAGTCAAATAACCGCTGAATTCATGTATGTTACGAAATAAGAAATGTACTGCTTGAATTTGTATTTCAGATCAAATAGCTGAGTATTAAAACAAACATTTAATATTATACGGTTCGTGGTGGTCTGATTATGTGTGGCGTAAAGTTCCCCCGGGGGGGGGACTCCCCATAAAAATAGACGGGGGTGCTCGACCTATCTTTTAGGGGTTAAAATCGTTAGCAGTGCTATCTCTTAGGGGTCTTCCAAAGGTCTGCTATCTTTTAGGGGTCTCCGAGACCCAAAATTTTTGTGGCCGAGAAAAAATAGCGCTGGATCCTCGAGCATGAGACCCCACAAGTTGAATCGGTATTTACGGCTTCGATATAGAGTTTGATCCATCCGAATATTAAAGACGAGGTTATGGGGCAGAGCTTTGTCTCTTATTTCCTTTAGTTTGCACAAATTTGTCTTTTGGAGTGCTATCTTTTAGGGGTAAAAATTTTGTGAGCCACGCCCATATTGCTATCTTTTAGGGGTGAATTTCATTTCTCACGTCGAGCACCCCCGTCTATTTTTATGGGGAGTCCCCCCCCCCCGGGAAAGTTCCAAAGAAATTACTGAGGAATTAAGGCCCAGATCAGGGAGATTAGTTGTTCCTCCTAAACGGTTGGCCCTCTGAACTGAAAACTGTGCTATGACTCTGAAATCAGTATTGATCCTACGTCAATACATCCGAGACGAATTCTGGGACACATATCCTTTTTTATGTCAGCATTATATAGGTTTATAATTGTTTTGTTCAAGACACTGACCGAGTCAAATATGTATGAACTCGAACTAATGTTTAATACTCATTCCTACGGAAAGGGGGATGTGAGGTTATTGTAATGTTACGTCACGTCCTGTCACGTGATGAACTAGAGACATGATACTGTAATTGTACGAGTGTATTCTAGCTGACTAGGGAGTGGATTAAAGATTATTTCACTCAACGAAGAGTGGTGTTTGTTTCCATAGTAGTATAGGAAACCCTGCAATAGGACAGAAACGATTTCTCCAACGCCAACAACGATAGCCAAACGCCTCAAAATATTCTCGTTCCTGCTCTTTGTCCCAAAGATATTGGGAGATTGGGAATAAACTCCTGGGCCGAGTTGTTTGAAGCAAGGTTAACTTTAACCCTAGGTTAACGCTAAATCTGTAATTGCAATCTGTACATTTTAACCCAGGGTTAGCGATTTAACCCTGGGTTAGCGCTTAACCTTGCTTCGAACAACCGGGCCCTGTACGTCAAATTTAACGTCATTATCCTTATCCTTACCACAATGCACTGCTCTTGCAATGCGCCAAACAAACGGCTCCACTACACAAATTAGTATTGCTGCCTTGCTCGGTCGCTTCAGGCTCGCTCGCTCGGCAGCAATTACGAAAAAAATCAGGTTAACGGTAGACGAGTTTAAAGGGGCACTTTCAACCCCAGGGCCCGGTTGTTCGAAGCAATACCCCGGGATTAAATCGCTACCTTGGGGTTAAACTGTACAGATTACATTTACAGATTTAGCGCTATCCTAGGGTTAAATCACTAACCCGAGGATAAACTGTACATATTACATTTACAGATTTAGCGCTATCCTAGGGATAAATCACTAACCCGAGGTTAAACTGAACAGATTACATTTACAGATTTAGCGCTATGCTAGGGATAAATCACTAACCCGAGGTTAAACTGTACAGATTACATTTACAGATTTAGCGCTATGCTAGGGATAAATCACTAACCCGAGGTTAAACTGTACAGATTACATTTACAGATTTAGCGCTATCCTAGGGATAAAGTTACCCTTACTTCGAACAACAGGGCCCAGAAGGGTAAACCAAATACAAAAATAAGTACTCAGATTAGCAGAGTATGCTTTCGAATTCCAAGTAAACTGGACAAAATCTGGGAATATTTTGACGAAGGATGGCAAAGGTTACCCTGGATACCAGAGGCTCGAAATCGTCGGGGCGAGCGAAGCGAGACCAGCTGAACTTGATTTCAGCACGAGTCGCTTAGCGACGAGCCTCTGGCCACCCGAGTAAAGATTTTCGTTTCTTCCGGTACAGAATCTGTACCTCGTCCCTGATTGGTTGATCGAGTTGTGGCCATGGAAACTGAGGCATTCGGATCAAAGGAACATTTTGATTGGCTTTCATCTTGAGATCGTGTTACAAACCGGTTCAAGAGTCTTGACAGATTATACACAAACGTATAAATGTTTCACAGTGCTGTACAATTTGAGTTAGCCTCGAAATAAACGAGTTGAAGTCTGTTCATGCTCTTGAAGCGGCGTGATGTCTTCTCAGTACGGCCTACTGGCTAAGGAAAATCGCTGATTTTCCAACTCATACCTGTATTTGCTTCTTCCTTCACATGCGATTATCCAAAACGAGCAATTGTACTGGGGGTTTCCCCTCTATATGCCGTGATTTACTCCCACATAACAGAGCTAGAACAACGAGGAATCAAAGCATGCTCATTGGGAGATCCAAACATCAAACCCGACGAAGTAATCGAGGAGAATTTTCCTTTATCTTCGCAAATCCCAACAACGGCATGTTTTATGTTTTGAATCACACACGACTTCACCACGTGAAAGAGACATGCAGTCGAAACCAGTTTGACTGGACTTGTAAACATAAAAGCGAGGCTATGGGCATGAGATTGAGGTTGGCTATTGGAGCGGCCAGAGGGGCTCAACGGTCGTCATGCAAAACAAAACTCCTTCGGGGAATCAAAACACTTTCGATCGCGGCACATTACAGTATATTCGTACCTGAGCCCCTCTGGAACCAGGGTAGGCAAAGGTTCGAGTGGATGAAAAACATTTCTTAAAGGGGCTGGGTCACCTGGTGCCCGTGCGCAGTAAGTATGCTCTTGAGGTAATTAGCATATCATAAATATTCAAAATTCTTCTGCGATCGCAATGGTTTCTTTCGCAAGCAACAGTAGCATTGTATCTGATTGGTCAGTTCAATGAGAGCTCATTTCTGATTGGATGAGGGTAAGATTGAAACCCTTTCAATGTTAGCGGGTAGATTTTGTGTAAGAAAGTAAAATTCAGTTACGGAAGTTCACCTCGATTTATCCGAAAGTACAGCAATGAAAGTCCGGCTAAATGTGTACAAAAACTTCACCTCGTCAAATGTAATACTAGGGATTGTTTAATACTTGTCATCGCTTAGGACAATCTGGCGCCATTTCTTGTGAAAATCGTCAACATTTTGCGAAACATGGTTTTGGTCCCGTGTTGACTTGAACGCTGAACGGACGGTTTTCAAATTTAGTCGTCGTTCCTTGCATTGCTGAACGGAAAACTCCCATCGTTTGGAGTTCTAAAGACTTTGTAAAGAGAGTTGGAATTCGCCTCCTTTCATGATAATTGTTGTGAAGCCTTGGTTCGTTCGTGAAGTGTTTGGCTCGAACTTCGCCGGTTGCTAAATAATTATTTTTGAAGAGCCGACAAAGTAGCAGGTTCAGCTAAATTTCAGGTACGTTTTATTACCTTGTTTTGATTCTGGAAAACGTTTTCAGGTGAGTTCGGGTTGTCCTTTGTCTTGGCTTTGGTGTGTTTTGGCGGGTGAGTTTGTCTCGGCTTTGGTGTGTTTTGGCTTGTGCTCAGAAAAGTCGCAAAATAAACTCTTTCTTTTCTTTCATTTTGTCCGTTTTATAAAACATTGCTTTTTAGCAAAAGGTTTTTGGCAATGTTATTTATCTTCTGGCGTTACTTTTTGTTATACCTTGAGTCAAACACTAAACGTTTCGTGTGGCAACAATCTCAATCAACTACTCTTGAAGTGACTCGGCCGCGAAGGCCGAGTCACTACCAAAAGTTCCTTGGCCTTTAGCTCCCGCCAGGTTTTGAATATTTGTTTGCTTAAAGGAGCAGTGTCACGATTCTGATTGGTTGTTATAGACAATGGCAAAATCACGCTATGTCACGCGCCGCTACAAATTTCCCTTTCGCTTAAAATAAATAAAATGCTGCTCTATAAAAATATAACATCAAACCTAACCATATGATACTGAAGTATAGTTTTAAAGCAATTTCGGCTCGAGATATCGTGCAAATAAGCCGATGCAAGCGGATTACTCACGGACTTCTACTTCTGTCACATCTTTTGATTTATTGTCCGCCTGACACATTTTCAAAACTTTGGGCATGAATACTAATCGTGACACTGCTCCTTTAAGTATATAGCAGCATGTTGGCTTTTCCAGTGTCGGTCATTTTTTTTTCGTCAATTGCATCAAGGCAGGCGTTTTCTTTCTTCCTGCCCCGACTCGTTTACCTCCCCTTCCTCCAGAGCCTTCATTCATCAGAATTTCAAACAAAAAATATAAAAATGAAATACTCTACATTTAGAATGAATGCTAAACAAAACGTTCCTGCAAAAAAAAATGTTTTAGAGGTTCGAAATAAGAGCGATGTAAATGGATTCCTGAAAGGTTCCTTCGGAGGGAGGTTTAATTTCGTACTCCCGGAGTCGGAAATAAAATTTTGCCTTTGGCCGTGCGATAGACTGGTAACGAATGAGCGCTGACCCAGCCCCTTTAAGAGAGAAATTTAGAGCAACTTCAATCGATCTCAGTCCACGGTTACCGAATCCGGGGGGGGGGGGGGGGGGGGGGGGAGAACTCCCATATAAAAGTGACGGGATGATTCGTGGTTTGGTACCGCTTAGGATGTTTAAATCTAAAATGACCACCGTTAGTTAAAACCGCGGTACCTTTTAGGGTATTAAGCCGAAATAAATAACAGGAACTGCTTAAAAAAATAATTGGTACCTCTTAGAGGTGAAAATTAATTCGAGCCACGCCCACGTGCAAAAAGAGATTCTTGTAGTACTTTTAGGGGTTCCTTTCAAGATTTCCAACGATTATCCCTGTCACTTTTATATGGGAGTCCCCCTCCCCTCCCCTCCCCCCCCTCCCCCGAATGAATAAGATTTCGTGATCCACCGTGAGATCATTTAATAAAGGCTCCGTGCTAAATTAAAGAGAAAATAATTAATTTAATTTAGCACGGAGACTCGTATTGAAACCTTTGTGCGTGACAAGTAAAGCATATCGCGGAAGTGGGCTATTGTATCGACGTTTATTCTTGAAAGTGTGCAATTATAAATTAATGGTCGAATACACTTGAAAAGACTGAAACTTCGAAATTCTAAATGTTGTTCATCCTTCATCCCCAGATCTGCCCTGCTGATTTCAACCCTCCCTGACTCCTTAGTTTGCACAAAACGAACAACAAAAACCAACAACAAAGAAACAAGCATGTAATAATTAATAAGAAGTAGAAGACATTTAGGGTGCGTTCGATTGACCGTATTCCGGAATAGGAATAGATGGCATAGTCTCTGGAAATCACTGGTTGGGGTACAATTTACACTGTAAGCTACAAATTCTTGCTGACATATGATATTCAGGATACAATTAGTATTCCAGTAGCTAAAAGAATCCAGTATAAGCGATTTGTAGTGATCATTCTGTTTATTCTTATTCCGGAATACGGTCAATCGAACGTACCCTTAATATACGACTAACCGAATTCGACGGGGGATTTCAAAATCCTAGTGAGAAATGATTTCAAATGTCTCAGGCCGTTGAACTAGTCATTTCGTGCACAAATACCCAACAATACCTTTTTATTTTATAATCTAACTCTTCTGACTCAGCTGACTCTTATCAACTCTAACTTCGACCCGCCTCGGAATTAAAATTTCACGCGGATTTGGAAACCCCCGTCGAATTCGGCCTCGTTTATGAAACATTACTTTAAATCCCATGCGCGCCCCTGAAGGCTATAGATAAGTTAATAACCTCACTTAACTTAACGGAAGGACATTACTTTAAACCTCATGCACCCTTACCGGATACCTTCAGGGTGCGTTTCCAGTCTAAATTATGTAGCGCCTCGAGGAAACATCGTAGATAAATCATTCATATATCATTTTAAAGCTTATAAAATTGGCTACAATAATACATAAAAAAAATTGAGTTCTTTGAAAATCTCGAATTTTCCGCCATCCCGTTTCTCCGATCTAGTGAGATGGCTTTCAGAAGTTCCGACTCCAAAAATATTTTAAAGTTTAAAAATCTGTTTACTTTGTCGTATTTCGGAGGAATCGTATTACAAAACGGTGTCGGGGAATTTCAAAATTCGATTTAGTTCAAAAGTTATCATGTTTTCCGTGAAAAAGCGAAAAATAATCCGAGTAGATATGCAGGAAACGTCGTCAAGAGCTCTCTTTTTAGAATTTCCCAATTCCCCGACACTGTTTTGCAGCTGAGATATCAATTGACATTTTGTGAAAATTTCGCACAAATCAAATAAATTCCTCTTGAGTGGGAGCTTTTTTAAAACTCTATTTTGATTGAAAATCGAAAGCGAGAAAATAGCACTTCAAAAAAATTACCCGTCTGTCGTGCGTGAATCTGAAGCCCCGCCTCTCCAACAATTAGCAAGCTCTTGGCCAATCATTTCTCATCACAGTTCAACTATCTGTCAAGATTTCCCGCCAATGTTGATTTCCGATCAAAGCAACGCGCCGCATCGAGAAAATGTTTATTCTTTTTTTGTGTGACTTGAAAAATGGTAGCGGTAAGAGTCAGCTGGTTTCCCTAGAAAAATGCTAGAAAAATGGGAAAGACATAAATACCTCGAGGGGCAAAGCCAAGGTGAACACCTATAGAGACGCCTTGAATGCCAGCATAGTTAGTAGAGGAGACAGCGATTTGCAGGCGTCTGAAACAGCACGGCAATAGCGAGATCGTGGTTCAACCGATTCAGGGTCACCGCCAGACTACGTTTCCATCGAAGCTTTCTCTCTCGGCTGACCACTCGGCACTCTGTCTGAAAGTGAAAATACGAACGCTTGTCGGGTTTTTCGAGGATTCCTATTTGGCTTTGTAATTGTAGTCGTATGCATTGTTTGGCCTCGTTTTGCTTTTCTTTTTTCTTTGTTTTTCAAGCTAAGGGTTTAGGGTTAGGGCATCCTGCTTGCTTTTTGTAAGATATAAGGCCAACATCCGATGGAATTGTGGAATCGTGTGTGGAAAAACTTTTCTCAATAAACGTAAACAAATTAATTTAATATGTGCCGATTTCCCACACCGTTGTTACGGGCGAGTGAGCACTTGTCATGTGTTTATTTATCTGCTGTCAATCAAAAATAACCTTTTACTTCCGGTAAAACAATTCCTTTTGGTATTTCTCCGTCAATGTTAATTTTTTTAAACGGAGTTTTTGGTACATGAGACACTACTACTAAAACTACATTTCTGTGTGAAAAAATATTTTCCCCATCTTTTTCGTTTTGAAGGTATCCGGTAACCTTATTTAACTTAACAAAGGGTTCGAAGGATTCTTAAACTCTGTGTAACTAACTGTAACGCATTCAAGATGGCGGCTGCAAATTTCAAATTAAAAACATATTTTACAAAACACTTATATAGAAAAATGCAGATTAGTTAAAATCTATCAGTTTATCACTCATGCATTAGCACCGAAATCGACCGAAGTTTTTCGCTTGAAATGGACCTTAACCTCGAAAGGACTCGCAAACAGTACAGTAGACATGTTTCACACAGACAGCACATATTGAACTCAGCAAACAGTACAGTAGACATGTTTCACACAGACAGCACATATTGAACTCAGCAAACAGTACAGTAGACACACAGACAGCACATATTGAACTCAGCAAACAGTACAGTAGACACACAGACAGCACATATTAAACTCAGCAAACAGAACAGTACACACACAGACAGCACATATTGAACTCAGCAAACAGTACAGTAGACACACAGACAGCACATATTGAACTCAGCAAACAGTACAGTAGACACACAGACAGCACATATTGAACCCAGCAAACAGTACAGTAGACACACAGACAGCACATATTGAACTCAGCAAACAGTACAGTACACACACAGACAGCACATATTGAACTCAGCAAACAGTACAGTAGACACACAGACAGCACATATTGAACCCAGCAAACAGTACAGTAGACACACAGACAGCACATATTGAACTCAGCAAACAGTACAGTAGACACACAGACAGCACATATTGAACTCAGCAAACAGTACAGTAGACGCACAGACAGCACATATTGAACTCAGCAAACAGTACAGTAGACACACAGACAGCACATATTGAACTCAGCAAACAGTACAGTAGACGCACAGACAGCACATATTGAACTCAGCAAACAGTACAGTAGACACACAGACAGCACATATTGAACTCAGCAAACAGTACAGTAGACACACAGACAGCACATATTGAACTCAGCAAACAGTACAGTAGACACACAGACAGCACATATTGAACTCAGCAAACAGTACAGTACACACACAGACAGCACATATTGAACTCAGCAAACAGTACAGTAGACACACAGACAGCACATATTGAACTCAGCAAACAGTACAGTACACACACAGACAGCACATATTGAACTCAGCAAACAGTACAGTAGACACACAGACAGCACATATTGAACTCAGCAAATATTTTCTCTCGCACGTTATTGGTAGAATGCGTCACGTGATCCGATATTTTCTCTCCATCATATCAGACAACAAAAAGTGCTTATCAAAGAAAATATGCCCTGACTTGGTCCTTCAACATTATCTGATCCTCGAAGCCCTCACCGGAAGTGGTATCTTCTCGGAACAGATAATGTCCGCTGACGACATATCAGTGCTTATCATATGACCAATCAAATATTTTCTCTCGCGCGTGATTGGTGTAATGTGTCACGTGACCCGATAATCTCTCTCCGCCAGACGACAAATATCAGCGAATAGAGTAAGAGCGTCAAAGAAAATATTTGAAGGAAGATAACAATAACCTACATTGTGCGTCGAACCTAATTATGTATTCAAAATCTTGAATTCTTATTGGCTGATAAAGAAAGGGCGCGAATTTTCCTGCATTTTAATTGGCCTTGATCTAGCCATGAAATACTGCTCTCATAGACCTCATACGAAACTACATTCGGGTATTGAGTGGCGTATTTTCAATATCCTCACTAGTGAAAATATCGATGACGTCACGTTTGCCGCCTTTTGAACTACAAAGATGGCGACAGGTTTGTGAAAATCACAGAGGAAGATGTAAACAGCTTAAATGAGCTGCATGACAAATGAATATTCCAAGCACAAAAAGCCAAATACGATTTAAACTCTCTAAAGATTGTCTTGACTGCAACGAAGAGACAAGAAAACCCGATGAAACTCTACAGAACAGCTTAGAAAGATCACGAAGAAGTTTGTACTGACAGTAAGTAAAAGGAATAGATAAGAGTTCTTAGAGCAGTTTAATTGTCCATATTGTTATTGTCGTTATCATCCTTCAAATATTTTCATTGACGCGCGCTTATACGCTCACAGGGGGTGTACTCGCTGATATTTCCCGCTCGCGGAGAGAAAATATCGGGTCACGTGACGCATTCAACCAATCACGCGCGAGAGAAAATATTTGATGGGTTATAATTAATAATTATTCACGGAAGTGGAGGTGAATAGTGGAGGAATTTACCGAGCCTCTTCGGCGAGGTAAATATCCACCAATATTCACCGACACTGAGGTGAATAATTGTTTTAGTATATACCACACATTAGTGAATAGTCAGCACCAAATAGTTATTTTATTTTCTGTCAAATGGACAAAAACGCGCGCGAGGTGATCGCTGCTTCGCTCGGAGGTACATATGAAATCATATTCACTGTTTGAGTAGCCAATCAGAGCGCGCGAAAAGTGAAGAGAAAATATCGTGTCACGTGACGCATTCAACCAATCACGCGCGATAGAAATGAAGTGATATTTGTCGTTGGACATTTAGGAATGGTCAATGCTTAGCGTGTGTAAATCGAGTTCTGGATGCACGCGGATAGTTGGGAGAGCACGACCCTCACTCTCGGGAACTATTCTCTTCTCGGAACAGATATACATACTGTCATAGTTTAAACTGTGAAAAATATCGAAAGGATCATTTTGTTTTGATAGTGGATGCGTAATAGTTATGAGTGGTGCCAGTTTTTGCCCAAGTATATCGATAAAATCAGGATAAAACATTAACTTCGACCATGGTACATAGCAAATTTGCCCAATATACGTAGTTGCATTATTTATTTTGCCCTTAGGCCGGTTTGTTATGTAAGTTGTTCCTCTTATGAAAACACAATCATGTTATTTTTCAGCTCTCCACCTGTAATTTTTATTTTCCGAATTATTTTTTAACCCCTTTCTCGTGGCGCCGCTTTTGACATCCCTCCCCCACGTCTCAAAACGGTTTGATAACCTTGACTCCGCGGTGCAGACAATAGCAACGAAAATGTCTCCCACAGCTTCGGCATATCTGTTTTCAAGGCTTCCAGTGAGTCATTCAATACTCGCTAACAAGTTAACTGATCAGAGAGCGACAGTACAAACGATTGCCTACAGCCGGCCTACACGAATCTTCTAGTCTGTAAAGAGTACTACTTGATCTCTAATTGAGTATTAATCCTGAATAATGACTTAATGAGACTAAAAATAACTTCACCTGCTGATAAATGAACTCGAAGTGCTTCTTGCTCCGTTTGTAAAAATACACGCAAAATGTCTTCGCCGTGCTTGTTCTGGTATAATATTTTGCAATGTGACATCGGCTAGGTTCAGATCTACTTACACACGAAGCCATCCCATGCCGTGGTCATACTGAACTAGACGCTCCTCTAGACTTACATACTTTTTTGAATTTTAAAAAGCGGGTTTTCAGTCCCAAACTTACTCTCTGTCATCGTAATTATTCTATATCCGACACGAATACGTCGTTGTTATTCGAATGCCGCATTCGTCATATCAAAATCAACAAATGACTTTTAAAACTGAGGTTGTTCTTGACCGTCTGCGCTATTTGGGAAACGAACTAGTACAGACGAAATCATATAACTCTGTGTAGCTGAGAGGTTTCTTAATCTCACGGGAGACCTGGATGCGCCGGTTTTACGAGAAAAAAGTAACGCCGAAACCAACATTTCAATATATTTTGAAAACGAAACCGGATTTTCACCCTGAGTGATTATTCTGAGTCGTATATATCTCGAAATTCCACATATTTTGACACAAAACCCGGACTCTGAAATCTAAATTAGGTCTGTACCGCCGCACATGTGCAATGTCGAACTTGGATTGGTCTATACGTCATCGTTACGTCTGTCTAGTGTTTTGTTTTGTGATTGGTATAAGGCGGCATCTCAACCAACCCCAACCCTAGTCTTCCTCATGAATATAAAACAGATTATATTTGTTGACTAGTACTTGAGTATTCGAGTTTTTTCCAACTTATTCCAGCGAGGTCATTTGTCTGACAATAAAGGAAGTCATATCGAAGACTACTCCAATTTACTGGAGACTGTACGCTTCGCAAAGTCTTCATTTATTTACTGTGTTCTGTGTCTAGTATTATTATTATTAATTGTAGTATTGAAAAGAACGACCGAATTATTGAAAAACAAAACAATAACTTCGGCCTACGTTGTTGTCAAAATAGCCTCGAAATCGTCCCACGCACAAAAGTCTACCCTTCGCCGGTGGCAGAGTGGTTAACACAAAGGCGCAATTGGTGGCTACCCAAGCTACACGGCTTGATGCCGGGTTGTCTTGGGTAGTCAAGGGGTTAAAACCTCATACTAAGATACTAGTAATGTCGCAAAAGTTCTTGAATCACTTGTACGTCAAGCAGGCGTCTGTCATAGCCTCAATGAATCATGTTTTCAAAATGACACATGCGGTAGTTTTTGGAGAAGAATTGAGACACATTAGAAATAATTAACAGCGGGCATCGAAAGTCTTGATAAGGGCTAAACCTTTCAGATAATGGTGTCTATGAATAAATGACACGTAATTACTAAAGTTACCGGTTTTGAGAGTACTAGCTAAGGGACGGCAGCGTTGCGATCAAGCAGTTTCGTAATTCGTTGGCGGTATATCAGTAGTTAGATAAGGCACCCCTCTTTGATTAGACTTGCAAGGAAACACAGGCGTCCCTGTCAAATAATTTTATTTTAATTTCGTTATTTTTTAGATTATTTTCATGCAAATTATTTGACGTATTTACAAAAGAAATATCAAAAACGAAACATATTAAGCGGCATTGGACGTATTTCAAGACGGGAACTCATTATACAAAGAAAATTGTCTTTGATTAAAGTGCCACTACGACGAAAAATTTTCATTTCGATTTGCCACTTTAGAAATATCCGAAATACTAAAAAAATATTCCCAAATGGGCAAGTTAAACCACAAACACGGGTAAAATCCTGTACGCCATTCACCTGAACTGTTCTCATTATTCAGCGGAAGTGATGTCATAGACTTAACACGACATCCACGTCGCGCGACTAAATAGTGTCCATAAAAAAGTAGCCATCCTCACAAAGATAAATATAACTTTCTTCTTGTGTACGTGAAGACGTTTTTAGAAGAAATATGCCTCCAAGGCGTTGTGTTGTGCAGGCGAACGTTGAGTGTATGACATCACTTCCGCTGAATAACCAAACAAAGGGAACGGCCTCCAGTAATGGCGGACGTTTAGATTCAATATTCGGAGTTCAAAAATAAGACTTCCTGTCGTCGTATCGAAAGACGATTTGAACTATTCACAAAGTAGCGTTGATATATTATTATGAAAAAAACCATTGATATATCCAAATTTGATCGTAGTGGCACTTTCAGTCATTTCTGAATTCGCTATTGAAATACCAGCTCCACTTTAGCAACACATTGGAAAACACGACTTCGCGTTTGAGTTTCAATTGACTTTGTTGCTTTTGTGATAAAATTAATAATTTAACATGAGTTATTAAGGTTAACGGACGAGAAATATATGGCAGATGGAAAAGTGCTGGTCAAAGAACGAGATCGGTTATACTGAAACATTCCGCTTGAATTTGAAAGAAAATGCGGTACTTTGAACTGGAATTATTGTAAGCCCTCTTTCAGTACTTGAGCGATTAACACAGTGTTGAATAAAAGGCTTAGTAAATTACCTCTGGGCGTAAGACTGAAGCCCACAAGCAATTCTCATACCGCAATTACGAAAAGCGAACAATAACATATGCAGCTGCTCTTGAATAAAGACTACTGGATATCTTACACGGCAGGGGAACTAGAGTTGTCGCATAGTTCCAGGCTCAGCTAGGAAGCAGTGGTTGGAATCTCCGAGTTCTTCTTCCAAACTGGTATGTTGAAATTTGGTTGATTATGGCATGGTGTAACAGATGTTCAGTAATATGAGCGGGACATTTTTTTCGGGGTAAGCTACTATTCTGTGTTTGTGTCACCCGTATCAATATTTGCGGCTACCCCTCGGATTATCAGGATGCTGAGACTGTATTTACCCTGACCTAACGATGGGCGCTTGAGCCGAAGGTTTCTTCTGTCTTAGAAGTCGCCTGAATTAAGGAAACACTTCGAATTAACTTCTCTCATTTTCCTAAACTCGTGTTTTATTTTGAATTTAGTTGCGGGGCAGTGAGCACTCTAGCAAGAAACTTGGACACGTCATAATTTAAAAGAACGTTTTTACGCCAATGTTTTTCGCTAAGTTAAAATGATTCGAATTCATAATTACTCAGTCGGTTAAATATGGTAGTAACCGTACTTGTTACTGACTATCCTATTTATTCTTGCCTCAGAATATTTTTCTCAATGTTTGACAGTGAATTTTGTTTTTCAGCACTTCCCGATAACCAGCTATTACGCTTTTCATTTGGGAGTAAGTTGAGAAACCCGGCCTTTTTCCTCACAAACTCCGAGCAGAGTTTCCTACGGCTATTAATTAAATTCGTCGTTAGTTAGTTTAATGAAACATTATGACCAATCTTGAATGTTTTCCTAGACTAGGACTGAAATATCCATTTGTTATCATGCACATTATCAGAAATTTGTTTTAGCTATACAGAGCATTAGGTAAAAATGTGAGTACAGTGACAAATCACAACACGAGGTCATATCGTTCCCGGCAGCGGCAAGATATATAACTTGTAATTCGGCAATTATTCTAAAAAGATTAACAACTAGCCTTCCCTGCAACCAAGAATTTTGTGTGCGATGCTTTAAACAATTTCACAGTCGAACTGATATGTTTTACAGAAGACTACCAGTTTTAATTATAGTTCGAAATAAAACCTTTTCTTGTTCGATAGAAATTCGCCGGTTCTTTCTCTTCCAATAAGCCTCTATAAATGTTCATCTTCAATTATCGGCTAAGAAGTGAGGGGCATTAAATAAATGAACTTAGTCGGCAACGAAGCTTTTGTTTTCAATATCATATTTTCTTTCAAAGAGAGTACTTTCAAAGTTTCAGCTTTATTAGAGAAACAAAAGACGAACTTCGGGCCAAAACACAAGCACTGGCGATTCATTCAAATTCGGTTCAAAGCCCGAAGATGGTATATTTTGGCATGAGATTTAAATGCGAGTTCAAACATTTTAGGACTTAAGCTAATACATGGTTTCAAGAAAGAAATGCTTTTGTTTAATGACCAGCGCTTCCGGTTGTGTGTGGGTATTTCGAGAAGAGAACTGGCAAGTTCGAATCTTTGCATCGGGAAAACCCCATGCAGTGTGACTATTCAGAATTACCCTAGCTGGAGGTCATGACAATTGCATGAAACAACTGAGGTCCAAATAGTTAGATACTTTGAATAGGTCTCCAAAGCATGCGCGGGTTACTGATTGTAAACAGTATATATAGTTTTGGTCTTAAGTGCTTTTAAATTGTTCAATTTAACTGAGGTAACAACTTGAGGGGTGGCGAATGGTGTCAAGAAAAACGGAGAGTCTCGCAAAAAGTCGGTAAAGTCTTTATAGGTCGGGTCTCGAAGTCTCGATTTTTCTTTATTTTGTTCGTCTCAGAGTCTCGGATTTTTTTGGAGAGGGTTTCGGAGTCGCGCCTTTTTACTCTTTTCATTAACTTTTATTGGAGTTACGGTTTTTTGGCGGCCTCTGCATGTGTTTTATAAGGTACGCGAACGACAGCTAATTGGTTGAATGCTGAATTCCTCACCTGGCGTTATGAAAGGTACTGGGTGTTTCGTCATAATAACTACAGTAACAACAGTCTCGGGCTCGGATTTTGAAAACGGACGAGCTCGGACTCGGATTTTGAAATCTCAAAGTCTCCGGCTCGGATTTTCAAATCGCTTTCAAGTCTCGGGCTCGGATTTTCAAATCGCTTTAAAGTCTCGGGCTCGGATTTTCAAATCGCTTTAAAGTCTCGGCGTCTCGCAAAGTCTCGGATTTACCATTCGCCACCCCTAACGAAAGACCAGGTAAACATTGTAAAATATTTCTTCTATTTTTATAATAAAATAAATAGTTATTTTTCACACGACAGAAGTGTATACGTTTATGCAAGAGGGTTTATGTGAATAGCTATCAGTTCGAGTAAATCGGCTGTACTAATACTGATAGAATCCAGAAACAAAACTCGAAAATTTGCGATATATGACATCTTAAGATTTATTTATTCGTACAATAATTAAAAGTATAATTTCTTGATTTAGAAAAATCGAAATCGAAAGTGGCTCATGCGAAAGTATGCTATCTTGGCTGATGTCACTGAGCGTTTTCTTTAATTACGAAGGACCGATCGAGAGAGATATAGGCTTCCTGATATCGGATGTCTTTTCGTGGTGACAGAAGTGGGATGAAAATCCAGCAGTGGAGATTTATTACTGCTGTGGGTTGAGGCTGTTTTGGAAAGGTAGCCCAGGAGTGTCACTGATGGTTTTTGTTTTTGCTTTTCTGTTTTTATTTTTTGCATTTCTCGATTTAAAATCGCTGCTTTTGGATTTTGTTCAGTGTCGTGTTTTCAATTCCAAATCGCTATTTTCTTTTTTTGATTTTTGCTTTTTCGATTTTCTTTTTACGTTTTCCAAATCGCTATTTTCGGTTTTTGTTTTTAAATTTTGTTTTTACATTTTTTCTATTCCAAATCGCTATTTTAGTTTTTAGTTTTTCGGTTTTTGAATTTTGTTTTTCAATTCCAAATCGCGTTCTTCGGATTTTGAATAGCTGTTTTCTTACAATTACAATTTCAAAAACAAAATCGGTGAGTTCAAAAACAAAAACAGAATCCATGAGAAACAAAATTCGGTGAGTTCAAAAACAAAACAAAATCGGTGAGTGTAGACCATGATGCTGTGCGGCCCGATAGTAAAGATGGCGGACGGAGGAGGCGAAAAAGCGCATGCTGTTAATACTCCTGGTACGCACAGTGTTTTGTTAGTACATGTAAGTTATTATTATGGATTATGTAATCGATAAGGTCCTTATCAATTCCCAGAGATGCAAATATTTTTAATTGACCTGGTGAAAAAGTCGAAATCAAATGAAATAATAGTGGAATATACGGCGTGGAATCGAGGTACATGTAAGCTTAACTTAAACTTCACTTTTAACTGTTACGTTTACGTAGGATACTGTTAAAATCTTGGAAAACTAATGTTCACAGTCAATGTTAATGATCATTTAGTATTAGCACCTTGAAGAGACGACCGAGGGCCCTTGGTATTCGCCGGCATGTCAACGTGCCTCCGAATGACATAATTCTGGATGCACTACATGTCTGAGTACTCTTACAGTTTTAAGTGATTTTGTAGAGGGGATATGTATTTCTGGGATATCATTATAATATAAGGTATAAAATTTACAGTTAGGTTCCCAGTTAGAACCCCATTGAGGTTCCCCAGTTAACATTCCCATATTGGATCCCATTTTACTAGTAATAGATAAAAAGCAAGACAGAAATAATAATAAAAAAAATGTTATTAACCCTTTCACTCCCGGATACAGTTGAGGTGAATTGGTAAATGTTGAGTGTAAAATTAACCCTCCCCCTCAATTCAAGTTTGGCTAGCCCTGGGTAATTATGCACCACTGAACTTTTAAGCCAAGGGCTCAAGCTTCCCCACAATGCCATTTGGGATAATTCTATGGTGTCATCCAGATAAGTTTGGATCTGCTATAGGGTGTTTAAATGAAATCTGCTCTAATTTTGTACCAATAAGCCAACTTTAAGAGAGCCAGAGGACATCATACATAAAAAAAAATGGTAAAGAATTACAGAAATGACTTCTACAGTATTAGAATGGTAAAAGGTTGGTTTGGTTTAATGCTCTCAACATCTATTATCTTCTAAATTTTTATTACCATCGTTCTCTCAAGCTTTTAGTTCCTATATCTTCCTCTAGATATATATATATTTATTTGTTCTCTCTCTTTCGTTTCTGATCTTAATTAATGTGATATTATCCTGCCATTTATCTCAGTCTCAATAGGTAGTGGTCAACTTGTAAGCTTTTGCTACTTTGACCACTATGCACAATTTACTTATGAAGCCTTTTTCTACTTTAATTATTTACTACCCATTGGGTTGCATATACTTACAACTGATACATAATCCCTCTTTCTGCAAACTTGTTTCTGCATAGCCTACACTTTATTGGGATTTACCAAACACATGACTTGGTACACATCATTACTATGAATGGCATTATGTAAAAATCAAGTTGATTAATATCCAAAGTACAGTAATATCCAAGTATGTTTTTACTATACAGACAGACGTCTCTTTAAAAGGGAATGAAATGTTATTTTCTTCTTTGCCAGGTGAAACAATGAAAAGATATCAGACCTTTTAACAGGAAGATTGTGTTGTAGCCGTAATCGCTGATGCATGTGTCTGTAGCCAATGTTTACACCAGGACCATCAATTTCACTCTTGAAAGAAAGGATAATAAAGTTAATTTCTAGATTTCTTTTTATTTCACACTAATGATGGACTAAGATTACACTGAGTAATATTATGATAAAAAGAGGTAGTAAATAATTAAGGGAGAAAAAGGCTTCATAAGTAAATTGTGCTTAGTGGTCAAAGTAGCAAAAGCTTACAAGTTGACCACTACCTATTGAGACTGAGATAAATGGCAGGATAATATCACCTTAATTAAGATCAGAAACGAAAGAGAGAGAACAAATAAAAAAATATATATATCTAGAGGAAGATATATATGTAGGAACTAAAAGCTTGAGAGAACAATGGTAATAAAAATTTAGAAGATAATAGATGTTGAGAGCATTAAACCAAACCAACCTTTTACCATTCTAATATTGTAGAAGTCATTTCTGTAATTTTTTACCAGTTTTTTCATACATATCAGGATCAGTGTATGATGTCCTCTGGCTCTCTTAACTGAAGTTGGCTTATTGGTCCAAAATTAGAGCAGATTTCATTTAAACACCCTATAGCAGATCCAAACTTATCTGGATGACACCATAGAATTATCCCAAATGGCATTGTGGGGAAGCTTGAGCCCTTGGCTTAAAAGTTCAGTGGTGCATAATTACCCAGGGCTAGCCAAACTTGAATTGAGGGGGGAGGGTTAATTTTACACTCAACATTTACCAATTCACCTCAACTGTATCCGGGAGTGAAAGGGTTAATAACAATTTTTTTAAATTATTTCTGTCTTGCTTTTTATCTATTACTAGTAAAATGGGATCCAATATGGGAATATTAACTGGGGAACCTCAATGGGGTTCTAACTGGGAACCTAAATGTAAATTTTATACCTTATAATGGTATCTCAGAAATACATATATCCCCTCTACAAAATCACTTAAAACTGTAAGAGTCCTGACATGTAGTGCATCCAGAATTATGTCATTCGGAGGCACGTTGACATGCCGGCGAATACCAAGGGCCCTCAGTCGTCACTTCAAGGTGCTAATTCACTAGTCAATTGAAACTCCGGCCCCCCGACCCCCGGGATATAGCGGGGAATGTAACATTTATACAGTGTTACATTTTGACCTTTTCCGCGCCCATCGGGGGACAGTTCGGCTGTTACAATACCCGCCCCTATGGCTCCGGCATGTGATTGGGATGAGGCATTGATAAATTGATAAACAGTTTGCACGTGATCACACCGAACTAAGTTGAATCCCCGGGTTGAATTAGCGTGACGTCTGTTTTGTTCGTTTTGAGTTCCGGCCGTCTTCCGCTCCCGAAGTCTTTACGGGATTCGATGCAAATTTACATTGACTACTTTCAAACAACACCTCAAAGCAAACAAAATTTGACCAAAGTGAGACGTTAATTTCAGTAGCACTAAAATAGTTTCCAAATAATTCGCTGACCAATCACAACACTTCGTTTTCCGATTAACACACTCGGGATTTCCGCAAACAATGTCGGATGTTTATCGGGAAAATACAGTATTTAAGCATTAATAAACCAAGCGTTTAGGAGTAAACATAGCGACGGGTAAAAAAGGGATGATATCAAAGGATGCAACTTGCCTTTTCCAGCGACTGTGTCCCTTCCTTCATGTTTGATACACGTTGTTGATGCTCGGGCTCAGTTCCGCTCTGTCGTGGCTGGCGTTACAACCACCGCTAAAATCCCCGCAAACTTTGCAAATCGTCACTTTCCCCGTTGCACCGGAGAAATACAACGATAAATGTGCGTTATTCCACGGCCATGTCCCCGTTAATGCCCCGCTATGTCCCGGGGGTCGGGGGGGGGGGGGGGGGGGGGGGGGGGGGCGAGGTTTCAATTGACTAGTGCATAATACTAAATGATTAATATGTGATCATTAACACTGAATGTGAACTTTAGTTTTCCAAGATTTTAATAGTATCCTACGTAAACGTAACAGCTAAAAGTGATGTACCTCGATTCCACGCCGTATATTCCACTATTATTTCATTTGATTTCGACTTTTTCACAAGGTCAATTAAGAATATCTGCATCTCTGGGAATTGATAAGGACCTTATCGATTACATAATCCATAATAATAACTTACATGTACTAACAAAACACTGTACGTACCAGGAGTAACAGCATGCGCTTTTTCGCCTCCTCCGTCTGCCATCTTTACTATCGGGCCGCAGAGCATCATGGTCTGCACTCACCGATTTTGTTTTTGAACTCATCGATTTTGTTTTTGAACTCATGCATGGATTCTGTTTTTGTTTTTGGACTCACCGATTTTGTTTTTGAACTCATGGATTCTGTTTTTGTTTTTGAACTCACCGATTTTGTTTTTGAAATTGTAATTGTAAGAAAACAGCTATTCAAAATCCGAAGAACGCGATTTGGAATTGAAAAACAAAATTCAAAAACCGAAAAATAAAAACCGAAATCCGAAAAACAAAATTCAAAAACCGAAAAACTAAAAACAAAAATAGCGATTTGGAATAAAAAAAATGTAAAAATAAAATTTAAAAACAAAAACCGAAAAACGCGATTTGAAATTGAAAAACGTAAAAACAAAATCGAAAAAGCAAAAATCAAAAACAGAAAATAGCGATTTGGAATTTGAAATTGAAAAACGTAAAAACAAAATCGAAAAAGCAAAAATCAAAAAAAGAAAATAGCGATTTGGAATTGAAAACACGACACTGAACAAAATCCAAAAGCAGCGATTTTAAATTGAGAAATGCAAAAAATAAAAACAGAAAAGCAAAAACAAAAACCATCAGTGACCCTCCTGAGACATTTAAAGAGTGTTTATGTGCTAGATGTAGTTTGGATAAAACTACAGAGATCATAGAATACACCGTGCATACTCAGCTCTGTGTGAAGTACAAATATTCCACAAACAAATTAACGAGTTTGAAGCACTTCAACGTGCAAACGCTAGGCGCTAAAAATACAACATGGTCATGTTAAGCTTAAACTGATCCAGCCACATGTAACGGTGGGTTTGCGGAAACTTAGTTGATGCATACAAGCCAGAAAGCATTTTGCACCGCGGTTCATGCCATGCATGCATCACTTCTATAGTCTCTTTATGAATACCGCTCTGTCAGTCGTTTTGGAGCCGGCAACCTTAGCCTGCTGACTGCGGGTGGCGTTTCGGTCATGTAAACACTTCTATAACTACGCTTTGTAGAAACATTTACAGAGACGAGCTTTCGTAAAGAGTGGATGCTTTAGGTAATTGCGTTGACTTACGTCGTAGCCAAATTTTGAGTGTGGTCAAACTAGATGGCTAGCAGATTAACTCAAGCAAATGTTGAAACAGGTACATATTAACACTTACTGGTGTAAATGCTGTACTGAAACAACAGCTACCTATGTCTTTCTTGCTTCAGCATATTGATGTAAGAAAATCCTATAACAACCCACTAACAGATTCTTAGGGAAAATGTAACGAAGATACCTTCTTGTCGGTCAGTGGGTTTGATGTTCGCGGTTTTAATCAGTACAAATATTTGTTAACATAAATACGCTCTTTTGTATTCTTTAACAATACTCCGAGGAAGTTTTATTATTTTCGTTATTTCACTGATTATATTGGATCTTTCGAATACATAGCAGCTTAAAATGAATCATAATTTATTCAATTAGTGTGTTGAGGTCTTTCGTCTCACTATATCTTTATTACGGCGTCCTTGAAATTCACTTCAGCAAAGAATCACATATTAAGCTTTGTAATTAAAGATTTCACTGGCATCGGCAAGCCTCAACTGAACAAAGGCAACGAGTGTCTTATTCTACACGGAGCGACTGTAGCGTGGGAATTTTAGCGTGCGCGAATATATTGAACTTTGAAAACTATAGCGCCATACAATTACTGTAAAGTTGGGAACGGCCACAGAGAGCAAACATTTCTAAGTGTCACACTTCAACTGCGCATGTCCGTTCGATTTTTCTGGGGACGAAAATGCTGAACCTTCGTCCCGCAACATTGTTTGACACAAAGCAATTGTTTAAATTATAATCTTCATGAATTATGTATGCCTTAAAGCATTGAATATTATGATTGTGTGCGAAAAGCGACTCAAGCTTAATGAAATAAGCCATTAGGCCTTGGCAACTGAGAAACACAAACGAGTTGAGTGTGGCGTTTTTAAATAAAAACTGGAAATAAAATCATGGCTGTTTTATGTTGGCGATCTCAGTCTAGAGCATTCAGCTAATTGCAAAACTGGAAACGAAATTGAAATTGGCAAACTTGTTTGAGTATGCCAAGAGCAAACTAAAAGCAGAACAATACAACAAACACAAAGAAAACAAACAGAAATATACATGTAGGTGGGTCCAGGAGCGTCCATATCTCCTATATACATGTAGATGAGCCCAGGAGCGTCCATATCTCCTATATACATGTAGGCGGGCCCAGGAGCGTCCATGTCTCCTATATAAGTGAGCCCAGGAGCGTCCATATCTCGTATATAGGTATCACGGCGTTTTCACAAGTTGGGCTATTTTTAGATTATTTTCCAGGCAGTTGGTGGTTTGCACCAGTCGGAACAAAATATGCCTCATTAGCTACTTTTGTTATACCAACCAACATGGCTGATACGCTTTTGTGGTTTTATCCTTTAGCGAATGATCCGAACCCAAGAATTGCCGGAAACCGTTCTAACAATAACCTCACTTGTGAAAACGCTGTGCCGACCAAGTATGCGGATGGACACTCTTCTAGTTTTGCGCTCCTGTTATCTGAATTGATAATTTTCATCACGCTTGGTTGTCGTAGATGCATTTCCAGCCATTTCAGAAGACCTCAATTTCAAGTTGGCATGCTCCGGCTAACCCCATAGAAAACTCGCGATTACGCACTCGTTCAAATTATCTCCCACCCTCAAAACCATGCTCCGCGGGACCTGAAAAATGAATTCAAAATAAAACGAGCACTGTACGAATCAAGAACAACACCGCAGTAAGAATGTATGATACAGCTGAAACGAATGTAACGATTTTAAATAATGATCACTTAGTGATTATAGTCCACTGATCATGGTTTTAGAAGCTTAGGCTACACAAAACAACAACAACAACAACAAGTTTATTTTGTACTCATAATTTAGACTAATAATAATAATAACAACCAGATTAGTACAAGGAGGCTCAGAATAACTGAAAAGCTAAACTCAGCTGAGCCACCAAAAATAGATTTACATGCATTGTAAGGTCAGAGCACCGGAACTACAGAAATTACTACAGACAAAGAGAGGACTAATTACTACTATACAAGACTACCACGGGACTACTTACAAAAACTAATATACACTACTATAGAACTAACATAAAATACTACTGGACAAGACTAATAAACTACTACAATGTGATTGTGCAATTGAGTTAATATTTGCTAACTAGTTCTTTTTTCAGACAGTTCTTATATTTATGTTTAGTTAGAAATTTTATATTATTATCAACTGAATTCCATATTTTAGGACCCTGAAAACGTATGTTAAATAATCCATAATTTGTTCGAATAATTGGAAGATAATAAGAAGAGCTTGAAGCTAGTCGTGTATTGTAAGAGTGAACATTTGATAGTGGTATAAAAAAATCTTTGAAGACAGGTGGGAGAGTATTTGTGTGGAACTGGAACATAAATAATGCAGTATGAAAGAAAGTTAAATCATGTAATTTCAGAATTTGAAGTTGACTAAACAAAGGGGTAGAATGTGCATCGTATTTAGAAAATGTAATGATACGAAGTGCCTTTTTTTGGAGGATGAATAAAGGACGAATAGTAGTATGGTAGGTATTTCCCCAGATAAGGATACCATAGGTGAGGTAAGGATATATAAGTGAATAATACAAGTTAGTAAGAATAGGTAATTTTAAATAATATCGTAATTTCGAGAGTACACCAATACTTCTGTTAATTTTTTTTGAAATTTGATGGATAAAGGATTTCCAGTTTAGATTGCAGTCAATAAGTATTCCAAGATATTTCACTGTGTTCTCCTGCTTTATTGGTTTGCCATTTAGTTCCAATTTAATAGGATAGTTAATTTTTTTTTGGTAAGGATGGAAAATTACAAAATTTGTTTTAGTAATATTTAAAGAAAGCTTATTTGAACATATCCAATTGTTTACCAGTTCTAGTTGTTCATTAATGATCATTTCCAGATTTTGCAAACTGCTATTGGTATAAAATAGATTGGTATCATCAGCAAAAATATGAAAGTCTAGAATTTTAGAGCTGTTAGAGATATCATTGATATATAGCAAAAATAGAGTTGGTCCAAGCACTGATCCTTGTGGGACACCGCAAGGAATAATTCTCTCTTCAGATGATGTATTACCAATAGATGTAAATTGCTTTCTATTACATAAATATGATTGAAACCAATTTAGAGCAATCCCTCTAATCCCATAATGTTCCAGCTTATGAATTAAGATGTCATGGTTAACTGTGTCAAAGGCTTTGCTAAAGTCAAGAAAAAGCCCACAAGAAGTAGTTCCCTTTTCAATATGGTTGATGGGTGATCTGGAAATTTTGACATCAATGGTTTACTGTCTAGTTGGTAATTATAACAATATGGTTTATCAAGTGTTTATTGTAAACAAACCGTAAAAAATCTCCTCAGATCTCTCAAATGTCCATAGTGAAACATATTTTGAGAAATATACAACTGTCTTCGGGCGTGTTCAAAACTGGCGTCACAGTGGCA
This sequence comes from Actinernus sp. WN-2022, assembly GCA_030867875.1. Lineage (NCBI taxonomy): Eukaryota > Metazoa > Cnidaria > Anthozoa > Actiniaria > Actinernidae > Actinernus > Actinernus sp. WN-2022. Next base: position 7,556,374 of record JAOWCC010001501.1, read on the forward strand.
CGGCCAGCAACGATAAATTCTGACTCTGTTGTTGATTCTCTGTTCCCCGCTGGGAAATTCGACATTTCGATTCGGAAATAGAATCAGAATGAGAACAGAAACAGAATCCGTTTTCAGATTTTATACGTGGATTAGAATTTTCTCAAAGAAATGTATTCCACGAAACTTTACTTATGATCAAGTTAGGTACGTCTGGCATTTCTTGAAAATCAAATTAGTCGGAATATTAGGAGCCATTGCTCATTATATACAATTATATGAAATGGTTTAGCGCACATATAAAAAGAGCACTGAATTGAAACAACCATAAAGGCTGAACAAAGTCAGGACCCGGCTAAACCACAGAACGAATTGGAATTTTTATATCAGTTCCTAGAGGTATATATATTACCAGCGCTTGCGATCTTACTTAGTACGAGAAGCGCCGTGTTTATAAATTGTCAACTAGCTAGATTAATAGTACCGCTCTTTAAAACACTCATTAGCCGTATACATGCAGCTATTTCAATTAATGTTGTCTGGGAGATAGGGCATTAGGGAATAAGGCATTAGGGAATAGGGCATTAGGGGATAGGGCATTAGGGAATAGGCATTTTTTAAATGTCTGACGGCTGTACACAGGCTAAAAATGGATAAATAAACCGTAAGTTAAGTCGACTAAATCGTCCGATAACTCGTAACCATAATTCATTTCGGTCTGGGAATACCTAATGCCCTATCTCCCAGACAACATTAGTTGAAATAGCTGAAAACAAAGCGCTGAATCCTCTGGAGAGCTGTCACATGATCTGAATTGGGACAACAACTGTACAAGCTAAATCGGCCTATTGCCATCAAAAATCTACAAAGTATTGATTGGACTACTGAATAATGATTTAGCGTGAGCTGCGTAAGAAGTAGCTGAAAATGTGTATATATATAATAACTTTGTCCCCGCCAAATTTGCAGTCTCATAACTCAATTCGGTGTGTAGACTTTATAAATTGTAGCATAACCTAATGAAAATAGTTAAAACTACTATTTACTTTACCTCACAAAGTTTTAGGAAGAGGTAAAAGTGTCAATATTTGATGTTTACATAAGTAAAACTCGCTGACCTTCGAATTTCCGCGAAATTAAGTTGTTTTCTGTGCTTGCCGCATCGCTTAACAGTGAAATATAAATCTACGATTATCAGATCTATTAATTGAGTTTGATGATAGCGGGCTATGATTACACATCCTTATAACCAGTTATAATACATGTAGTATTCAGTATTGGATTATTGGCCCAAATCATTCTCAGAGAGGGTATCGTGATGTGTCACGCAAGACCGGCTGAACAAATATAAATCCGAGGTATTATGCATTGCAGATGTGTGTCTTCATTTACATGTAGCTTGAGGGAGGAGGATGAGAAATAATGCAGGGAATTGTTGGGATGTTCGAGTAAACACACCATGATTACTACGAAAAATGCTATTACTAAAAACCTCCCTGTAAAAATTTTAAAATCACAAATAACGTGTTTAAGGGTATAAAATGTATCTTCAGTTCCTGTATGTAATACTATTTTTATTTTATTTTTCTATTTAGCGCATAAAAGTATTTCTGATGTATGTAATATTTCACTGAAAACGGGTTTCCATTTTAACTATTGTCTTTTCAAAGTCGTTTCTTGCATGTGATTGTTTAAAAAAAGGCCTAACTCTCCCCCCGCCCTGTGGACACTAATTGCCTACTTGTGCCGTCCAAAACGGGTATGGTTTTCAAGCTGTTTTGGTCATATATTTCGCATTTTTAGTCTGGAATAGGGTATGGTCTTGACAGGGAAGTAAGAGACTGCACATTCTCAAATATTTCACTTGTTATGAAATAGATTACAGCTCTGTAAAGGGTATGCAAAATCTTATATTTTTGGTCTGAAATATAGGGCCAGGATTTTGATACACACTCCTACACTCCCCCCCCCCCTGTCGGGACTGTGTCAACTCAACCACGCGTGAGCAAAAACCGGCGAAAAGGTCGGAAATATAATCTCACCAAAACGTTATTGGGTGTACTGATACCGATTCATACAGTCAGGTTATTGGATAATGTATAGGCTACACATCTAGCGTTTTTTTTAAAGGAGAACTGAACCCTAAACTCAATCCCACGACTATACAAACTTGTATTCAAGAGAAATAAGTTCTGCTATTTTATTTCTTTGTGATGCACGTCTAAAAAGAGGAAATAGGTTTTTGAAGGTCGAAAAATAACTCACGAATAAGCAAAAATCGTGGACGAATATCCTGCTTTGTTGAACGTTGGATCTGTATGAAGATCTAAACAGCCAAATAATAATAAATAGAAGCGAGAAGTCCAAGGACTATAGCAAAGCAGAAACAACGTGTATAGTTTTAAACGTACTATATTTCGGCTAGCCAAACTAGCCTTCTTCAGGTACTATATGTTGTAAGTAGAGAGTTCTAAAATAGGGGGTTACTATATATAGGATTTCACAATATGTGAATAGGAAGTGACGCAATGGAATGATACTGGTAAAAAATGATGAAATAATAAAGTGATAAGGCAAATAAAGGAAGGTAACAAATTACGATAAACTAATGGATACAAATAACTAATACAAAATTATATAAAAATAATGATGATAATAAAACGTACCGGTATGTGAATAGATGTGTAGGAAATAAGGTGAGAGTGAGCTAGGTTTCATCACGTCTATTGATGCCATGAGGTTAAAGTGTTTTGGCCTTGTCTATAAGGTAGGATTCTCTGGTTTTACGAATCGAGTCTCGTGAGGGCAATGCATTAATTCTAAGGGAATGAGTTGCATGTTAGTTTTAGAATGGTTAGGGTTAGAAAGAAAATGTTCTGCAACAGTGGAGGGTTTAGACTTAATGTTAGGTTTGTCAACTGATCGTCTATGTACGTTGGATCTGTCTTTGAGGCGTCGTTTGGTTTCACCTATGTATTGGAGGTGACAGACTAGATTACATTGTACCATGTATATTATTTTTTTAGAGTTACAAGTGATATGCGAATGGATTAAACGGGTTTCACCTGTGGAATGGAAAGTGTATTGTTTAAGACCGTTGACGATGTAGGAGCAAGTGGCACAATTTTGCCCGCAACGGAATGAGCCAAGTGTGAGTGTACGTGTGGAATGATTAGTAGTGTTATTGGGTAATTGTGATTTAACTAGAAGGTCACGAAGGTTAGGACAACGTCGGTGGGAAACGAGAGGAAAGCTAACAAAAACGTTTTTGCAACGATCGGATGAAAGTAGTATATTAAGATGTTTGTGAATTATACGAGAAGTGTTAGGAAGTGCTGAGTTATAAGTGGTAATGGATGGTATACGCTGTGAGTTTTGCGAACGTTTAGTATGTAACGCGTCGTTACGAGCAATGTCAGCAGCGCGCTTTATTTGTCTGTTACTCGGAAATGTGCGGTTATAACCTCGTTAAAGGAGATAAGTTTTCAATTCGTTAGTGCGGAGTTTAAAAGCGTTGTCGTTAGATCAAATGCGGCGGAGACGGAGAGCTAAACTAAAAGGGATAGCTTGTTTAGTGTGCAAGGGATGGCAAGAGGAATTAAGAAGATATTGGTGTTTATCAGTGGGTTTCAGTAGTGTAAAGGTCAGTTTCAATGTAACCGTCACGCAAGGAAACGGTTACGTCAAGGAATGGTACATGAGTAAATGAATGTGATGAGGTGAACTTGATAGTGGGATGAAGATTATTAAGAAAATCAATGAAAGTGTATAAATGATCTTGACCCTCGGTCCAAATCATGAAAATGTCATCAATGTATCTTAACCAAGTGTGTGGTGTGTAAGGAGCCTGAGAAAGGCGTTATTTTCAAATTTACCGAGGAATAAATTAGCAAAAGAAGGAGCCATTCTAGTACCCATGGCTGTGCCATGAATCTGGAGGTAATGTGTGTTGTTAAAAGAGAAATTATTCATAGAGAGGATCATGCGTATTAAGTCACAAATTTAAGTGTATTAGTAGGAATATCTTTGTTAATACAAGTTTGTAGGAAATGATGACATGCACCGGGGACATGCATCAATCACAGGCATTTGAATAAAATGACTTACCTTGTCACTGTGATGTCTTCTGTCGTGTTTCTCTCCTTCACAGTGTTGGGTGAGAAGAGACTCCGAAAAAAAATCCCGGCTGAAATCAGCTTAAACCCACCCAACAAGGAGAGAAACACGACAGAAGACATCACAGTGACAAGGTAAGTCATTTTATTCAAATATTTTTACAGTATTTCTGGCTTGTAAACGGACTTCGCTACGCTCCCATACAAACCCTTATATTTTCGTAACTTGAGCTCGTAACTTGAGCTTGGGCTGCCTGTGCATCAATATCATCTTTATGGGGAATGTTAGTATACAAGGATGATACATCTAGAGTTACAAGAATGGCATTATCAGGAAGCTTACCAAGGTTAAGGAGTTTATTAAGAAAATCAGTGGTGTCTTTAATGTACGAAGAGAGAGAAGAGACAAGAGGTTTGAGATGAAAATCGACGAATTCAGAAATGCGTTCAGTGGGATGGCTGTTAGATGAAATTATGGGTATTACCGGTATGTTTTATTATCATCATTATTTTTATATAATTTTGTATTAGTTTTTTTGCATAACATTAGTTTATCGTAATTTGTTACCTTCCTTTATTTACCTTATCCCCTCCCCCCGGTGAAGGGATTTATCGTAATCAAATTGCATGGTATTCAGTGAGCACTTACTTGGTATTCAGTGTGCACCGTACTTCGAGACCGCGGACCGCACTGACTAACTAACAAACGGCTTCAGAAATGGCGGGAAAAGTGGCGGGGTATTCTATACCAGTAGTCCTAGCGGAGCGTTGTGACTATATATAGTCTTAAGATCGACTGAACGTGACGAACTTTTGATCAAAATTTATGTCTTGTTGATCGGAGCGGATCTCACTAATACTACTAGTGAGTCAGACATCTCCGTTTGCATTAATAATTTTGATTTGAATTCTATGTAAAATCATGTACGAGCACTTAAATATAGCAGGAGAATCTACAATATCCGTATCACACACACACACACACATACATGTTGTCTCCGACAGGCCAATTGCATTTTATCAATGATGTCTTCAGAAATCAGTCTGGATTTTTTTTTAAATTTAGGATTGTTTTCGTGAGGTGATCTGCCTTTGAACTTGCCACTTAACAATGCCAAACAAACTGCGAATCATAATTAACATCTTTTAACCAGAGACCGCAGCTCAATTAGGATTTGTAGTGTATTCGGTTGTTTAAAAATTCGGTAAAGTCTTTTAAGTGTTATGCGCGTGGATGCTTTGCAACTGTTCCGACGGCCTGCTAACGGCCTGCACGATCTACATATACTTCTCGGTACATGTTACTAATAGAAATATTGTGATTTTAAAGGATAACTATACTGACTCGACGCAATGTTATGTATTGAATAACTAAATGTCGGCCCAACACGTCGTTTCAGTAGTCTTGATATATTCTTGGATGTAAAAAAAAGCGTCCTATTTTAGTAGCGATTTTACTGAGAGAGTGAGTAGATCGCACACAAAGGACGATTGCTGGCCAATCCAATACCTAATGTTCATCGAACAATGACCATAAATCGATATTACCTTGGCTGCGTTTCTCTTCAACGAAAGTTACGCACGAAAGTTTCATCGGCGTAAAAAATAAGTATATTAAAGTTAGGAGTTTTAAACGTTAGTAATAGCGTACTACCCCATCTGTGGTTCACTTGTTAAAAGGCTTTTAGAAGACTGGTGAATATTCATGAGCTTGAAAAGCGCCGAGTTGTTATCAAGGTCCTCCACCAATAATTAGCATCTAAGCCATTTACCTCAACGAGATGTAACAACTGGTTTCAAGCTGCGAAAATTAGTTAGGCCGATTCCTTTTACGTTATTGGTACGTTCTTTACCTTGGCAGTAGCGTTTGGGGGGAAACCGATGGAGTTAACCGGGAATACTTAGGCATGCAGGTACCCGTAAAGGTTTGTACTTGGATTATTAAATGTAGTTTGTTAGTTTTCAGGTGTCTAAGCGAGAGATGATATTCAGTAAAGAAATACAATTTAACCCAAATCGGCTTATATTGTGCGTCCATACTTTTGTTCGCCCGAATGTGTACTGTCAAGCACCAATCTTGATTTTCTTAATGCTTTTCACACTTCGGAAAGGGAAAACACTGTTTATCCATGATATCGGTTTATAGATTATCTCATGCTCTATCGTCCCAGAAAACAAAGAGAACACGCTTACTTCCTATCGCCTTCAAACTCTATTAAGGAATAATACTAAAGGAAAGTATAAAATTCGGAGATTCTACAAATGAGAGATATAGTGTTTTCTTCTTAATCCCTCGCCTTGGGCCTTGGTATTTTTTAAACGTATTGAGCCATTCGCCGTTAAATGCTCCATAGCATCAAAAGAACGGATCCAAGAATCAGAATTTAGTTTCTTTTTATCTTAACGTGAACGGCGAAGCAAGTCGAAGTCGCCTGATTGTTTTTGACTTTAGTCATAAAATCCTTAAAATCTAGCTCACGAACTAGATAATTTATCGGCCAGGGAGCTCGAATTACATATTTTACTATTATTATTTGTCTGACAATGACAACCGGTGCTTCATAGTCCTTTATTTCAATTATAAATTTCATTTTTGAAAACGAATATTATTAGGCGATACGGGTTGTTCAGGTCTGAATCGCGGTACGAATTCAAAAATCGGAAACCAAGCCTCTTTGTTCAGCTACAAGCCGTTGACGACCACTAAACATAAACAAAGATGGGACCGATTGAAATTTAAGTAAAGAATTCTGAATCGGGACGCGATAAAAAAACAGAAGCTGTTTTGAATTGAAGTGTAAGTGAATTAGGCCTTGAGCAAAATCGAAGTACTGCATTGTTTTGAATGTGTGTAATTGAAAATGATCGATTTTAAATTTCTGAGCCAAGGACGGAGAAACTTGAATTTATAATTTTCCGACTTTCCTTTTTATACACGCTGAATTGAAATTTGTGGACACAATTGAATATTTATTATATAGGTCACTTAAAGTCCAAGCAAATAATGAATAGCAGCATTCGCAGCTCCATTTTTTTCATATCCTTTGACGCTATTCGTTAATGCAAAGTGTCAAGTTGAAAATGTACAACGGTACGGAAAGGCTGAAGGAAATGATCGAAAACACTTCCTTTAATAATTACCATCATATGTCATTGAATCTCATAAGGAAGGCTAATTTAGATAACAGAATTTAAGTCCGCAATACAAACATTAGAAAAAATATTTACAAATATTTTGCAATCTGTCACACAGGATTCGCCTTCTAATTATTCCGAATGTTGTTCAGCTTCGTTAAATCAGTCAAGTCTTGTATATTCGGCTTATGAGTTATTATATTTAACCACTTCGGTTCGTTAACACCGTACATCCAATCGCTCATCTCATGCTTTGTTCTTCAGAATGCGATAAATTAAACTGAGCGAGGAGTGAGTACGATCCTGTCGTAAATACTATGAATTATTTAAGTGGTTAAGATCTGCTTTTATCTTAGCGTTTGGTGTTTTTGTCTTTTGTTTTTGTGAATAGCTTTGTTTCTTAATCGAGTCAGAGAACGCGAAGTAACGAAACAAAGCGAGCAAACTATAAACGATAGTTACATAGTTACACGTGTGATCTATAATAATATACCATAACAAACTTTATTCAGCCATCTTTGGCAAAGACATACAGTGGTTTTACACACCAAATAATTAAGGAACTAGAAACCAGCTAAAATATATCGAAATAGACTTTAGCGAATCCAACTTGGCCGACAACGGCGAAAGCCCTGGCATCACGTCCGCTCCACAGGGATTAATTGATTTCCGTAATTAAACTAAAAATTCCCATCCGGACTAACTGTAATATTGCTCTTCTAGATTTCTTCCAATCAACGTTTTATAGATTTCGAATGAGAAATATTGCCGGATAATATCAAAGGTTCATTATTATGCCTATTAAACGCCGGTTTCATCACTGAGGAGCGTTTCACTTTGTGTAATATTTTTCCTCGGAACTTTATTTCCAGTTTCAATGCCGTGAAGTCTTAATTTGACTTCAATGTATCCCCTATATTTTTCAATGGCCATTGCACATGCTCGGGCTGGCCTAAAAACAACAATATAGCACGTGGTTTTGCTCCAAAATCCCCGCCTTGCCAGGAGGCGCTAGGCCCCCAGAGGATCCACTAGTATCCCAAGTGCCCTTGCGCGTTCAGTTTTTACAAGATGGCGGCCAGATCGTGGCTTAGAAGCGGCTCAATACAGGAATGCTCCGACCTCTGATTGGCCAAGAATACAATAGATTAGCAGTGGCCGCTAGACGACTGGGAATACTTTACATGGTTTTGACGAAGCTTGAGCGATGATGCCTTGTTTAGCGTAGTGGTTGCGACGTCTGGTTTACGAGCAGGAGAGCGGGGTTTCGAGTTTCAGAAAAGCTCTCAATTTATTCTTCCCCATTTTCTTGAGAACTCCTTTACCTGTGAACCCTAGCCGCAAATTAGCCCGAAAACCTCGTCGTTTACCTGGAAACTTGTTTATTGACCGGCTAGGTTTTTTTTATTGTCCAGGGTAGGGTTTTAGTTGGTTCATATTGTCAGAGCTAGGTTGGAGTGATTCCTGTATTTAGCCACACGTTCTTGTCTTTTGCCATGAAGAGACATTCTTTTTTGACTATCGACAATGCATAACTATTCTGAGGGAAGATCTCTTTACCTTTCAGTGTTTTCTGGTATAATATATTGTCCTATATTGCGTTCATGGAATGATTTTGTTATCATGTGCTATGAAAATCGTTGCCGTTATTTTCACTCGTCACAGATTCCCTTCCGGCCCTCGTAATGTATTTAATGCTGAAACTAAAACGTCCGTTGCGAAATATCCATAAAGGAGCGGTATCGACGGAATATAGAATATCGGATATTTATCGGATATTTTCTTTTTCTTTATTTTCTTTTCCATATTACATCCTAGTAATCTAATATCTGATATTTATCCGATATTTTTCTTACATTTCACATCTCAGTAATCTAGTTTCAGATATTTATCCGATATTCTACTTTACATTTTACACCTCAGTAATGTATATCGCATATATATCCGATATTTTATTTTTCGCTCATATCACGGATATCAACCCACAGAAACCAATATTCTATTTTTTGTTGTTGTATGACACTATACAGAAAACTATAACTATACTATTTATCCAAAAAATCCTTTTTTCGTTACGATTTATATTATATCTTTTGGCAATGTCCAATCACAGAAAATGACCCTCTAACATGATTGTGTTAAATATTATATTTTGTCACATGTCAAATCCCAGAAACTACTATCTCTGGTTTTCAATATGACACTAGTATTTTCATTCTTCCATTTTGCATTAGGCGACAAACAGTTCCTCCTCTCAAAATGCGAAAAAAGGACGAGTTTGAAATAGTGAAATGACCTATACAGCCAATAGTAATCAAGCTCCCAGAATTTGAAGGCATAGATCCCGAAATTGTAACCTCGGTGAATTCCACAAAGGTGAAACTCAGCAAGAAAACAGTCACGCAACAAAAAGCAGAAGAAACTGACTTAGAATGTTTACTCCCAACTAGTAGTGTTAACTAATACTGGTAGAGTGCAAGTGCGAGTGAGTGCAATACATTAAATGAGTGAAATCGCTCTAAAATGGCATTAAAGTAGACTAAACTTAATAATACTTATAGTGCAAGTGTAGTTGAAATTAAAGAAAATGAAAAGTAATGGTCGTACGTATTTCTGAGAGCACTAGTGTCTGAAATTGTTTTATGCTAGATGCAAGGACCACTGGCTCAGTAAGTTTGTTCCAAACACGAATGGCTCGAACAAAAGGAGAATAGCTGTAAGAAAAGGAGAGTAGCTGTCTATCATAAAAACGTCTATGATAAAACTGCCGGCATAATTGCTGCTTGCGCAATTATTGTAAATATTCAAGAAATGATCACCAGTGAGTCACCGACGCAAGCATTTTTCTTCATCATGAACACGCTTTTCTAAGGAAAGGAACTGAGATCTGATGCTTGTTTAAATACTGTGGCTACGATCGGGCTTGCGATACATACATACATACATATATATATACTTTATTTTGATACGCTAGCCACTACAACTACAACACTGAATGTTGACCCACGAGCTCATTTCCAAGTGGAGCGTACAAAGATTGGTGTATATATATACAAGATTCGTGAATGGTATGAATTAACGATGGCTCATGTTAAGCTTACATTTTTTTTAAAAGACTGACGAATAAAAATGAAAATAATCAGCATAACTCAGTGTCAGGCATGGAGGCAATATTACGTTTAAACTGAGCTAATGTATTTGCCTTCTTAGCCTTATCCGGTAGGCTGTTCCAAAGCATAGCTAGCACCGCTGTATTTGAAGCTGCGCTTTAGATAGTTGGTTTTTGGCTTTGGAAGTGCTAGGTCCGTGTCAAGGTTTCTTAGATTATATTGAATTTTACTTTCAGAAATTCTTATAAATTATTCTCTTAAATATGGTGCAGATTGATTATTCAGGGTTTTATACATTAATGTCGATTTAATTTAAATTTGTCTTTCTTGGAGAGTTTTCCAGTCTAAGCAATCAAGTATATCTCCTGAGCGAGTTTCATAGCCTGCACCAGTAATTACTCTTGCCGCACGAGATTGCAATTTCTGTATTCTATCTTTAAGTCCTTTACCGCAGGTATCCCACAAAGGGGAGCAGTAATCAAAATATGGTTGTACTAGGGCTTTGTATATGCATTCAAGTGAAGTGATTGGCACGAAGGGCTTAATTCGCCTCAAGGCACCAATCCCTACACTCGCCTTCTTACAAATTCTATCAATGTGATTTTGAAATGTTAGTCTCTCATCAATTTCTACTCCAAGACATTTGTGTGAGCGCACCCGAGCGACTCCAGCATTGTCTATAAATACATTGTTTGATATTTCCTCGATTTTGTTATTAAGATTAAAGGAGCAGTGTCACGATTCTGATTGGTTGTTATAGACAATGGCAAAATCACGCTATGTCACGCGCCGCTGCAAATTTCCCTTTCGATTGAAATAAATAAAATGCTGCTTTATAAAAATATAACATCAAACCTAACCATATAATACTGAAGTATAGTTTTAAAGCAATTTCGACTCGAGATATCGTGCAAATACGCCGATGCAAGCGGATTACTCACGGACTTCTACTTCTGTCACATCTTTTGATTTATTGTCCGCCTAACACATTTTCAAAACTTTGGGCATGAATACTAATCGTGACACTGTTCCTTTAAATGCAGAGCCAATAATTGTTTGTTTACAGCAAGTCAATTACATATATTATCAATATCTGAATTTAAGTTAGAGGCAAGATCAGCTCCATTAAACGAAGATGTAAATATTTGGGTGTCGTCTGCATATAGACAGGGAGTGGTAGAGGTAAGGCACTTTGGCAGGTCATTTATATATAACAGAAATAGGATGTTCATCCCTATCTTCGCGGACTTAGACCCCGTCCACACGTATCCGTTTTCGTAGCGTTTTCATATTGTTTCAGGTGAATTAGACTATTGTTTTCTATTCCCTAGAGGACGGAGAACAATACAAAAACGATACGAAAACGGATACGTCTGGACGGGGTCTTAGTGACAAAGGAAATGAATGCGCTCGTGTTTTGGTATCTGAATGCCAATTCCTAGTGGATATCTTCCACTGTAACAAGCACACCGAGCCAAGCTGCTTTCCTCCTGACAATGCTATGTGTCTTTACCACCCCAGTTTGCCTAAATTCAAATATATCGCACATGTTAATACTGAGTGCGCGGAACAAGCATTTGCTTGGCTAAGTAAGCTGAAATCAGTAGTTCGCCACATGACGCAATAGAATTTTCGTTTTGTTTTCTTCTAAACGTTATCATTGATCGTTTTAATGAGCTTGTAGAACAGAGACTCAAAGAGGAAGATGACATCTTGTGTAGGAATCAGCCCGTCTGACTTTTCTAATTCTCATAGGAATAACTTTGTACCTTGTAATGTAAATATTCTAGTGTGTAATTAATGTAAGAAAAAGGAACAAAAAAGAAACGAACATTTAAAAAGATACAATCAGAGAAATAGTGATGAAATTATGACTTTATGGACTTCAATCTCTAAATTTACCTTGCTACAGTTTGTGAAAAAGCTCAAGCATTTGTTTAAATATGATTTACAACAGTCGCAGAACAGGAGTTGATAATATCCGATACTATCAAGCGAACTTGGAGAGAGGAGAAGGGGTATCTAATTAGATATCTAATAGATGTCCTGACTTTCTTATGGGAGCCTGGGGCCGGATGCTATTCTCCCTCGCAGCCTTTTCCTTTGTCGTCACGCAACGCTCCCTCCCCCCAAAAAGTTTATTTTGGGAGGGAGCGATGCGTGACGCCAAAGGAAACGGCTGCGAGGGAGACTATGGTGATACAAGTGGTAAACGCTTTGCCTCTCGCCATGGGTTCTAGCTCCGGTAACACGTGAGTTAGGTTTATTGGCATCTCACCCTTGATTTGAGGGTTTTGTCTTCGGATTTTCCTCCCTCCACAAAAATTATCACGCTAAATTCCTATTCAATCTGCGGTTTAGCCAGCCGGGACCTGGCTTTGATCAGCCTCCGTGGTTGTTTCAGGTCCCGTTAAAATTCAGTGTTTTGTTTTGTGGTTTGATTACAGCCAATTAACAGCCACCAATCGAACATTGACTCCATACATGTACAACACAATGACATAACCCCTTTAACTGTTTGTAGCCAATTAACAGCCACCAATCAAACATTGACTCCATACATGTACAACACCATGACATAACCCCTTTAACTGTTTGTAGCCAATTAACAGCCACCAATCAAACATTGACTCCATACATGTACAACACCATGACATAACCCCTTTAACTGTTTGTAGCCAATTAACAGCCACCAATCAAACATTGACTCCATACATGTACAACACCATGACATAACCCCTTTAACTGTTTGTAACCAATTAACAGCCACCAATCGAACATTGACTCCATACATGTACAACATCATGACATAACCCCTTTAATAATAATAATAATAATAATTCCTAACGATAATCATAGAAATAATACAATCATTAAATAATTAATTAATTAATGTTTGGTATGTAGCAAATAGCTAAAGGAATGAAAACCAGCCTATCTGATGTAATTTCGCCCAACTAAATTAAATGTTTGCGTAATTACTCGCGCAAATGAAGTACAGGGGGGTTAAGCCGATTTGAAATTTTGTTTTGGCCTTCATTTCTTCTCCTTAACGTAGATTTCAACAAAACCAAGAGGACCATCTGTAGTTTTCTATGGGTAAAAGTTTGGTGAAAACCCCATATCACTACGACATTCCTTTCTACCCGTAAAAATCCATCGCCCTTTTTCTTGGCCGAGCGGGGCCTGGGTAACTATTTAACGTTAATTTTGTACCAAGCACGTTGCATGGCACTACCCAACACACGCTATGACGTAGCTAGCGTCTAATACGCATGCTCACATCTTATTACCCGTACGCGTAGAGTGGCAACCATGTACAGCTGTTTCGTCCTTGTTAGGACTCATCAGCATCGCATAGCCCCCAAGACCGTCGGCCTCACTAAAGATCATAGGCCTCAGAATCTGGTTACTCTAAGGGCGAGCTCAAAGCTGCTTTAAAGCTCTTTTCGGAACTTGGAATCTTGGTAACTGATCAGTTTTCTCATGAATGATATTCCGAACACGTTTGCTATCACAAATGAAGTATACCATTTCCAGGGGGGTGGGGTAGGGAATATTTGTAATTCATAGATTGGTAGACAAAGTAATAAAAACCAGCCTATCTTATGTAATTTAGTCCAACTAGATGATTTTTGGGGGCTGATATTCGCGCAAATCAAGTTCAGGGGGGTTAAGCCGTTTTGAACTTTTCTTTTGCCTGTCATTCCCCCCTGAACTTCAATGTCAACCAAATTAAGAAGACCCCCTGCAGTTTTCGATGGGTATCATTTTGGTGAAAACTCCATGTCTCTACGATGTTCCTTTTACCCGTAAAAATCCATCGCCCTTTCTGTTTTGGCCGCAAAGCATGCTGGGACAGGTTCATTTGCTATTTCCGTGTCCAGAACTGGATTAAATAAAGTTGCAGCGTTAAAATCATAGTTTTGGTAGTAAACACGACGAACACAACATATTGGTTGCAAATTTGGGGTAAGAAATGCGAACCTTGCAAAACTGAGAGGGGAGGGGTGGAAAATCCTATGCATTTCCTGTTAATAATGGAATTAAGAATGAAAAGTCCGAAGACTACAGCAAAGCTGATATACAACGTAAAATTCTAACACAAAGCACTACGGTTAGCTAGGCCTGACACGAAAAGCGCTCGGACTAGATTGCAGCCATAGACAGCTGTTTCGTTCTTATTAGAACTCGTCAGTATGGCATAGCCAACAGTACGCGGGCTTCGGTGCAGTCCGGTCGGTAGTGCATTGGTTCCTTTGCCATTGCCATTATATATTTTCTAGTTTGCTTGATAAAGTTTTTAGAATTAATTGATTGTCTGATATAGGCAGGCAGCTTGTTAAAAATGGCAGAACAGGAGTCCTGCAGTGTTCCATTCTCTAGAGGTATACTAAAAGCTGAGGAGCACTGCTGGAGCGCAAGTTACGCTGATGTTCATACTTCTTCAGCAGGAGATAAGACGGTAACTGTTTGTAGCCAATTAACAGCCACCAATCGAACACTGACTCCATGTACAACACAATGACATAACCCCTTTAACTGTTTGTAGCCAATTAACAGCCACCAATCAAACATTGACTCCATACATGTACAACACCATGACATAACCCTTTAACTGTTTGTAGCCAATTAACAGCCACCAATCGAACACTGACTCCATGTACAACGCAATGACATAACCCCTTTAATTGTTTGGAGCCAATTAACAGCCACCAATCGAACATTGACTCCATATACATGTACAACACCATGACATAACCCCTTTAACTGTTTGTAGGCAATTAACAGCCACCAGTCAAATACTGACTCCATGTACAACACAATGACGTAACCCCTTTAATTGTTTGTAGGCAATTAACAGCCACCAATCAAACACTGACTCCATGTACAACACAATGACATAACCCCTTTAACTGTTTGTAGCCAATTAACAGCCACCAATCAAACATTGTCTCCATACATGTACAACACCATGACATAGCCTCTTTATCTCAAACGAAATATTTTCAATTCGTAGCTTCCTTGTGCGATTTGGCTAGCATACCACTAAAATGAACGATCCTCTTCGACCCTAGACTCCCCTTCCTCCCAAGATAGAAAACTATACTGAAAAAATATTTACTAAACGTCTGCTGTAAAAGTACATTTTTAATGTGTCGCTTAAATAGGCGTTTCGGGTATCAAACACTGATTTCAGGGCATTTATATAATTGTAGCAATAACTGGAGATTCAGAACTTATCTTCGAGTATATTACGACAAACAACGATAAGAAAGAAACCGCAGCCCGGTGTACACGACAAGCATTTTGGGCACGGCACTCCTAACTTGGGCACGGCACTCCTAAATTAGACACGGCACTCCTAAATTAGACACGGCACTCCTAAATTAGACACGGCACTCCTAACTTAGACACGGCACTCCTAACTTGGGCACGGCACTCCTAACTTGGGCACGGCACTCCTAACTTAGGTACGGCACTCCTAACTTAGGTACGGCACTCCTAACTTAGACACGCCACTCCTAAATTAGACACGGCACTCCTAACTTGGGCACGGCACTCCTAACTTAGGCACGGCACTCCTAACTTAGGTACGGCACTCCTAACTTAGACACGGCACTCCTAACTTAGACACGGCACTCCTAAATTAGACACAGCACTCCTAACTTGGGCACGGCACTCCTAACTTGGGCACGGCACTCCTAACTTAGGTACGGCACTCCTAACTTAGGTACGGCACTCCTAACTTAGACACGGCACTCCTAACTTAGACACGGCACTCCTAACTTGGGCACGGCACTCCTAACTTAGGTACGGCACTCCTTACGTAGGCACGGCACTCCTAACTTGGGTACGGCACTCCTAACTTGGGACGACAACAACAAGTCCGAAGACTACAGCAAAGCTGATACGGTGTGATACTCCAAAAATGGTACTACGGCTAGCTAGACCTGACACAAAAAGGTGCTCGTACTAGAATATGGAGCGTCATTAGTGCCAAAATTCACTTGTGGTATTATGATGTAAGTATTTAATTTCCTGAGGAAAAAATGGTGTTATGATGATAATTGTATCGAGTAAAAATGACATTATGAAGTGAAATTCAAATTTGCGAAGTAAGTTTGGAATTATGAAGTAAGTTTGGAATTATGAAGTAAATTTGGTATTATGAAGTAAGTTTGGAATTATGAAGTAAGTTTGGAATTATGAAGTAAGTTTGGAATTATGAAGTAAGTTTGGTATTATGAAGTAAGTTTGGTATTATGAAGGTATGAGCACTTGCGAGCGTACTCAACGCGAAAGGGTTCACGGGAAGACAAACACGTGTTCGTTCATCACCTACAAACATGGCGGACATCGCGGAAGCACACACACAGAGCTTTTAAAGTTATCTACCGAGCTGTCTTCCATTGATCTTGGATATAGTGGAGTAAGCAAGTCTCTGTATGATTACGCAGAACATTTAGGCCAAAGAGCTGACCGCATTTCTGGATATTATGAAGTAAGTTTGGTCATTGGTATTATGAATGCGAGCGTACTCCACGCGAAAGAGCTCACGGGAAGACATAATTGGGGGGGTCAGCTCCCCACTATGACCACTATGGGGCTTTGGAACAAGTGCAAATCTCTTATAAACATTGATGTAAAATTCGGTATTTTGACTCGTTGAATAATTGCCACACCCCTCCCCACCAAGTTTTCTTTGCTGGCAAATGCCCTACCCTCAGGGTAGAGACTGAGTTGTAAAATGCCCCACGTATGGGAATGGCAGGTCTGGAATTGAGAGAGATCATATTTTTAAATGCTTTGCACACTTATTAGATTGATACAGGACGGTGGAGCAAAATTTCAAGTGGGCGCGCTAAAAAAATTGAAGGGGCTAAAAATTGTCATGAAACTGACCTGCGCCGTCCCTGTGACACCTATATTTTCATACAGAATGACATTCAACCAATGTATCTCACATGGCTCACCACAATATTTTTTCTACAAAAAAATACATTTTCGTATGGAAAGCATAACATAAGTACCCAAAGTACACCATTGTCAAGCATGCCATCAACCAACTCTCCATTCTAGGAACTTGACATGTTTTTACCCAAGGAAAGTGAAAATGCAGGGTGGAGATAATTCAGGATGACTAAAGCTCCAATCCAAGACTGTGTTTTCACTTACTTAATTCCCATATATTTTGTGAAAACAGAGAGGAAAAACACCCTGGGTTTATTGCTTGTAGCAAATGCCCCACCCCTGGGATGTGCTGAACATGAAAATGACTCGCATGTATTGGCCTGGGGGAGGAAGGCGGATCGACACAGTTGGATTATTGCCAATTAAATTTTAAAAAGTCAACATCATAAGAAACTTCAGTAACCTTGACTAATTTATTGTTGTACAAAATACATGTACCATTCATTCATAGTGTGACAGAGAATGGCGAAAAGGAAAGGTGCCAGAAATGCGGTCAACTCTTTGGCCTAAATGTTCTGCGTAATCATACAGAGACTTGCTTACTCCACTATATCCAAGATCAATGGAAGACAGCTCGGTAGATAACTTTAAAAGCTCTGTGCATGTGTGTGCTTCCGCGATGTCCGCCATGTTTGTAGGTGATGAACGAACACGTGTTTGTCTTCCCGTGAACCCTTTCGCGTTGAGTACGCTCGCAAGTGCTCATACCTTCATAATACCAAACTTACTTCATAATACCAAACTTACTTCATAATTCCAAACTTACTTCATAATTCCAAACTTACTTCATAATTCCAAACTTACTTCATAATTCCAAACTTACTTCATAATACCAAACTTACTTCATGATTCCAAACTTACTTCATAATTCCAAACTTACTTCATAATACCAAACTTACTTCATGATTCCAAACTTACTTCATAATTCCAAACTTACTTCATAATTCCAAACTTACTTCACAAATTCGAATTTCAGTTCATAACGCCATTTTTACTCGATACAATTATCATCATAACACCATTTTTTCCTCAGGAAATTAAATACTCACATCATAATACCACAAGTGAATTTTGGCACTAATGACGCTCCATACTAGAATGCAGTCATTTTTGGAGTATCACATTGTATCAGCTTTGCTGTAGCCTTCGGACTTGTTATTGTCGTCATAATTTTATATTTTGGCTGGTTAGGTCCAAACCTCGGATCCGGTGTTTTTGCAGAATTTTTGTATACGGTATTTGCTTATCAGCCTAACTAGGGCACGGCACTCCTAACTTGGGCACGGCACTCCTAACTTGGGCACGACACTCCTAACTAGGGCACGGCACTCCTAACTAGGGCACGGCACTCCTAACTAGGGCACGGCACTCCTAACTTGGGTATGGCACTCTTAACCAGAGCAAGCCTAGCCAGCTATCAAACTCATGAATAATTAATGCAGTTTTTAATCAGTCATTGAACTGTATTCTGTCATGTATGCGGGCTTTGATATGCCGGTGAAACACTTGTGTTTGATTATGGCACGCCGATTGTAGCAATATTCAACTCCGTAATATTCAACCATTCAACTATTCATTCAACTTCATTTCAACTCCTTATTCAACCATTCAACTAATATTTAACTTCAATTCAGCCCCTATTCAACCATTCAATTATTATTCAACTTCAATTCAAGCCCTATTCAACTATTATTCAACTTCAATTCAACGCCTATTCAACCATTCAATTATTATTCAACTTCAATTCAACCCTTATTCAACCATTATTCAACTTCAATTCAACCCCTATTCAACCATTCAATTATTATTCAACTTCAATTCAACCTCTATTCAACTTCAATTCAACCCCATATTCAACCATTCAACCCCCATTCAACTCGCATCAGTCCTTCCAGGCCACGGAGCTGCATAAAAGAGACTTGACTGACGACCTGGTTGAAATCCAAGATGGAAGACATAAATGACTTCGATATCGAAAAAGCAGTAAAAAGATCTCCCTGAATTTTTTTATTCAGTTTTAGACAAAGTGGAAAATGTTTGTCAAAGTACGGTTGACCAGAGCACTGTAGAATTACATGCAGTAGTTGTCGATCAGACTCTTTGTTTGATTCGTTCAATTCGGGATGATGTTGATGCAAATGACAAAGAGAACTGGAATTCCCTATCAGTGTTTTTTGCCGAAGTTTCATCGCCGATGAAAGAGTATGACTCCAACAACACTTGCTGATAATTCAGTTAGCTTGGTTAGTAAAAAACGAGGAACACCAGGGAAACCACCGGCTTTTGATATTCCCATTGAGACTCTGGAAAACCTCCGTAGTTTAGGGTTCAGCATGCCTTGTCAAACCTAAAATTACCAACCTGTTTAATTAGGTTTATTTTTTATTTATTTTTGGCCCCAAAAACTTCCGTCGAAAATTTATCGAAAACGCTCTCTCATTAATTCATTAAACTAGTTAGACATAAAGACAACTGTGTGAACTATAAGTACCAGAGAGCATTTGGAAAACAAACGTCCAGATTTCATGAAAATGGGCTGTATGTAAAAAGGGCGATGGCTTCACACAGCGTTGCTACACGGTAACTCCCATCTCGCTAATTAGCAAATTTCCTCTGGATTTTCGTGGTGTGGACTCTTATTTACCACGATTTACGTCATCACATGGTCAAAATTTGTTGTGGACTCACAAGGCGCAGCACCATGGACGTTTCGTTACAAAGCGTGACAGCTTTGAAAGAGCCAGCATTGTCTATAACTTTCTCGCGTCAGCACCGTTGTCTGGACCGCTCATTTACCACCGCACATCGACCAATCAGATCGCGAGATTATCGGCAATTGCGGTAAAAAACTTACTTCATCTATCTCTAATTATAACAATGTCGCAACGGTCGATTTTCTATTGGATTGCTTACGATGTCGTATTCCTTGTTCAAACTTGAAAGGTACCGCCACTAAAAAACTGGGTCGGGCCACCTTAAGCCGTCCAAATCTGAACTACAGGATAGTGATATCGATGGTGATGGTTCAAGTTCACCAGTTAAACATTTTTCATAATTTTTTCATCGGAATCTACTACAGGGACGGCGGAGCGAAATTTCAAGTTTGGGGGAGGGGTCTAAAAATTGTCATTGAGCCGGTATGACCAAACTATAGTCTTAAACTGATTATGAAGTAAACTAAGCAAAATATTTTTTGGGCAAAAAAGTGGGGGGAGGGGGGGGGGGGCTATAGCGCCGTCCCTGGACTATAATAGCAATATTTGATATTGATATAGCTATTTAACCCAAAAAGTTAACGGTTCAAATCCTGGCGCGGAAATTCAATTTTGCTCAGACTGGTGAGCGACTGTATTACCGATGAAAAGGTTATTCTTCGATGGGGTTAGCATGCGTAGCTGGCAGTGTCGGGGCCGCGGCCGGGAGTAATTTTTTGAATGGCCGCCAACTTGGCCGAGCTGTGTAATGCGATCTGGGTGAAAGCTAATATTTTGTCATTGCATTACGCAGCCGCGGCCCCGACACCGCCAGCTACGCAGGCTATGATGGTCTAAAACATAGCCTTGATATGCTTGAGTCAGCTGCAAATTTTCAACAAAGTAAAATAAATCCCCTACGCCTGAAGCCACGAACTCGTAAAGTCTTTCATATCTGGAAATGTATTTTATTGATATTTTGATGACGTCGAATATTTTGATGACATCTTGTTGTGACGTCATCACAGTTGCATAGAAACGATTTATATACAGAATAGATAGGCGCTCATCAGTGAGATATCTCTACTATTTCTAAAGTTACGTAAGAAAGTGTATTGCTGTTAGTGGCACAGCAAGATTAACTAATTAAATACTGCTGGTCTTGATATTCCTTCCGAAGGAGTCACATCTCAATAGCCTGCTAAAACAGCTGAAAGAGAGGTCTGCGTTTCGGAACAAAAAAGTCCGGCCATACTATTGACGTATTCTCGTCCAAAATCCTGACGAGTCCGCTGATTGGTCAGTTCACTAAGATTTGTATACATTATTCAAAACTATCACAACAAACAGATGTTGCTGATGTCGAATCTAGTGAGCCCGCTAGTGAGCTTTCTTGGGATATTTTCTGCAGCATGAAGCCATCTTTACTTTTGGTATATAATCAACTAAAGTCGATTGAGGTATGCCAACTAAATAGCCTTGATGCATACGAAATTAGTGGCATGCAGAATTGCTGTAGATAACAATGATACTGAATTGGCAGACACTAACAAGATCTATAGCCTTCCGTGCAGTCTTTCATATTATCTATTCAAAACTCTGGAATGGACTTCCACTAGACCTTAGATGTAGTTCTACTGTAAATATTTTTAAATCTCGTCTAAAGACTCATATTTTTAGGGAAACGTATTTGTAAATATTTTTCTTTTGTTTTTAATGTATTTTAACGATCTTTGTATTTAGTTTTTATTATTTCAACATTGTAAAGCGCCATAGAGCATTTAATGGTATGGCACTATATAAGTACACTATTATTATCTTTATTTGCCTTTATATTTAGTCTGCACGAAGTTCAAAAATAGTGTTAACGCTAAGAGGTATATAGTTCAAAACCATTAAAATGCATGTAATTAATTCCAAAGATGTCTTATCCCATATTTAAAACAATTTGTGTACAAAAATATGAGTTCATCTGAAATAGGCCCTTTGCAGCTAACAAATCACGTGGTCGTACTGGAGAGCAAAAAAATTCTGACTTCATTTATTTAAAGGCCTTGTACGAGATCGGTATTGATATTAGCAAAACCTGTTTGTAAATGCTATTTTCCACCTCCAATCGATTGTCGATCTTTCTAAAACAGCCGTTTTAAAGATAGCTTGCTCTCCAGCATCCATGGCAACGGCCTTTCCCATGGGGATCACGAGCTCAATTCATTCGTTAACGAAGTATTATATCAGCACGTGACTGTTAGCTGCAAAGGGCCTACTATCAGGATTGTTCTTCATGAATGGTTTTTATCAAACCGTATTTTTCATGTTTGCTGCGCGTCCTGGCCTGAAAACAAAACATTTCCCTATAGCGCAGCTGGTCGCGTGTCTCTGCACTTGCCAGCGTTCGATCTCCGACAGATGGCTATCACGAGAATCCTAAATTATAAACAGGCTTTATAGCTTAAATATTCAAGTTGTTCAACTATGGCGAAGAGGATGCTGTCACGAACAAACTGAGGAGAAAGGCTTAGCAAACAACGCTCCTTTGAATGAGTTTAGGTTAAGTTTTTAAAATATGCAATATTTATTTTAAGATTATTCAGACCTTAAGACGAAGTTACGAATGATGAATAAGTGACGAATTTACATGAATGCGCCTTCACGTTTTGCAGAAAATATCTACTGAGCCGCGGTTTCGACTCGGAGCCTGATCAGAAGAAGACGTTGGAGGGACCGATACGTCCCAAAGAAAGGTAACAAAAAACTCAGTGATTCTAGCTTAATATTATAAAAAAAATTATTCGCATGTTTCATTTGAAAGGTAAATATATGGTAAATATATGACCAAAGGACAACATGATTAGCGAAATATTAAAATCGACTTTCAGTTGGAGGTATCATAATGACTTATTTATGATGTTATTTGACTTAGATTTCATGTTTATCAAGACAGTTTAAATTCACAGTTACCACATTAGAGTAACCTCACACAAAGTTGCTTGTTTGTGGAATATTTTCGTTTTAATTTTATCGAAAGAGTTAAAGGAGAACTGTACCCTAAAATTGACTTATTTTAAAATAAATCTTAAATTTACGGATAGTTGATTTTGAAAGAACTAGACACAAAAACAAAGATTTAGAGAAAATTAAACATTGTGTATTCCGCATCGGGCAGAATCCGCCGACATTTTCTGTGTCACGTGACACGGTTTCACGCGCTTGATTCAAATTTCTGCTCGAGCGCACATGCCAAATTACAAAGAAAACTGGCCAAAACTCGGCTACATGCCGATTTTAGTTAAAACAAAAACTAAAACAAAAAATGTAACAGCGGGATTTTAAAGAAGAGATGTTACGCTGTAAATACCGCTAATTTTGAGGTAAATTAAGTGAACTTCTGTGCCTTGAAAAACAGGTCGAAGTTTGAGTCTTTTCAGACAGAAAACATATGGAAAGTGTTTTCATTAGTTATTCAACACTTATTTTCTCGCGAAATCTTAAGTATCCAAAATTTGTAATACCGGGAAAAGATTATTTGACTGATTCATCTGTTATCGAGTGTTTTCTTATCGAATTCGTATAAATATTTCTACCATGAAACTTGAATGTTTTTGCATCAGTCAAATCGCCTTCGAGTTTGCATATTTATTAACTTTCAGAACTCCCGCGGGCAATCCTAAGCTCCGCCTCCTGAATTATAACAGAAGATACCGAAACAAAGTACGGCAGTGAAAAGAGTAATTGGATTAGGCACCAGCTTCTGATCAGTATTATAGTTAAGCGGCACTTTGCCTTTGGTATAAAACCAACGCGCTTTGTGAAATGACAAAAGTTAAACGAAGAAAACAAGTTCAGAAATCAAGAGCGCATCACAAGCGATTAAACAGACGGATTGTTTATGCCTTAAGCTTTAAAACGATACCTTTCCCACGGTTATGTGTGGCCTAGAAGCAGAGTTATCCTAAAATGAATCTTCGGCATTACTGAGGACCAGCTTCTGATCAGTATTATAGTATTCTGGACAGAACAATTGATGCATTACATTTTACGATTTTACGCAAAAAATACAAACTTATTTTTCGGCATTTATTTTTTATTAAAAACCTTATTAAATTCCATGCATACATGGAATTTTATTATTGTCGAAAACAATGTTACAGTTTTTGTTTTACATCCTTTCTAAATATCAGGAAACTCGAATAACGCAAAACCTAAAATCACGTGAAGTCTACGAAAATCAACATGGCCTCAATTCGAATTGACGTTCGTTGCGAAACAGGGAAATCATGTCACTTTTTCATGGTTTGAATCTGGGAAATAAACCTCAGTAAGTAAAAGTTAAGCTACTCATAGATTCTGACTACACTACCAAGAGACATTCGTATATATAAATAGTTTATTTAGGATTGTGTCAGTCAGTCGTACTGCTGAATAATATATATGCTGGTCTCCTGACAATGTCTACATGTGGTATAATATGATACAGCGTATTATCCTAATTCGAAATGTGCCACGCCAGATACGAAAAACCACTAAAAAACCACTCTTTAGATGTGGCCAAAAAATATGTGGAAACGTATTCCCCGACTAATGCAGTGGCACAGACCTCCGGGGAAGAGGTAAGCAGTCCTTAGAACGATATATCAAAGCTAAACGAAAAGTAAAAAGTACATCAATATTTGGAACCAATCACAAAATTTTAGCGCGACCGGGCTTGAAGGCTGACTATACGTAGAATGATCAATATTCCCCGCCAAACACTTAAATAGTAAGACTATATCCCTAGAGGATAACCCAACCTCTCTATCGTGCCATCAGAATATCAATTTCTGACTAATTCGTTCCTTTGTCACTCAAGCGTCAGAAATTACATATTCTGACTACACTACCAAGAGACATTCGTATATAGAAATAGTTTATTTAGGATTGTGTCAGTCAGTCGTACTGCTGAATAATATATAGAGACAAAGAAAGGGAATTGAATGGAAACTGTATAATCGCTAAATGCCAAGCATTTTGGAGACTAGAAGTCTAGAGTCCAAACTGTGTTCTACATAACCATCCTTGGCAGAAACCATGCCTCTGGAAAAGTCTATCATGCACTCCTGCATTGGCAGCCGCTGACACGCCCCCTGCTCTTAGGGAATGAGTACTAAATTTAGAAATGTCTGGTACAATATCCTTAAAGGATTTCTTGAAATGCTCTTTTACGCTGGAATAACTAATAGGTTTATTAGTAGACACTAACTTATGTCCAGAACTGGTTTTGGACAGCGCTCTAAATATATACTGACATGACTCAGTCCACAAATGTTAAATATGACTTCAAAATCTTAACCGGACAAACATCACTATTTTCTCCTTCAGAGATAAGTACTTCGTGACCCTTACGGAGTTGGTCAGTTTTACTACTTTCTAAATTAATTGACACGTAACCACTATGAAAATTAATATCCTTATACTGTATATGTAGCACTTCGTCTATTCTGAAAAATCCTGAGTAGGCTAAGAAAAATATGCAAACGTTCCTTAATTCTAATAAATTTCCTAAATTGGATCTCTTAACTAACTGTTTCATAATATCTGCCGAAATAGGCGCTTTCCTATTAACAATACGCGTTCCTAGTAACCTCTTGGCTGCGTCCCTAATTGTATGGATCAACGGACTATTAGTGGGGGACGGTAACCCCGCCAAGCTGTGAGCCCATTGGATAGCATAAATGGCTGAATCTACTGCATTGTGAGAATGCGTAGTGTCTATTAACTGTTGAAGATACAAAGCTAAGTGTTGAGTCTTTACTGGGAAAGCTTGTATTTCTTCATTTGCACAAGCAAACACTTTCCATCGAATGAAAGACCTTCTGTAGGCGTCTGTTGTCCCGGGGGCCTTGGATGAGGTCACGGTAGTCTTCAAACGGGAAGTTAAATTCTTCAGAGATGGATCTTTCACTTCATTAAGGTCTAACCAAAAACCATTGTTGAAAACATCTAAAAGAAAGAAAAAAAGGGAAAATGGGAAAAAAGAAAGAGAAATTGGGAGAATTGTTGAATTATTGCTACTGAACTTTTGGTATGTGAACCGCTTTGGTATGGCAAAACCGGAAAACTCGATAGTCGCAGGTAAATAAACTATGGTACAAAAATATCATATAACACCCTTTCAAGAGTAATAGTTATCTGTGCCTTCTGGGGCTCAACATACCTTTACCCTCGGTGGGGTAATAAATCACACTTTACCAAACCGACATTACACTAAATTTGGGTGGTAAAATGCACTCGGGAGTCATAACACTATTAACGCCTATTAATCACGGGTCATAAATAAACAAGCACCACTCGGGGATACTACATTACTTATACCCATCATGCGGGTTATAAATAAACATACACCACTACATGGTAAAATTACTATTAACACCCATCGCGGGTCATAATAAACAAGCACCACTCTGGGGCACTACATTACTTATACCCATCACGGGTCATAAATAAACACACACCGCTCGACGGTAGAACTGTCTACTACTAACACCCATCGCGGGTCATAATAAACAAGCACCACTCTGGGGTACTACATTACTTATACCCATCACGGGTCATAAATAAACACACACCGCTCGACGGTAGAACTGTCTACTACTAACACTCATCGCGGGTCATAATAAACAAGCACCACTCTGGGGTACTACATTACTTATACCCATCACGGGTCATAAATAAACATACACCGCTCGACGGTAGAACTGTCTACTACTAACACTCATCGCGGGTCATAGTAAACAAGCACAACTCTGGGGTACTACATTACTTATACCCATCACGGGTCATAAATAAACATACACCGCTCGACGGTAGAACTGTCTACTACTAACACTCATCGCGGGTCATAGTAAACAAGCACAACTCTGGGGTACTACATTACTTATACCCATCACGGGTCATAAATAAACATACACCGCTCGACGTTAGAACTGTCTACTACTAACACCCATCGCGGGTCATAATAAACAAGCACCACTCTGGGGTACTACATTACTATACCCATCACGGGTCATAAATAATAAACATACACCGCTCGACGTTAGAACTGTCTACTACTAACACTCATCGCGGGTCATAATAAACAAGCACCACTCTGGGGTACTACATTACTTATACCCATCACGGGTCATAAATAAACACACACCGCTCGACGGTAGAACTGTCTACTACTAACACCCATCGCGGGTCATAATAAACAAGCACCACTCTGGGGCACTACATTACTTATACCCATCACGGGTCATAAATAAACACACACCGCTCGACGGTAGAACTGTCTACTACTAACACCCATCGCGGGTCATAATAAACAAGCACCACTCTGGGGTACTACATTACTTATACCCATCACGGGTCATAAATAAACACACACCGCTCGACGGTAGAACTGTCTACTACTAACACTCATCGCGGGTCATAATAAACAAGCACCACTCTGGGGTACTACATTACTTATACCCATCACGGGTCATAAATAAACATACACCGCTCGACGGTAGAACTGTCTACTACTAACACTCATCGCGGGTCATAGTAAACAAGCACAACTCTGGGGTACTACATTACTTATACCCATCACGGGTCATAAATAAACATACACCGCTCGACGGTAGAACTGTCTACTACTAACACTCATCGCGGGTCATAGTAAACAAGCACAACTCTGGGGTACTACATTACTTATACCCATCACGGGTCATAAATAAACATACACCGCTCGACGTTAGAACTGTCTACTACTAACACCCATCGCGGGTCATAATAAACAAGCACCACTCTGGGGTACTACATTACTATACCCATCACGGGTCATAAATAATAAACATACACCGCTCGACGTTAGAACTGTCTACTACTAACACTCATCGCGGGTCATAATAAACAAGCACCACTCTGGGGTACTACATTACTTATACCCATCACGGGTCATAAATAAACACGCACCGCTCGACGGTAGAACTGTCTACTACTAACACTCATCGCGGGTCATAATAAACAAGCACCACTCTGGGGTACTACATTACTTATACCCATCACAGGTCGTAAATAATAAACATACACCGCTCGACGGTAGAACTGTCTACTACTAACACCCATCGCGGGTCATAATAAACAAGCACCACTCTGGGGTACTACATTACTTATACCCATCACGGGTCATAAATAAACACACACCGCTCGACGGTAGAACTGTCTACTACTAACACCCATCGCGGGTCATAATAAACAAGCACCACTCTGGGGTACTACATTACTTATACCCATCACGGGTCATATATAAACATACACCGTTCGACGGTCGAACTGTCTACTACTAACACTCATCGCAGGTCATAGTAAACAAGCACCACTCTGGGGTACTACATTACTTATACCCATCACGGGTCATAAATAAACACACACCGCTCGACGGTCGAACTGTCTACTACTAACACCCATCGCGGGTCATAATAAACAAGCACCACTCTGGGGTACTACATTACTTATACCCATCACGGGTCATAAATAAACACACACCGCTCGACGGTAGAACTGTCTACTACTAACACCCATCGCGGGTCATAATAAACAAGCACCACTCTGGGGTACTACATTACTTATACCCATCACGGGTCATAAATAAACACACACCGCTCAACGGTAGAACTGTCTACTACTAACACCCATCGCGGGTCATAATAAACAAGCACCACTCTGAGGTACTACATTACTTATACCCATCACGGGTCATAAATAACGATACACCGCTCAACGGTAAACTAATTGAAATAAATAGCGGTAACTGAGCCTACAATTGTTTGAATTATAGGAGCGATGAAATAACCAAAACCAATGCTGATGAACTAAACGAAGCATGTACTAACTCAGGTTAATGGCTACTATAAAAGAGAACAAATGAGGTGGATAGAAAATTAGCGAAATTGAGTCAGTCACACCTGAAACGAATTATTACGTCGACTGCCAACAGATGTCACATCTGCCCATCGAGGAGGTACAGAAACCAACAGACGATGTTTATGTTGCAAAATCATGGAACACATTATCCTTAGCCACATTGCAAAGCATCTCTCAGCCAATGATATACTGGTCAACCAACAACATGGATTCAGAAGACACTTTTCCTGTGAAACCCAGTTGATCACTGTGATAAATGACTGGGCCAAAGGTCTAAATCAGAGTGCCAAAACTGATGTAATCCTTTTGGATGTCAGTAAGGCCTTTCATTCTGTGCTACACCGGAGACTGATTAACAAATTATACTATTATGGCATACGAGGGAAAACTGCTACATGGATCAATTCATTTCTCGTAAACCGCACCCAAATGGTCTCTGTTAATGGCACCCACTCCAGCCCAGAGATTGTAGTCTCTGGTGTACCCCAGGATCTGTACTGGGCCCGGTGCTATTTCTCTTGTACATTAACGACATCACAACAAACATTAACTCAAAAATACGTCTTTTTGCTGACGACAGTGTTATCTACAGAGAAATACACAGTCATCAAGATCAAATCCTACTGCAGCAGGACTTGGACCAGTTGGAAAACTGGGCGAAACGATGGCAACTTAACTTTAATGTTTCAAAATGTTACCATATCGGAATAACTAACAAACAAGCCCCTCTGTCTCATAACTACATGCTAAATGGAAAATCCATATCTAGTGTATCTTCAACTAAATACCTTGGTATTACAATAACCAAAGATCTCTGTTGGAACAAACACTGTGATGCAATAACAAGTAAGGCGAACAGCACACTTGGACTACTGAGAAGGATATTGGGTGAATGTACTCCTGAAATTAAATCCCGGGCTTATTCCAGCCTTGTGCGCCCACAGCTTGAATACTCTTCAACAGTATGGACCCCACATACCAAAAGAAACATCCACAAAATTGAAATGGTCCAGCATAGAGCAGCAAGATTTGTAAACAACGACTATTCCAGAACTAGCCATATTACACCAATGATCCAACAATTAGGTTGGGAGACATTAGAACATAGAAGACTACTAGCACAATTATCTATGTTCTATAAAATTAACAAGGGTCTAGTGGGACTTAATTTCCCTCCAGAGGTCTCTCCTCTATACCGTCGACATATATCCAGATTACCCAATTATTTACCCTTTAACCATATCCAGGCTAATAACAATATATATAAGTTCTCATTTTACCCAAGGACTATTGTTGCTTGGAACAGTGTTCCTTTTATCCACCCCACTACTAGTAGTCTAAGTGCCTTCAGGGAATCAGCCACATTATTTATCAGGTCATTTTAACTTAACTATACTGTATATATATATTTAAATTCCAATTTTTATTATTATTATTATCATGTCATCATTGTTGCTTAATTATTAATTTATTTTTGTTATTTTTATTAGCATTAGTATTAATATTAGTATTGTTTGTATTTATTTATTAGTATTTCTTATTCTAACTTATTAATTGTTAATTACATGTAGTTATATATTTAACTTTCTACTAGCATAGCGTTAGCTGTTTTTTAGGAGTACTACATTAAAGCATTAAAGCATAAAACGATACCCGCACAGAGCTACAGAAGTCAATACGCAGAGCAATACACGGTGACTTAACTTTCTACTAGTATAGCGTTAGCTGTTTTTTTAGGAGTACTACATTAAAGCATTAAAGCATAAAACGATACCCGCACAGAGCCACAGAAGTCAATACGTAGAGCAATACACGGTGACTTAACTTTCTACTAGTATAGCGTTAGCTGTTTTTGTAGGAGTACTACATTAAAGCATTAAAGCATAAAACGATACCCGCACAGAGCCACAGAAGTCAATACGCAGAGCAATACACGGTGACTTAACTTTCTACTAGTATAGCGTTAGCTGTTTTTTTAGGAGTACTACATTAAAGCATTAAAGCATAAAACGATACCCGCACAGAGCCACAGAAGTCAATACGCAGAGCAATACACGGTGACTTAACTTTCTACTAGTATAGCGTTAGCTGTTTTTGTAGGAGTACTACATTAAAGCATTAAAGCATAAAACGATACCCGCACAGAGCTAAAGAAGTCAATACGCAGAGCAATACACGGTGACTTAACTTTCTACTAGTATAGCGTTAGCTGTTTTTGTAGGAGTACTACATTAAAGCATTAAAGCATAAAACGATACCCGCACAGAGCCACAGAAGTCAATACGCAGAGCAATACACGGTGACTTAACTTTCTACTAGTATAGCGTTAGCTGTTTTTGTAGGAGTACTACATTAAAGCATTAAAGCATAAAACGATACCCGCACAGAGCCACAGAAGTCAATACGCAGAGCAATACACGGTGACTTAACTTTCTACTAGTATAGCGTTAGCTGTTTTTTTAGGAGTACTACATTAAAGCATTAAAGCATAAAACGATACCCGCACAGAGCCACAGAAGTCAATACGCAGAGCAATACACGGTGACTTAACTTTCTACTAGTATAGCGTTAGCTGTTTTTTTAGGAGTACTACATTAAAGCATTAAAGCATAAAACGATACCCGCACAGAGCTAAAGAAGTCAATACGCAGAGCAATACACGGTGACCTAAGCGATTTCGTACCAAATAACTTGTTTTTGGCTCTCCCTGGCACAAACAAGTCGCCACTGTTGGAGAGAGAACGCCAATCTTGAATGAACGAGTTGAGATGATTATCGTCATTGTATATAAGCGTCCAAAAAGATACAGACTTCCACATGGGTAAAACTAGTGATCCTACAGCTTTGCAGCTCTTCATATGTCTGATAACATGGCTAACCGCAGCAATGAGAGGAACTAGCCAATTATTCTCTCCAGCCCAACTTAGAGAAAAGCATCTACCGCTTCTGTGCCCAGCTGATGAAACCTGGAATTAAACCTGGGCAATTTCGCATTATAATAACAGGCAAACCTATCGACGGAATGGGGACCCCAAAGGTTGTCAAGAAAATTGAAAACATGATCATTAATAGAATAATCATCGAAATCAATTATCTTACTGAGCTGATCAGCCGTACAATTCTGCTCGCAAGGAATCCATATAACATCAAGCTTAATCCGGTACCGCGAGAGTAGCAGAAATATGTCTAACGCAAGTTGTTGTAGCTCTTTAACCATGCTCCCTGCTTGAATAACCTTAACAACATTCTGATTATCTGTATTCCAACTCACACTTTGACTGCTGAACTCGTTTGCGAATGTGGAAATAGCAAATTGCACTGTTGCGAGGTCTCTCCAGGTAGAAGACTTAAGAGTTTCCTCAATGGACCAGTTTCTGTGACAAACTTTGTCTGAACCCTGCACAAACGCTGCACATCCTGTAACTGAAGCGTCAGAAAATACGACGAAGTTCGAAGGTATAGTTCTTGGCCAAAATTGAATACCATTAAGCGAATTAATGTTATCCTTCCAAAACAATAGCTCATCTCTAGCTTGATTATCAACAAACACAAGCGAATGCCAAGAGTCTCTTAAGTTGATTACATAATGCAAATACCTCGTCATGATTTGCGTAACACTTCCGCAGCTAGCAGTCATCGAAATTATTTGACCCACAATAGAAGCCAAATTCCGAACTGGAATCGTTCTGGACTCGGAAATATGTGTAAGAACAGCATCTAATTCAGCACAAAATGTCTTAACCCTCCTGTCGATCGCATGGATATAACCTTTCTCTGTGTCAATAGAGAAACCAATCCAAGAAAAAAATTTCTTGGGTTCCCAATCTGACTTATCAAGAAATCCACATAGAGCGAGATCCTGTCGCAAAATGGAACTGAAACGTTCAGCGGACTCGAATCAACACCCTGCAGTGACGCCGTCATCGATATAAATAGCTACCGGAATACCCTGGGACCTCCAGTGTGTTTCTAGCGGTTTCAACATCTTGGTAAAGATGAACGGGGCCGAAGATAGGCCAAACGGTAAAACGGTAAACTGGAAATATCTAGTGACGTTGGAAACAAAGTCCCACGAAAAAGCCAAATATTTACGATGTTCAGAAAAGATGTCAATATGGTGGTATCCTGACTTCAGATCAAAGGAACAAACAAAATCAGTCTTGGCCGAAAATATCTCTGATAGTATGTCAACCTTCACACTTGAACTTCTGTTTGTATACATGAAAATTAATCTCTCTTAAATCCAGAATGAGTCTTTTCTTGCCGTTACTTTGAACGGAAACGGAGAGAGGACTTATCACGTCAGGTATGAAATGTAATTCTTCAATGCGGTTATCTAGTAATAACTCCAAAATCGCTTCGCTAACGAAACCTTTATGCTTAATGGCAGAAGCATTATTATTACAACGCTTACACGGTGGAGTAGTAATAAATGGGATATTATAGCCGTCTCTAACAATATCCGTGATAAATCTAGGAGCACCGATAGTGTACCAGTAATTGATCGATTTAAATAGTCTGCCTTTAACCGATGACTGTACGGAATCAGTGGACTGTAATTCAAAATTTCTCTGCGGATTAGTGTAGTTATCACATTCCTCAATCTCCTCAGCTTCGCTGCTCTCTACTTGATAACAATTTAAAGACAACTGTACCTTACCTCCAGCCGCACATAGTCACCTGCCATATGTAGACTTAGATTTCGCGCCTGAGGTGTTGAGGTAACAATCAGCCCTCCAGTGGCCGAATTTGCCACAAGCAAAGCAATTACCAGGCTTGGGTGAAGCCACGTTTGGCTGGCCAACAGTTGAACCACGTTGATATCTCAATTTTTGAGCGTGATCGTGATTATAAAGTCGACCGCCTTGGAAGGAACTCATATTCCTAACGAAGTGATTCGCTGAAACTTGTTTCTTGGCTGTCGATTTCTTACTTGCAAGAGCTTTAACGGTCTTCTCAGCTCTCTCCTCTGCATGTCTTATCTTCTTCTCGACGTTTTCATTGTCTGCAAGTTCGTGTTGCTGGTATTCATGAACCGTTCTCCAGCCAAATTCGGATTTGTCAGCCAGAAGAATGAGCTTTTGTCTTTGTTTAACAAGGACATACCTTCTGCAAGCGATTCCTTAGCCTTATCCAATGCCTTCGCCGCCAGAGCCGTTGTGGCTTCTTCCAATGTATCTTTCACTTTGGAATTGAACTTGAATTGGATCTCATTACCTTTCCGATTAAAGGACTTTGGTTCTTGATTTCTCATCTTCTTAATCTCTCTCAGTTGTTCATCTGAGACTTCTGAGTTCGCCCTTTCAGTTGATCTATGGATGATGAAACTAAGCTCGAAATTTTACTAATTAGTTGTTGGTTATTTATCTTGAATGATTGTTGAATGAAGGTTTCTACTTCTTTCGAAACAGACATGGTTCCAATCACAAAAATGTTAGCGCGACCGGGCTTGAAGACTGACTACAAGTAGAATGATCAATATTCCCCGTCAAACACTTAAATAGTAAGAATATATCCCTAGAGGATAACCCAACCTCTCTATCGTGCCATCAGAATATCAATTTCTGACTAATTCGTTCCTTTGTCACTCACGCGTCATAAATTACATTTTATGTGGCGAAAGGAAAACTTGTGATTCCTCATTTCACGCCATCTGAGAACTCTTTTCGCCATGCGATCCTTGGCCCAACGACACAGAAGATGGCGGCTGGTGGCTCGTTCCTCGTACCTACCATGGAAGGCATTAATGCTAAACCTCAGCCTTCCAAGAGCATCAGATACGGCTTGCTGTGTTTCTTTAAAGTTCCTTGGCCCACATTCGTCAAATGACTGATTGGGAGCTCTGCAGGACTTCACATTCGCCTG
Source organism: Actinernus sp. WN-2022 (assembly GCA_030867875.1). Taxonomy (NCBI): domain Eukaryota; kingdom Metazoa; phylum Cnidaria; class Anthozoa; order Actiniaria; family Actinernidae; genus Actinernus; species Actinernus sp. WN-2022. The sequence continues at coordinate 7,591,174 of JAOWCC010001501.1, forward strand.
GATTATAGCTGGGAATAGCTCTGTCGGGTTAGCCTCGTGCCCGGGGGGGGGACTCCCATATAAAAGGGGTAGGGATGCTCGTCGGACATTTTCGATTTGACCCCTAAGAGGTACTAAAATGGGCGTGGCTCAAGCTTATTTTGACCCCTAAAAGATAATAAAAATGTAAATTGATAACAGCTTTTTTGTTCAATTGACACCCGACCCCTAAAAGGTACCGCTTTACATAGAAATGCTGTCTGTGTTTGATGGGAAATTTTACTAATTAGTTGTTGGTTATTTATCTTGAATGATTGTTGAATGAAGGTTTCTACTTCTTTCGAAACAGACATGGTTCCAATCACAAAAATGTTAGCGCGACCGGGCTTGAAGACTGACTACAAGTAGAATGATCAATATTCCCCGTCAAACACTTAAATAGTAAGAATATATCCCTAGAGGATAACCCAACCTCTCTATCGTGCCATCAGAATATCAATTTCTGACTAATTCGTTCCTTTGTCACTCACGCGTCATAAATTACATTTTATGTGGCGAAAGGAAAACTTGTGATTCCTCATTTCACGCCATCTGAGAACTCTTTTCGCCATGCGATCCTTGGCCCAACGACACAGAAGATGGCGGCTGGTGGCTCGTTCCTCGTACCTACCATGGAAGGCATTAATGCTAAACCTCAGCCTTCCAAGAGCATCAGATACGGCTTGCTGTGTTTCTTTAAAGTTCCTTGGCCCACATTCGTCAAATGACTGATTGGGAGCTCTGCAGGACTTCACATTCGCCTGGATTATAGCTGGGAATAGCTCTGTCGGGTTAGCCTCGTGCCCGGGGGGGGGACTCCCATATAAAAGGGGTAGGGATGCTCGTCGGACATTTTCGATTTGACCCCTAAGAGGTACTAAAATGGGCGTGGCTCAAGCTTATTTTGACCCCTAAAAGATAATAAAAATGTAAATTGATAACAGCTTTTTTGTTCAATTGACACCCGACCCCTAAAAGGTACCGCTTTACATAGAAATGCTGTCTGTGTTTGATGGTGGATACCCTAAGTGGTACCAAACTCCTGATTTTGACCCCTAAAAGGTACGACGAGCATCCATGTACCCCTCACATAAGGGAGTCCCCCCCCGGGGCCTCGTGGCCCTTTGGAGGTAGCATGACTACCTGCACTTCAAGCCTGGCGAAAGCGCTCGTGGATTTCCGGGTTGTAATGTTGCTTGGATGGGTTCATACATCTCCCAGCTCTACCAAGACGATCCCAAATAAAATAGCTATGGGGTGGAATAGTCACTGGCAGTGGAGAACCTCCAAGATGTGTTGCATGCACTGGCGATTCGAAGTTATCGAGCACAAAATGTTTGACCTCACTGTCATTGCATGGCGTTGTTCTCAGAAAGCCATACTTTGCAGTATCCACGAGGGCCAATTGCAGAGTGAAGTGTGAACTTCTGAGGTCGGTATGGTGTTCTGCCATACAGTTGTTCTCCTTTTCTACAGCGACCCTTTCTGGGAAGGACGCCAATCAATATTGGACATTCATCGGCGAAATAGAATTCACCAGGAGTACATTTTCCCTCCTCGATAGCGCGGTTCAAGCCTTCTAGATACCCCATCTGCATATCGAGAATTCTCTCGAGGTTGGCTTCACTACAAGACTTATTGGGGACTTTAAAAGTGAACTTATCTTCTGTTCTATGGTATAACTGGCGACGAACAGTTCGAATCCCGGTTCTATTTAGTAGACGGCAAGCGATTGTTTCTGTGTTTGCGTAAGGGTCTCGTTCAGCCAAGCGCTCGAGTGTTTTCTCCTCGGGTGAGCATTTCTTTACCTTTCTTTGACTCCCACCAGATGTTTTTAGTGGAGTAACATCTCCTGTACTTCTTTTCACACCTTTCCACCGATTGGCGGCATTTCTATCTAAAACTCCGGCGTCCCCCAGTGCAGTTTGCACTTCAACTCCAGACAAGATTCTCTTTAACACGGCCCGTCTCAATCTCGGAGAGAATGGATTGCCTCTACTTTCTTGGACACGATTGTTTTTCTTTTTCCGTCCTTTTCGCTTAAAGGAGGGATTATTTAAATCCCCCTTTTCGAAAAGCATATATATTTTAAACTTGAGTCAGTGTAATCGACAGTGTCTAGATTTAAACGCTAGAAAGTTGTCATGTACCTTTAAAAATGTATCGAAATGAGTTGTTGTAAACAAAGCCAAAATAAAGTTTTTTTTCAAAATGTTGACGTGTTTTCCCGCCTTTTTTAGACTGTAAAATAGAATTTGACTATCAACATTTTTTTCCATGTATAGAAATTCTTACTTTATTATTGGTATGATTTTCAACTCATGCATCAATTGTTCTGTCCAGAGTACTAGTTAAAGTGCATATGAAGGCTGGCCAGTTAAACGTTTTTTGAAAAGCTTATACCTTGTACGTATCAGCAAAAATAATAAAAAAAATCTGAGAAAAAAACTTAACAGTTTTATCAGGAAATTAAAAAGATGAAAATTATGTATTTCCGAGCTTGTTGGGGCCTGGAGAGAGCGAGGATGTGACGTCACCTCGGGAAGTCCTATTTGTGAAAGTGTGTGAAGCGAGTTGAAGTTTGCTGTCGGTAGCCACTTATTTTCCATTTTCAGCCCGCAATTTTTCAGAATTATCGAGAATTTATAGCCTACCCTCAGAGGAAAATGTCACTTCGAGTCTAAAGAGAGTAAAACACTCAGAACTTGACTTTGGAGATGACTTTGTCTTGGAAGTCGAACGGTGCAGGTGATCTAGCTGTACCGTGTACAACTCGCACTCGCAGTTCAAGAACCATACGCAGATGAGCCAATTGCAGACGAAGAATGGATCCAGGAATATAATACGAGGCAACAGGAGAGACAGGACAGGGAAAGAGATTTCCAATTAAGACTAGTGGGCACCGAAAACATTCGATCATGGTAAAATTGGGCCGCTCCAAGTCCAAGCAAAAAGGGACCTTATCACACTTATGATATATTGCCGATTTTTAGTTTTCACTTCAGCCTGTTCAGGGCAGCTTGAAAATAGAAAACATGAGCTAAATATAATATTTATAGCGATCTCGCCATCTTATCTCCGAATGAGTTGTTGTGTAACTTGCAAATTTATAGTAGAGAAAAATCAGTGTTAAACTTTGTTTTCGAAAGCTGCTCGAAAACCTATTCTATCGCGAACTCTTCCTGCCGACTCGCCTTCACCTCAAACTCATTATCTGCAGCATTAAAAATTAGCAGTTCTCACATAAAAATTATCTTTCAAGATGCTCTGTTCTTTGAGTCCAACAATCTCCTTATCACCTCTCCTCTACATAGAAAGCCATATTAAACTGCAGTTGTTTATAATTAGCTCAATATTCAAGCCGATAAAAGTTGAACAACAGCAAACACTCAAACCAGTGCTTGCACCCTTTATTCTTTATATTTGAAAAGCCGTTAATCTTACGAAATGTCTTTTTAATGAATGACAACATGTGCTACTAATATCATTCTTCAACTTTTCTTTCATTTTGACCGTCTCAAACTGACAGATCATCTGTGAAAGTAATTTTGGTTCTACTTTATATTATTTGGTAAACTGATTTGTTTTCGCGCTCTGTGTTTTACCCCGTGTTTACAAAGTGGCGAGGATTCTCCGAGTCTGCACTTCTGACTGCAGTGTTGAAGTTGACATTTTGAATGACATTCTTTGAAACTTCTGGGTTTTTTAACTTAATAACTAATTTGCAATTACAGAGAGGTTTAAAGCGGGAATGAGAAGCTTTTGGACTTGTAAGAACAAACAAACACCAAAATGACGGATAAACTGAGTCAACTTTGCAGTGACAAAATACACGACGAATTCATGTATTGCCTCAAAATATCCTTTAGAAATTTGTATAATAACACTTATGACCTACCTATAAACTTTCTGTTGTCATGAAATGGTTTTAAAGTCCTTATTTGTTTGCTTTTTTTGGAGCAGAAGTGCCACGTGCGCGAGCTGAAGCCTGAACAGGCTGAAGCGAAATTCTCTCGGCAATTGAAAGTTCACTGAGTTCTCTCCCGGATTATGTCACTGCTGTTTGTGAGTGTATTTATCTCGCTAACACATAAGCGCTTCAAAATAAACATCTCGAGAGCCGGCCTGCTACACGACAATAGATAGATTCGAATCGAGGTTCCATTTCGTTTCCTGAGAGTTGTAGTTCTTCAACATTGCAATTGCCACTCAGCACCGAGCCAAATGCCGATAACCCGAAGCTATCTCGGTTTAGACAGGCATTCTGCCTAGACAAGGCCATCAACTTACTGTAGTCTTCGTTTCTAAAGTGTGCTGAGCACACAACCGAATACTCCGACGGAGCTGAGACCATATTTCCCTCATCCGAAGAACGAAATCGACTCGCTTCTTTCTTCGGTTCGCTTCGGGGCGATCGTCGCCAAAATAAGGCATTCGATGTAAGTATATCCCGTTTCCCTGGCCTTTTACGTTGGAACAACGTCCCACCACGCATCTCCTTGTCATTTTACCCGAAAAAAATACAAAACCTTAGGAATAAATAAAGGAATAAATCAAGAAGCTTACTCCGCTGGACTCGGCTATAGCCTTTCACGCAAAGCGCCAAAATACGACATCCCGAGGTGACGTATTAAACTAGTTCCAGTCTCTTTTTTTACGCGCGCGAGAATTTTGGGCATAGACAACCCAAATCGTGCATTTTGGCCATTTTGAACCGGTGATATCTCACAACGAAGAAGTCGGAGGGATTTTTTGGTATGAAATTTAGAAACCTTGGGCATGAATCTTTTAATAAAAAATGTATCCAGCCAGGGTTCATATGCACTTTAAGCGGCACTTTGCCTTTGGTATAAAACCAACGCGCTTTGTGAAATGACAAAACCTAAACGAAGAACACAAGTTCAGAAATCAAGAGCGCAATCCTTCCAAAATGTAGGCATGTATGCATGTATGCATGAAAATTGGCCCCTGTGCATGCATGCAGGAGGTCATGCATGTGCATACAAGCAGGAGGTTGCGTGCACGAAAATTGGCCCCTGTGCATGCATATTGCATGCACTGGCTGCATGCATGTGCATACATGCAGCAGGGTGCATGTATGAGAATTATGGCACATCTGCACTGATGCATGGCATCAGTAGGGGGCATGCATGCACAAAATAGATTCATTAATTACAAGAGTCCGCTTCATAATATTGCTTGAAGAAAAATAATTTACGTAGGAACCAACTCACACTTGTTTAGTGGTTACTATTTAACAGAGTCAAGTTTAATTAAATTCTAGTTAGTACACAAACAAATACTAACTACAAATTATTTTAGAATCTATTTTAACTAACAGATTTCAAGTAATTTTGGATGATAAATTAATTTTAAATCGCTGAGAATGTATCAACACAGTTTTGAAAATGAAACACACAAAAATGGAGACAAAATGTTTGAACGAATGTTTGAACGAGCGGCTTTCTCTTGACTGTCCAAAGTAATCGACGATTACTTTGCATTTAACTTGCATACCTTCTAAGCAGAATTGATGTGATTACTTTGCGTTTGGTTTTAGGATAGTCAAGTGAAAACTGCTCTACCAAAGGTTGCTAAAATTAAGAAAGACTAGTTGTAGCTATCAGGCCTAGGAGCTATTCTTACTGTTAAAACACTTGCCACACTGCTGACATTAATATGGCTTCTCACCAGAACGTGTTTGAGCAATTTTATCAACTTTGAAGACACAACTGAAATTAATCACTAAGTTTACGAGGACCCATGTGATTAGTTGTTAATAATATAGACTCAGAAGACAAACATTTTTGACAAAAGAGTGGAATACATTGTAATGTGCATTCTATCTCATGGGAAAACCGGGTTAGTGTCAAATATCAAACAACATGAACATTATGTTATTACTTGTGCAAGGCCTTTGGCCTCCTGAGTAACAAAGTTGTGCAAGTGTTTATCAAGCAAAAGGACACAATCAAAAGGACACAATTTTGCCCCCAATTAAGAAAAATACCATCTTCATCAGCTAATCGAATTTTCAGTAAACATTGCTTTTGTATTGATGTGTCCAGTTATGCAAACATAAAATAACCACTAACGACGTAAACAAATATCTCGCGGCATAATATTCTGGGGCTAACTAGTGAATGAGACCTCAACATCTATAAATGCAGAGAGGGAGTCACGTATTCCTGTGCAAGCATCCAAGGGTGGGCCACTTATAACCATGCTACAGCTAGTTAGCTGATAGAATGCGACCAAGTGCTGAAAAATCGGTAGAATGGAACAGTCTAAATTAAACTAGTGTACCAAGTACTTGTAAATTGGGACATGTATTGACACAATCACTTCCAGGCCAGGACTTCAATAAAAAGCAGGGTCTCAAATAAATGTCCCTGGCGTTTATTTAAAATCACCCTGCTCATACATTGTACAGATACCTAGCATTAATATTGCAGAAAATGTTGTAAGCATATATTGTTATAAGAAATTATACCTTCCAATTACCTGCACAATTACTTTTTTAATGATCCCATGTGTACTCAGCCAACCAGCAAACTTGTTGCATACTATACATGTATACCGGACAGTCCTGTGCTATCTTTGCTTTTCAGGCATACATGTATTCTGAAAAAGAAAGAGTACAACAGTACTGTTAGCAGTGTTCTATTACTTAATTTAAATTATTTTGGGAAATAATGAAATTGTTGTATTTGATTTTCAAGGTGTTTGTGTGCCCATTGGAAGCACCCACTATAACAAAGAAATGATATCTAAAAAAGAAAGTATCTAATGTTATTGTGTTAATTAAGAAATTAAAACAAAAGTCAAAATTCTAAGGATTACTCTCTGGTTTTTTAGTCATGAAATGGCCTGAAGATAAATCTTACCCTAAATAAATAAATAAATAATTACTGGCAAACAACCTATAGACAAATGTAGCAATCAGGCAATATTAAGTATGTCTATTTAGTAGCTTACCAGAAGATCGACTTCTAACAGTTATCACATAATTAGCATATTGGTGCCTGCGAGGACTTCTGGGTAGAGCTGAGACACGAGGTTCACTACTAGTAGTAGTCTATGCCTAAGGTTTATAGTGATTTACTCGCTTAGAAATGACCTTGTTAACTTCGAAATATACTCAAAGTTCAAGTTTGTTTAATTTAACTCAATGTATCAGATTAATTACAAGGTATTACAAATAGAAAGAAAAAAAGGAGAAATAGTTACAATAATACAACTATTTGAGAGACTAAACCAAGATAAGGTACAAAGAGTACGGGACATCCTAATAGCCTAGAACTAATCGAGATGATGCCACTACAAATTCTAATATACATAAATGAATTAAATTACGTAAATATAAAAGTACATATCTTCTAAGTAAAAAAACCAAGATGAAGTAAATATTAGAAGGTATAAGTTAGAAGTTAGAACGAGTGTACACTTGTTTTATGTAAATGTTGCAGTCGAAATTGACCATTCAGTTCAATTTGACCACAAGTCAAAACAAACTAGTTCAATTTGACCATCGGTCATATTCAACTAGTTCAATTTGACCCGGTCAAACCAACCTAGGTCAAATTGACCCAGGTTTCGCTATCAATGATTCTAAAAAATAATATCTCTACCCTCCCTTCCTTCCATCCTCTCTCTCCCCTCCCATATACTTTCACTTACCTTTCATTCAGATGAAATACTGCGTACTGAACTCAGAGGGATTTGAACTCAGCAGCTCTGCCTTGACACACCCAGTTTTTCACTGACTTAACACACTGCGCCACACAAGCACTTGTTGATTTAGTAGCAACATTTATTATATAAGTAACTTAAACCAGAACCCAGATCCTCTCGAGTCAACAAGTCAACACTTACATGAAGTAGTAACCCACATGTAATCTGTCACGAAACTCCATTTCTTTTGTTTGCTTTAGTTTGCTTCAAACAATCATGTGAACTAATCCAAATCCTACCCCTACATTTAAAAAAACCCTAACCGTCAACAATGTGTGCTCACTAATTTGTTTGAGTCAAATTAAACTAGTTTGTTTTGACCATGCATGGTCAAATTAAACTAGTTTGTTTTGACCAGGTCAATTTGAACTAGTTTGTTTTGACCGGGTCAAATTGAACCAGTTTGTTTTGACCGGGTCAAATTGAACTAGTTTGTTTTGACCCATGGTCAAATTGAACTTAATGGTCAATTTCAACAACAACATAAATGTTGATTATCCTGAGCTTTACGGGTAGAGTATTGATGTTTATCAGAGGCATTAGTTAAAAATAAGCAAGGAAGTCAGTTGGCATGGATTTGTGAAACCATTGAAACACCGAAGTAAGTAGTTGGAGATTAATTACGTCAGAAAATTTTAATAAATTAAAGTGCATATGACACGAAAATTAAGTTGATCTAATGTTAAAATGCTTTCGAAATGAGGAATAATAACATTTTCCGTTTGTCAACATCTCATCTCATTTCAGAGATATTCAGGTTTTTGTAATATGTAAATGAGATGACCTGTGACGTCATATTGTTTGCACAGCCTGGAGACAAATCACAAAATGAAGAATATCTCTGCAAATATTGAATAAAAATTACTTTGCACATGCATGATACTATGGAAAGTACACATCATTGTGTGAATTATGGTGTTGCCATGGAAACTCTCATGGCCCCACGCACCTTTCACCGTGAACATAAAATTCCAATTTATTTCCTTGTTACCAAAAATAAGTCCCTTAAACTATTCGTATACAATGCCTACATTGTTCCAAATCTTATTTTGGACCCACACCAAAAAAAATGTGTTTGACAAAGGAGAAATTAGGGAAGTTTGTGATATTTGTAGTGGAAGCCTGGGGCCAGAGTGTTCCCATGGCAACATCATCACAATGATGTGTATTTGCCATAGTAGCACATATGTGCAAAGTTTCAATAGTTTGTATCCAATATTTGTAGAGATATTTGTGATTTGTCTCCAAGGCTGTGCAAACAATATGACGTCATAGGTCATCTCATTTGCATATTACAAAAACCTGAATATCTCTGAAATAAGACGAGATGTTGACAAACGGAAAATGTCCCTATTCCTCATTTCGAAAGCATTTTAACATTAGCTCAACTTAATTTTCGCTTCATATGCACTTTAAGATGTTTGAAAATAGACCAATCCAAGGTAATTTCCACCATCTTGTAGGGGGTGCAAACATGGCGCGAAATACAGTGTTTGTATGGGAATCCGATGCCAAATAATTTCCGTAAAATCGAATTTATGAAATAATCTTCAGATAAAAACTTCAGATACCAGGTAAAAGATTAACTGATCGAAATTTGAGAGATGTAGCTATGCTGGGAAACGAGCAATCTAGTTTTAGTTTCCCATACATTTGTCTATAAAGTTTCCCGCGTTGTTACAGACAAATGTATGGGAAACTAAAAACATGATTGCATGCTTACCAACACAGCTACATTCCTCAAATTTCGATAAGTTAATATTTTACCTGGTATCTTAAGTTTGTATCTGAAGAATATTTCATAAATTCGATTTTACGGGAAATATTTGGCATCGGATTCCCATACAAACACTGTATTTCGCGCCATGTTTGCACCCCCTTCAGCTTTCTAATGGTTTACTCACAAGTAATGAGGCCTGCCGCCATGTTGTCAGAGACTCAGAGCACTATTAAGTGAAGCACCCAATCACCTAGCCTCCTAAAGCAGACCACCGCGGCGACTTCCGCTTCACGTGAAACGGAAGTCGCCGCAGGGGTCTGCTTTCGGAGGCTACCAATCACCCCGCGTAAAATTTCTCCCAACCCCCTCCCCCCAGTATAAGTCTCCCAAACCGTTGACCACGGGTAACAACCACAGAAAATACTTCATAGCAAGTGCGGTGCACGGGTTTTTATTCACGAGTTTTGAAGTTGGAGAAAACGAACGAGCGAGTCTTCGAGCGATTGGTTATATTTTTCACACGTGAAAAATCTATACGCGATGGTGATTGGACGTATCGCTATATTTCACATGTGAAAATATAAGATATGGATTTTTATGTACGGGCTTTATGCAATGCAATTCTCGTGATATGTATAATAAATAACGTTATTTTCCGCCATCGACGTAGTCTGCTATGCAGACGTATTTTTCACTCTCATAAATTCGAAGAAAAAAGTAACGTCTGCTTACTCGAGCGCTTAATTAGCTTCTAATATGCACACCTCATTGTGTTATGGATCAATCAGATTTTATCCTGGAAAGTGACGTCATGTTACATTTAAAAGGAATTTAGACAATACATTTGCCATCGACCAATCATAGGAGAGTGTTCACTGGCGCGCCAATCACTAAAATTCTAACAATGGCTTTGATTGGGCAGAAAAATAAAACAAACGTGCTGGAGTCATGGGTAAGTTACTTTTAAAATAGTTACCTTTTTCTTCGAATTTATGAGAGTGAAAAAATACTTCTGCATAGCAGGCTACCATCGACGCAGCTTTAATTAGATTGATCTCTTCCTGTGACCCTCACCGTTGTGTTAGCTGAACATTGCAATATTATTTTAGTACACTGTCTCGTCTAGCTTTGAAAGATATATTGTGGCTGGATTCCTCTTAATTTCCTTATTGAAGAAAATATATAACCCTCGATTATCTTTAAAGGGATACCAGAGTGAAAAACACATTTGGGCTCAAAAGCATCTTTCAGATGTACTTTGTTCAGAAAATGTATTAAAATTTGATAAAACTGTTTCAGAGTTGAGAACGAGCCCCTCAAAGTTGGCCCCACAAAGACCTGGGCGCCGCCAGGTCTATATAATTTGCGAGCTATATAATTTGCGAGTTATCCGGTTCGATCTGTACTGACTGCATGGCTTTGTGCAACTGAAACGAAACACCTGAAAAGTTAAAACGTCCCTGTAAAAACCGATCATAACTAGCCCAACATAGCAGAATATATGCAATGACACAAGAACGAGACACTCGGAGCAATTTTATTGCAAAAACAATTCCATTCCCTTATTAAATTGTGTGAAAGCATTGGCGCGATCAAGCCCGGCATGTTTGTGGTGGAACTTGGCGCGCGCGCGCTGTTTCACAACACATCAGTTAGGTAAACGAAATTAAAATTATGTGGCTTGCTACACCCTGATTATCTCTCTGGGTCAAATTAAACAAGTTTCGATTGCTATGCCGATATCAATATTGTAATAATCTACCTTTAGTCTTGTGTTTAAGGCTGACAAGTTCCATACAAAAACACACAGCGAATCTTTATAGCACCGAGCTCGGTAGTCGCCTTTTGTTGTTCGTTGATATTCTCGCCTTCCACATGCTTTTCTTCGTCCTCCCAGTATTCTGAACTTCTCTCACAATATCGTCTTCATCATATTTTTGTTCTAGTACGAAATTGCTCTGCCATATCGATGAAAATCTACTCTAATTCCGAACGTGTGAAAATTCTGCAAAGAAAACAAGTCGCTACAAGTTAGCCGCAAGACTCCGGTGGGACGAAGTGACGTAAAAAAATAATGTGAACAAAATGGCGGCGCCCAAGTCTTCGCGGGGCTCGTTCTCAACTCTGAAACAGTTTTATCAAATTTTAATACATTTTCCGAACAAAGTACATCTAAAAGATGCTTTCAGTTGAGCCCAAATGTGTTTTTCACTCGGGTATCCCTTTAAACAAACGAATCGCAAAGACCACGATGAAACTGTATACTGATTTAAAAAGGTGTCACTTGTTTTCAAGTTTCACTCGGCTGTTACTAGAGAGCTTTAAGCACCAGACGTTCGTGAGTCACGGACGGCAACCGGAAGTAATGTTTTCCTTTTTCGGCGCAACGGACGTCAGCACATACGTAACGTGACGTCACAAACATCAAATTAAGAATCTTCCTGTCCGTGCGGATCGGCCAGAAACGTGTACCTGGTTAGTAAGATTTTAGGTATATACTTCATGATAGTGTTTCGTTCCATATATCATTTTCTCTACTGTTTTACAGTATTATGCAGGGAGACTATAACCATGAATTATATACCAGATTTTACCACCGTTTTCAATCCAGTCTTCTCTCGGTCTTGTGACGTCCGTGTTGTCAAAAACGTCTGATGCTTAAGCTTTCTACTTAGAAATGAAGGACATAGCACGATTCTTTCTTCTGGTTTTATTATGTAGAAGATTGATCTTCTCCATGTATAAAAGGTTTAATCCCGATTGAGTAGAAGGTTTTTTTTTTTATTTGGGGGGGGGGGGGGGGGGGGCTGAGCAGAAGGTGCTGCTTTTGTGACCGAGCTCAGTGCAAATGTTTGGCGACCTTCACGTCTTCTCGGATAAGGATGATAAAATCGTAGGCCCTCGGACACATCCATAGAGGGGCTTTAAGCCTGTTGAGGTTCCCCGTCCCGCACCTTCGAGTAGTACACATAATAAATAAATGTTCGATTGGTGGCTGTTAATTGGCTACAAACAGTTAAAGAGGCTATGTCATGATGTTGTACATGTATGGAGTCAATGTTTGATTAGTGGCTGTTAATTGGCTACAAACAGTTAAAGGGATTATGTCATGGTGTTGTACATGTATGGAGTCAATGTTCGATTGGTGGCTGTTAATTGGCTACAAACAGTTAAAGGGATTATGTCATGGTGTTGTACATGTATGGAGTCAATGTTCGATTGGTGGCTGTTAATTGGCTACAAACAGTTAAAGGGGTTATGTCATGGTGTTGTACATGTATGGAGTCAATGTTCGATTGGTGGCTGTTAATTGGCTACAAACAGTTAAAGGGATTATGTCATGGTGTTGCACATGTATGGAGTCAATGTTCGATTGGTGGCTGTTAATTGGCTACAAACAGTTAAAGGGATTATGTCATGGTGTTGCACATGTATGGAGTCAATGTTCGATTGGTGGCTGTTAATTGCCTACAAACAGTTAAAGAGGCTATGTCATGATGTTGTACATGTATGGAGTCAATGTTCGATTGGTGGCTGTTAATTGGCTACAAACAGTTAAAGGGGTTATGTCATGGTGTTGTACATGTATGGAGTCAATGTTCGATTGGTGGCTGTTAATTGGCTACAAACAGTTAAAGAGGCTATGTCATGATGTTGTACATGTATGGAGTCAATGTTTGATTAGTGGCTGTTAATTGGCTACAAACAGTTAAAGGGATTATGTCATGGTGTTGCACATGTATGGAGTCAATGTTCGATTGGTGGCTGTTAATTGGCTACAAACAGTTAAAGGGATTATGTCATGGTGTTGTACATGTATGGAGTCAATGTTCGATTGGTGGCTGTTAATTGGCTACAAACAGTTAAAGGGATTATGTCATGGTGTTGCACATGTATGGAGTCAATGTTCGATTGGTGGCTGTTAATTGGCTACAAACAGTTAAAGGGGTTATGTCATGGTGTTGCACATGTATGGAGTCAATGTTCGATTGGTGGCTGTAAATTGGCTATAAACTGTCTCCTTCCTCTATGCTTGATTGAAATGATACGCAATATTTTTTCTCGAATACTAGGTTTCTACACAGTTTGTAACACATTTAGTTTCATTTTAACCACACAAGCCTGGTCCGGACATGCATCAATGCCTTTCACTGTGACACAGCCCCTTTACCCATATGGCAATTTTCTGTAAACGAATGCGAAATGCATTCTTAGTAGAAACAATCAATCAATATTATACTCAAAAGATATATCTTTGTCTTGAACAGTTTTATTTCTGGTCTAGTCCTCAGCTAAAATGAACCGGATCGGTTCATGAGTCTTTTTATAAACGTAGAATTTATGGCGTTTCTCAAAATGCTTGATATTCGTAGATACAATTTTTTTATTTTGTCGGATTCACAAATCCTCATCAGTGATAACAGGACATAAGTACGATTTTTTCCTAGTCTCTCAGATTTATTTATTGTAAGATGTAGAGATCTGATATGATAACTATCAGACCACAAGCGGTGTCCATACCTAACGGTTCCCCGACTAGCAATCACGTTATGTTCAAAGCTACAAGATCTTTCCCGACCAGAAAACACCCAGTGAAGGCGAAAATAGTGATCTACTTATTCTAACGGCAATTTACTCTTGCACTCCCTGAATACATTTCGCTTTAACGTTTTACAACCACACCCATAATGCAATAGTTTTAACAAGATATCATAGTAACTTTTCGGTAACGCTGTTTCCTTGTTCTTTGAATATGATTCAAACGTGTTTTGACTTTCCTATTTAGACCCTATCAATGTCTTTCCTTAATATCTTTAATATTTTTACTTTGTCTTGAAAATGATAGATCAGTATTTTTTTATCTCTGGATCAGACTTCAAAGTTGTTATTATCGTATATACGAGACAGACCGCAAGTTTTAAAGTCAACGTTTTCAAGAAATTCGTATAAGACTGCGTGCATCGTGACAGATATATCAGATATATTTACTGGATCTAGCATCTTTTGAAGCATAATTCCCGACAACCAGTTGTGGTAAAACCAAAACACCTATAAAACAGGGAGAAAAATATGAATTTCAAAGAAACACGCCATGTATTTTCATGAGCCTTCATAACTTGGAACCGGCTATAGTAATGAAATGTTATTATCTTGGATAGGAATCTTCCAGTAAGTGAACCCTCCTTTCAGAAATTGGAAAGTGCCGTGTTATAAAAAGCTTTTAAAGGTTAATTAAAGATCTTCTTTTGATAATCCTGATAAATGATTAACAAATCGAGCTTGGGGGTAATGATTCGAGTACATTTCATTTACAAAACAACAAGAGGTTGTTTCTCAGGCAGCAAGCGATTGCTTTGACTTCTGATGTTACACGAGTTGCAGTAAAAGTATTAATCTGATATTTACTGATTGGCAAAGTTTTCCAAAACGACAACTGCTACCAATAAGAAACAGCTCGTTTAGCGGGAGAACTCCGGCAATAGAGAAAGACGCTCTAAACATAACGAATTTTTCTTAATTAAACTCGTGGGCATACAACTATATCGAGTACTTTCTCGCTACGGGCGAGTTTCATTGGTTGAATATTTTCTATCCTCGCTCGACATTTATTTAATAAAGTCATTCGTTCGCCAACAAATGTAGTCACCAGGTGAATTCGCGTGTCCATAATAATATTTATATTTAAATCTACTGCCTTTCGTCAGTCACAATCGTTGGATCCTCAGTTAAACCAGGAGGATCTTAAGCTTCGGTGCCTGAACATAAATATAGGTTATTTGAGTCCCCTTTGCAAGATTAGCAATTGCCAAGCATTTCATCAGCCACGAGTTTAGAAGTCGGGTTTGTCGTAAGAATGAATTGATGAGAAGAAGATTTCCAGCGAAAAAATGCCCCGGGCTAAGCGTAAAATGAATAACTGATATTTTAAGAGCCTTAGTTCATTTTACCAAAGTCTATTATAATACAAAAGAGTTTAATTTATCTAAGAATTTAAGAGCCCGGCGCATCGGTTCGTTTGTGCGACCTAGAGAGATTAACACGCCTTAATTTAGTAACTCTAAGACTAAGGAGCTTTGTGCATTGTTAATCTAATAGTGTCTTCTTTTTGTAGGTGATTCCAAGGATATAACGTGAGAGATGGCAAAGTTATCGACCGCTTTTTTGCTTCTTGCATTGTGGATTAACTTGGGGGGCTCTTCTGCAACACAATTCAAACGTCCAGCGAAGGCAAGTCCTCTACAGCAAGATTTGGAAGGGTTTTACTTCCAACCAGAAAACATCTACGCCGCCAGTGATACAGAATTCGCAAAAACACTGAATGCCTCTATTAAAAGGGAGGAACTGAAAACTAAAGAGCTGTCGGAGAATTCTCTTGACGATAAATGCAAGTTAGGACTCCCAATTTCTGCTACATGGCAATTTTACGGACCATATGCCAGGCTACCGGTATCCAATACAAGATCTGGTGTAGAAGGAATTTTCCCACATCTTATAAACGACATGCTTCATGAATGCTGCAATGCAAATACGACTGTTTCTCATGGCAAAGTCTTGGAGTCGATTCGTGGGCTGGAAGGCCAACTGGATAACCCAGACGCAGCATATGATTTGACTTTTCCGATAACAGGAATGGCCTTTGATGATAAACTTTTCAAGGACCTACCGTTTCTTCCGTTTCTTCAAGCTCCTCGGGTCGCGTTGTTGGTTCGCGACGATACTAAGATAGAACAAACCTCGCGACTTCTCACCACTGTATCCAGAGCATGGCCGATTCTTGTGTTTATAATCATAGCCGCCACTCTTTCTGGAATTATTATATGGCTTTTGGTAAGTAAGAAGGACCGATTTTATGGTTTATGGTTTTGAGCTAATAGCGTTGGCCCGCCAACGACATGGCAAAACTTTACAATACTGTAAAGTGAGAATGTCGTCCTAGCACAGTTGAAATCGGCATCCAAACCACCGCATTACGGGAACGAGAACATTAGTAAAACGATCTTCAGCGAGTAGTGAATTGATAATAATAATTCGTGATCCGTAAGAGAATTTAGTCCTGTGGCGCCCAGCAAAACCATTTCATGCTGCCCAAATTTGGTTTTCAATTTTCTTTAATCTCTACCATCACATATTTTTAGCACGAAGTGTTTACTGATTGGTTTTGTACCATTGCGACTTGCTGCTTAGCCTTTATGCTGTGGCTTGAATCGTATCAGTTAATCGCTTGACCTAACACCTTAAAGCATTACCAAAAATTATTGATGTCCAGAGAATAATTATTTAACAAGCATATTTCGAATACCGACTCATTTATTAGCAAGACTAGTTCTTGCTAGCAATTCGTGAGCATTATTGTGAACCCAAGTGTTAATAAAGCTGTTGTTGTCTCTCAGGGAGAACAACTCAAAAGCCGTGAGAACGAAGGCTACGTTCAGTCGCCGTTCATTAGGGCCATTTATACCGCGGCCTATCTAAACCGCGAAATTCACAAAAATGTGTGATTTATTAAGCCGTGGTTAAGGTTTCCGTGCAGGTTCTCGGGTGCCTCTCGTTAAAACTCTGTTGCGCGCGTTGTTTTACGGAAAACTACCTCAACCTATATACCATTTTAAAGCTTATAAACCATAGAATGAGCCTGCGTGATGTTTTTATGAAAACAATTAAATCGGTACGGTGGACCTAGAAACGCAAAACGGGCAGTGTTTGTCAAGACGAATTACCAGGCCACACGTATGGCTGATTTAATGTCAATCGACACATAGCAGCCTTCAAAACGGTGTGCGTTTTTTTTGGACATTTTACTTTGTTCAAATGCAAAATTTAATCAAAGCTCGAGCTTCAGAAAATACTCTTGTCATATGTTGACACCAGACAGCATAACCAAAGAACCTTTTCGAATTTCGAAAAAGCCGCACACCGTTTTTTCTTCAATATGTGATGAGGCTCTCCCCCAAATTTCAATGAATTCTGTTGAAACCCCGAGCTCCATAATTCGTTCAAAGATAGAGAATACGCGGCGAGAACTTCTAAGCCGAGATATTCGCGTTTTAGTTCTGTAACGGCAGCTAACTCTTCTTAGTCCATCTGTCAATACTGTGATACCGCCATCCAATGAGATGCGAGAACCCCTGGTGGTCTCGACAAAGGGTTCGGAGATTTGCGGGAAACTGTAATAGGGTTCGCATATCAATATACACAACGCTTACCACACGCTCTGTAGTCTGTAGTGGTCGGACAGAAAACTGGACTTACGATGCCGAAATGCAGAACGAAAATCGAAAATTTAAACCGCTAACGAAAAGAGAAGAAACTCGAAAAGAACGAAGAACTCCGAACCACTGGATCAGAATGAGAGCGCAGACACAAAAGCAGCAATGCTAGAAGCTAAGCGATCTGTTGGGTAGGTAACGACTTCAGTCTACTATGCATATGACTTTAGAACTAGCGTTACTAACAGGTCATAACATATTAGGGCGTACACCCGGGGGGGGGGGGGGGGGGTACTTAAATGAAAAATGGGTATGTATGTGAGGTCAAGAGGCTCAAAAACCCGAGCTCCAAAACCCTGATTGCCCCCTTTTTGGGGAAAAAACCCTGATGCCTAAAAAATACTGAACCCCGACCCTGACTGCACTCACATTAAACTCAAATCCTGACCATGATCTGCCCAGATCAGGTCAAAACCCTGACCCTACCTGCCTAAACTGAGCTCAAAACCCTGATCCACCCCCGCAGCACATACATAATACGTCACAAACAGGAGTACCCCCCCCTCCCCCCCCCCGGGGGGGACGTACATCATTGCCTACTTTACAAAAGACCACATCTCTGGGTAATGGAGATTACTTCTGATGTAATCTCGATTGGAAAATACCTAGCAAGAGTGCCTAGCGATTTCTGAATGTCACTTCGAAAAAGAAATTCCGTTTCATGGCTGTAGTATTATTCGTTTCTGTTTCCGTAGTCAGTATTATAGGCTCGGTTTAAGCCGTTGGGCGGTCGTTTCTCCAAAGCCTCCCCTCACCAACGGCTGGGCGCGCGGTCAACACACCGTGTCCGTGACGTTATTTGATTAACTTCAATATTATTAATTTATTTGAGTGTAACGTTGGTTCGATTCCGCGTAAACTTTCAAAACACATTGGAATTCTTTAAACTAAAACTCCAAGTGTGAAATTAATTCGACGTAGGTAAAGGTTTAATTTAATACCTGTTATTATTTGCTCTCATGTTCACAGTCCAAGTTTTCAAGGAAACTCCGGCTGTTGAGAAACCAGGCTACTGACGAAGGGCTAGCACTCGAAACGTCAGCTGCTACTCGCTTTCCACGGCGGTTAGCATACCTCAATCGACTTTAGTTGATTACATACCAGTACTTTATTTGTTACTCTTTAATATTTAAAGTGCACCTAACGTTTATTTTGTTATCATCGATATCGATTCTACATCACGTTTTGAGTACTTCTGTGAAGAATGTTTTGGTTTACAGAGAATACTCAATGTTCTACGTTTGTTTGAAATAGTGAAAATGTGACCTTTCCTGACCCATGACCGCGTAAGCAAAAGCCTGGGTCGATCCCTGGGTTGACGTCATCTCATTAATGCATTATTCCAAGAGACCATCACCTAGGTGATGGTCTCTTGATTATTCTCCATAGCGACTTTCTATCACAACAACATCGATTTATAGTGTATATACACTGTTTGCGAGTTGTTAGTAAAGAAAAAAAGTCATTTTAGTCAACATGCATGTTAAGTATTTATTCAAATTATTGCAAAGTCGAATCAATTATATGACGTCTACCCAGGGATCGACCCAGGCTTTTACTTACGAGGTCGTGGGTCAGGAAAGGTCACATTTTCACGATTTCAAACAAGCGTAGAAAATAGAGTATTCTCTGTAAACCAAAACTTTCTTCACAGAAGTACTCAAAACGTGATGTAGAATCGATATCGATGATAACAAAATAAACGTTAGGCGCACTTTAAGTGCCGATCAAGACACTCGCTGACAGAAATTAAAAGCCGAAATTTACGGGGATAAAAATTAAGTTCAGATGTTATCTCGGAACTCTGAGTTAGAGTCGAGTATTCCCGCTCAGTACTTGTGTAGAGAGTGCTGAACACTGTGTAACCACGCCTAATCTCGGTCTTAGACTCCGCACAGGTAGAGGAACTCGGACTCAGACCCCTCACGGGCTAGCGGTCCTAACAGCCCTATTAAACTAGTTCTAATATGAGAAGGGAGGAGATGGCTAGATGATCGCCGCACGATACATGGAACGGAAGTAAAATTACAGAAAATCGAAAACATGGAAATCAGAAATAGAAGAACAGAATTCAATTCCACGATCACAGAATTCAATTTTTTCGGTTCGGTTATGGTTAGAATATTGGTTATAGCGATATCTATGTATTTGTTGCGTTGACTCGGATTTTAATATATATTTAAAACCATATGAAACTTCTCCCATACAAGCGAGTACATTTGCTCTTGCTAGTGACCAGGCCAGTGCGGACAGCTTATTTCCGTATTCCGCATGCGTAATGTAGTCGTTGAAAGAAATAAAGCACGATTGCTCTCATCTGACTTCATAGCTCAGTTGGTAGAGCGCCAGACATGCAACCTGGAGGTCGTTGGGTTCGAGTCCCACTTGGGTTAGAGATTTTTTCTCTTTCCCTCGTAGGGCGTGCACACATAGCACTACAGCATACCACTTTACATCACATTCTTTACACCTACTAGTGCTACGCGGCAAACATGATTTCATATCATAACTACATATACAATAGGGTACCCCTGCTGTTCTATTATGTAATCACTATAGGCCATATATTTTTTCAATTGCAATGGTCTACCTCTCGCATTATACAAATGGCAAAAGTTGCTCCAAAATAACCCAAAAGTTGCTCAAAAAGTTGCCAAAAACTTTTAAAATTGCTCAAAGAAATAAAAAAGTTGCTCCAAAAAATAAAGACTTCGCTCAAAAAAAATAAAAAGTTGCTCAAAAAATCTAAATAGTTGCAACTTGAATTGGGAAAATGCTTCTATTTTTGATTCACTAGCCCACCCTCTAAGTGTTAGATAAAGAATGAGCGGCTGAGCTGAAAGCGAGAGTTTGTAAATCTCCGGATAAAGATCGGACGCGAATTCTTTATCTTACTTATCAAACGTCATGTTTTCAGTTATTTTGGCGATACGACTTATTTTGGTCGAGAAAATCGAAGCCAAAGTTAATGTAAATCAGGACGAAATCTGTATCAGATTTACAGATCCCTCCACGCTCATTGATTTTCTTTGTTTTTGCTTCATGAATTATTAATGAGTTTGATGACTTCTATTATTTACTGACTACTATAGGACACACCTTGCGTTTTATTTTTTATACACTATTGCTAGCTAAAACCTCCCTTCTATTATTTAATTACTATAGGTACCCCTGCTGTTATATTATTTAATTGCTATAGGCAACCCCTCCCCATTGATTGTTGAATTACTATGTTCTACCCCTTCCCTTTTATTTTTGATTCGATACAACCCACCCCTTCAGTTGTATTATTTAATTTCTATTGGTCACTCCTCCCCTTCTATTTTTGATGCACAAGCCTACCCTTTAACTTCTATTATTTAATTGCTACAGAGTACTCCTTGCCTTCGATGTGTTTCCCTTTCCCTCGCTGGCATGTTTACTTCAAACTTTATTCACGGTATTCATACTTCAATGTCTGGCCCAATACTTCACGAACTGGGTTGGGACAGATTAATAATACGCATGCGCAAGCTTTTAGCAATAGAAATGTTTAAGATCCGATAATAACCAAGCGCCTGGGTATTTAATACACAAATTTAATAGGGTTCATACACCATATAACACAAGAGGTTCATCATCAAAATTCCAACTGTCCCTCCCCAAAACGAATTATGTTAAAAAGCGATTCGGCTACAGAGGAGCACATATTTGGAATAATTTAACAGAAGACCTGAGGTCTAGCAAATCGTTAAATACATTTAAAACTAAGCTAAATGGTCTACCTCCCTGCTTCTTTGACGCCTTATAATTTACTCTCTTACAATTACAATTACTATAGTTTAATATATCGTACACGAACGCTAAAATAACTGACTCTGGCGTTTTTAGCAGATTTTAATGGAATGTAATAATATCATTTAATGTTGATGTGTAGATTTTTACACACGGCTTTTATGTAAACCAGTCTTAGTTACTGTTAAAACTACCGTGTCTAAATAAAGTTTCTATCTATCTATCTATAATGTGTTTCCCTTTACGGCAAAGCTAAGTGTACCCTGGATACCAGAGGCTCGAAATCGTGGGTCGAGCGAAGCGAGACCAGCTGAAATTGATTTCAGCACGAGTCGCGAAGCGACGAGCCTCTGGCCTCCCGAGTAGAGATTTTCGTTTCTTTCGGTACAGAATCTGTACCTCGTCCCCGATTGGTTGATTGAGTCGTGGCCATGGAAACTGAGGCATTCGGATCTAACGAACATTTTGATTGGCTCCATCTTGAGATCGTGTTACAAACCGGTTCACGAGTCTTGATACCCTGGTTCCAGAGGGGCTCAGGTACGAATATACTGTAATGTGCCGCGATCGAAAGTGTTTTGATTCCCCGAAGGAGTTTTGTTTTGCGTGACGACCGTTGAGCCCCTCTGGCCGCTCGAATAGCCAACCTCAATCTCATGCCCATAGCCTTGCTTTTATGTTTACAAGTCCAGTCAAACTGGTTTCGACTCGGCGGTTAATTTGCATTTCTCTTTCACGTGGTGAAGTTGTGTGTGATTCAAAACATAAAACATGCCGTTGTCGGGATTTGCGAAGATAAAGGAAAATTCTCCTCGATTTACTTCGTCGGGTTTGATGTTTGGATCTCCCAATGAGCATGCTTTGATTCCTCGTTGTTCTAGCTCTGTTATGTGGGATATAGAGTGGAAACCCCCAGTACAATTGCTCGTTTTGGATAATCGAACGTGAAGGAAGAAGCAAATACCAGGTATGAGTTGGAAAAACAGCGATTTTCCTTAGCCAGTAGGCCGTACTGAGAAGACATCACGCCGCTTCAAGAACATGAACAGACTTCAACTCGTTTATTTCGAGGCTAACTCAAATTGTACAGCACTGTGAAACATTACGTTTGTGTATAATCTGTCAAGACTCCTGAACCGGTTTGTTACACGATCTCAAGATGAAAGCCAATCAAAATGTTCCTTTGATCCGAATGCCTCAGTTTCCATAGCCACAACTCGATCAACCAATCAGGGACGAGGTACAGATTTCAGCTGGTCTCGCTTCGCTCTACCGACGATTTCGAGCCTCTGGTATCCAGGGTTACTAGAGTCTTGACAGATTATACACACAAACGTTAAAATTTCGATTGTGTGTTTCATAGTGCTGTACAATTTGAGTTAGCCTCGAAATTCAAAGATATCTGTTCATGTTCTTGAAGCGGCGTGATGTCTTCTCAATACGGCCCACTGGCTAAGGAAAATCGCTGATTTTGTAACTCATACCCGGCTGGCATTTGTTTCTTCCTTCACGTTCGATTATCCAAACGAGTAATTGTACTGGTGGTTTGCCCTCTAATACCCTGGATACCAGAGGCTCGAAATCGTCGAATCAACGGTCGTCTCGCAAAACAAAACTCCTTCGGGAATCAAAGCTTCTTCGATCGCGGCACATTACAATATATCCGTACCTGAGCACTTCTGGAACCAGGGTAGCCCTCTAAATGCCTAGCCTGAATGTCAGCCGTCACACAGGCTATCTAAATGCCCTGATTTACACCCACATAACAGAGCTAGAACAACGAGGAATCAAATTATGCATGCTCACTGGGAGATCCAAACATCAAAGTCGTCGAAGTAAATCGAGGAGAATTTTCCTTTATCTTCGCAAGTATTGTCGACGTGGAAGTGACATATGCAAATTAACCCGTGAGCCGAAACCGGTTTGTAAATATAAAAGCGAGGATAGGGCATGAGATTGAGGCTGGCTATTCGAGCGGCCAGAGGTGCTCAACGGTCTTCTCCGCGCAAAACAAAACTCCTTCGGGAATCAAAACTCCATCGATCGCGGCACATTACAGTATATCCGTACCTGAGCACCTCTGGAACCGGGGTAAGCTAAGTGCCGTTTCTCTGTTAATGATCAGCTACTAAACTAAAGTTCTCAAAGGCTCTCTTGCATGTTTACTTCAAACTTTATTCACACTTCGATGTGTTGCCCAGGCCGTTTGTCTGTGGACATTAAACGATTTCCAGTAAAAACATGCAGATAACAGTTTATACAATGTATCTGCTGCAAATCTACAACCTTGGCAAAAAATGTGCGGGCGAAGAGTTGAAAACATAAACAAGACCTACCGTATTCTTCCCTTCTGATGTCCAAAAGTCCACTTTCGATGATTCCTTACTCAGCTTTTCGACAAGAAACCTCAGACTCCATATTTGCACGCTAAAACCCGTAATATTGCTCGTCTTGAGACTGCCATAACTCTGACGACTGAGTGACCAAATCCAACAAACATGGCAGCTTTGGAAACCTTGTTCTGTACTCTAGAAACTGCAGTGTGTTTGTTTAAACAGCCAGCAGTTATTCAAGCTAATTTGTCCTTTTGGAAAGTAGGTCCTAAACGGACCAAGAGAGATGAGTGTGCGATAAAATGTTACCAAATTACGTGTTGGTACTTTATGTATCCTGCGTTATAGTGTCCCAATGTACCATATATGCTATGTCTACCATCTATATACTATCAGGCCTCAATGTCTCGAATTTCTGGCGATGCTATTCCTGGGCAGTTGTATGAGCGAGATGAATGTGAATTTTCGGTTCCGTTTTCATTCATTGATTCAAAATTTCCTCGTCGCCAGTCAACTGGACTCTTGAAGACTTGCAAATCAAATTACACTTTCCTAAATCACCCCGAGATTCCACTAGCAGAGGCACAGATGATCAGTCTATACACAACAGTACAATAATTGGAATTCGGCTTCTGAAAATACAGTAAATTGTCGCTTCTCCCAGGGAATTATGGAAATGCTGGTAATCCAACCCTACTGACGTCACTAATCGATTGTTCAAGGTACGGTTGTCAGTCATCTGTGCGAAATTACTTCCGTTCCATTTATCTTGTAATCTTGTTTTAGTGTTTTAAATGAATAATTTCACCAAAACATTGGCTAGCACCCCTCTTCTGAAAAGGAAAAGATCAGATGGTAGCAAAAAATATCATTTTTTTAAACGGGACCCGGCAGGAGCTAGCCCATTACCAGGAGCGTTCCTATGTCATGGGCTGGGCCCCCAGCAGGAGTAGATGTTTCGAATTCCCGCGTTAAAAGTGAGAAGAATGATAATGACTAATAATGAGAAGTGACGTATAGCTATCTGATTGGCTAAGACAGCATGGCCTTTGTTTATTTCGCGCGAAATGCAATTCTAAATATAGCCACATCTACTCCTGTGCTGGGAACAGAACCAATGGGGAAGATGGACCCGGTTATTTCTTACTCAAATTATCACGTGACTTTAGTTTTCTCCCCTGCTATTTTCTTAGTAGTTACCGTGCGAGATCTGAGTCCGAGTTCCTCTACCCACGCGGAGTCTAAGCCCGAGATTAGGCGTGGTTACACAATGTTCAGCAGTTTGTTTCTCTTGACGACAAAGAATCACAGATATTCGCTCGGGAGATGCGGATTTTTGAAAGCTTCTCTGTTAAAAAGATATCATATATAACGGTATGTGTATTAATGTATTAAGAACTCCCTGTGGTTATATTAGTCAAAAGTCAGGTTGGCAATAAAGCTATTACAAAGTACAAAACAAACAAGAACTAATTTGTATTTAAGTACGAAAACTAAATCATTAATATTAATAAATATAGCAGTCTTCTCCGATAAAAGTTTGTTTCCTCACAGTGACAGCGACCAAAGACGTCTGTCAATTTTAACTGATCGCTTTTCGTTTGTGCTTCCTTCGCTTTGCAAGAATTTTCATTCCGATATTAGTTAACGTCGGGCGAGTAAAGGGTTCAACTCCTGCTCACAAGATATATAACTCACAAAATATAAATTATTGAACTCTATCTGCTCTACATGCTTTCTAGAAATCTACTATTGCTTACCGTCCCGTTGCTAGATCGACAAATCATCGAACACAACTGCACCACATTGAATACTACAGTCGCGTAGATCGAGAATTCATCATTCACGTCCAAGAACACAAATCTGTTATATAACTGCAACATTCGGAAACGAAAATCCACCTAACCCTACAAATCACGTGACCGATGACGTCATCATTACGTCATCACCACTAAGTGAATCGTGGGAACCCAGTACCATGCATGTCCAAGTTTGAGCTGCCTGGCATTAGAAATGAGGGAGATACGGGCATGTGCTTAAAATCACGTGACCGATGACATCATCGTCACGACATCGCCATTAAGTGATTTATGGGGACCCAATACCATGCATGTCCAAGTTTGAGCTGCCTGCCATTAGAAATGAGGGAGATACGGGCATATACTAAAAATCACGTGACCGAAGACATAATCGGTATGTCATCACCACTAAGTGATTTGTGGGGACCCACCACCCGCCTGTCTGTCCAGGTTTGAGCCACCTCGGTGCTAGTAATATTAAGCGAGTTTGCCATGAAAATCTCATACCCGAACGTGAACATGCGCAGGAGAAATTCTCATATTCCGAAAATGGTACGAGCTAACATTTTGCTAACACACATTTTCGGAAAAGGATACGGCATTCGGAAATGAAAATCCACCTAACCCCGACAACTCGTTCCTGTACATGCGTGCATACACGAGTTAAAATTAAAACGAAGAGATCCAAGAAATAATATGGCAGATTGAAGGCGATCACTCTTGATCTTCTAGACGTGTTTTAGCGCTGGACTTCTTTTCAAATAATGTCAGTAAACCAAATATTGTGACCATATATGGAATATGATAGGGAGCTTGCAGGAGGTCTATTTCTTTCTCAGTTTTCTTAATCTTTTAACGTATTTTAGGCCAATTTAAAAAGGATGAGGTTAAGGCCCGATTCAAACGTCGAACTTTTCATGCGCCGAACCTAATTAGATCAAAAGAAGCCGTCTGATTATCTGTTCGGCACATGAAAAGTTCAACGTTTGTACTGGGCTAAGGAAGCCAGCGCGTTATTATTTGGTTTATTTTTATTATCGCGAACAGAGACAAAAAAGTTACGGAAACTATTTGACTTAACACAAAATTTCAAAGAAAGAGATTGTTCTAGCAGAGCAGTATAAATAAAAAAAAGTTTCTGAGGCAAAGCGAGGATATAGAAATGAAGCTCCGTGATAAGGCCGGGTTGTGTTGTAGTAACATTCCTTATTCAGATTTTGGGATAGTATGAGTATGGATTTTGTGTTTCTTTACTCGAAGCATCATCCATGGCTGAGAAATTTGAATTAACCGCTGACGGAATCATCGCTATTTCCCACTTTCCACTATTTCCCAAACCATTCACGTAGGTTGAATGATGTCGCTACCGTTTCCAACTTTTCACCACATTTTCACTCGTTAACAATTCTCACAGTGTTTGGAGACTCGTTAATGGCGGCTCTTTTTGGCAATAAACATTAATGATGTACTTACCGCCGACTTAGCTTGCTAGCTACTTTTAAAACTGTCCGCTAAATTAATGTCAGTTTCACTTGAATTGCTCTGATTAACACGTGCTTCACTGGGTCACAGAGGATTTTTTTTGAAGTTTAAATCAGGACCCAAAATTAAATCTGGATTGGGATCTTCCAAAAGGAACGTATTCGCTTATCAAGCCTCACTCGTGAGATACCGTTTTTACACTCGAACATATATAAAAGCGTCATCTCCTCGCCACAGTTCAGTGCCCGCCATTCACTCCTCCTAGCAGACGCTTTGTTTTTACATTGTATAACTGCGAGAATTAAATTGGAAAATGATGGATTATCAACAGTTAACAGTAATTGTCAATTTTCATTTCATTATCTCGTTAGTGTGTCTGTAGCATACCATCAAATTGGCACCTAAAAGACGCGACACATTGATCAATACCACTCTAGCCTGTCTCAATTTTCCTCCATTGAAGTTATTTAATTCGTATAATTTAATTAAGAATAATGAAAAGTTGCACCACAGACTTGAAGAACATTTAGGGAGTTATGTGGTAAAGTGTGCCACATTGTGTCAATCGGTCCAGACGGCGTTCAGTTCTAGCACTTCATTTGATTTAGTGGATATGTTATTAGAATGGAACTCAGGCCATGAGTCTCACGAAGCCCGATTAGCGTTCATCTGGACTGATTAAATTTTAACCGAGGTTTTTGGATCTCTTGGTAAAGGTGTATTTCTAGCTGTATTCTAGGATTTCAACTGAGTAGAAAAGGTACTACTTGTTCCTTTGTCAAACAGGTTTTCAATCCCAAATCAGTAGTTCGCGAGTTAGCAAATCGTATACTTAGGATTCTGTATTAGCTTAATCGGGCCGTGAGGTACCGGGCCACAATGTCGAGTTACTTCTGCCCTCTGCAATGGGGAACTGGTCATTCATTTTAAGTCTTAGGTCTGTAGAGTTATGCGGCCTAAACTTCTACCATTTCTTACCATTTTTTATTAATACGAAGATTAACATTATAAGACACACGCTAAATCATCGCTAAGCAACCAGCAGCAACAATAACACAATAACGACGACATCACGACACAACAACAACATCGCCTTACAACAAAAACAAAGAAGTTAATCAAAATCATGAACACGTACCACACAACCAAAACAACAAAACACAATAACGAAGAGAGAACGAAGGCCACGTCGTCGCTGTTCATTGTCTAGTAGGCATGTGGGAGATCAAGAGACTAATTTATGAGATGGGGATTTCCGAAGAACAATTCAAAACTTCTTTGTGTCGAAGTTAAATTAAGCTAAAAAAGTGTGACAGTCAACTTAAAAAAGCTTTGAAATGTAGGACAAATTTTAACAAATTAATTTAAGAAAACTGAAAAAGAACTGAAAAAAATAATACAAATCGCTGGGGATCGAACTCTGGAACTGGGTGGTCACTCAGCGGTCGGTCATTTGTCACGTGACTGGAACAACACACAATAACAACGACATCATCATCGGACACAAAGCAAAACATCATCAACAACAACACAATCACCACACAACAACAGCACACACCCACAGCAACACAATTAAGTGAAAAGCGTTCCTAAACCATACTCTTATTTATCAGGATCGACTTAAAAATCCGGATGAGTTTCCGCGTTCCTTCCTGAGTGGGACATGGGAGGGATTCTGGTGGGCATTTGTTACCATGACAACAGTCGGGTGAGTACTTTACTGGTAAATAGCGAATATAAAGCGAATCGAGTTACTATGCGTAACTCAGGGAAGATTTTCTAACCGCTTGGCTTCCAATGAGGGCGTGCGTTATATCTGGAATTATTATCAGTTCCTCAGTATCCCGAAATCTGATTGGTTGATTCACCTGCAAATAACTGCGCGCAAATAAGCGTTCCTGCAGATATTGTTGTGAGCATGCGCAGTGCTGTTCAACAACAAATCCAACATGGCTGCTCGATTTCCAGAGTGTTCAGAGGAGGAAATTGCGAGCATTTTGGATGCCAAAGGTAACAAAAACACTGAATGAATAATAAAACAATTATTGGAACTCCGACTGATCGCAATTATTGGACGAGGCTGAGCATCGGCAAATAACTGGTAGCTCGCCACAGACAATTCATCATATTTTCCTCAGCCTCGTCCAATAATTGCTTAAAATTACAGCTATACTGATAACAATGTATTGTCAGAAATTCATGCCACGCGTGCGCACTAGGCATTAAATTTCATCAATAAACAGATCCGGAGTTGCTCAGAATTTTACAGTAGTTTGTATGGACGTTTTTTTTGGGGATACATTGGGAGATGGTATTATAGCGAATTTCTCAGGCATTGAAATAACATATGCAAAACTAAATCGTGATTGTATTTCCTGTAAACGTCTGAAACGTACTCGGTTACATTGTTTACGTCCCGCTTGGCTATTAGCCGCTCTACTTCAATCCGACAATAATCCGACATAGCTAGAACTTTTCAACCACGCAGTTCATAAACACTATTCGCAATTCGCTTCGAGCAGAGTGTTTTGGCCTGGAATAATGGCCGAGCGAGCCTGAGAACAAGTAATTTATGATGGGCAGGCAGATTTGCATAATTTTATACCCCGCCCACAATGGCATGAATTTCTGACAATGCGGTAGATAGTCAGTATTTAATAGTCAAATAGAAATAAAAGAAAGCAATAGAATTAGGGTCTCATAACCTCTTTCACGGCTCTAGTAAAATCACTCTAACATATTTAATTGCGTACTTTAGAAACGAGTAGGGTCTGGGGCGAGTTCGGTTTCGCAAACGTGCTTGGGATCGCTACTGGGGACAGTTCATTGTGATATTCGCCAAGTTTCTTTGCCGTATTCTGCAATTAACTGCCCCCAGTAGCGATCCCGATGGGGCGAGTTCAGTTTCGCAAAGGCGCTCCCTCTACTCGTTTCTAAAAGGTGGGCAATTGAGAGTGCGTATGTTTGTCATGTGTGCTAATTAGTATATCTTTTCATTACAATATAATGTACCTACATATACCCATATCCCAATTTCTAATCCATACGTTTTTAGATAATGGCTATCTGTCTAGATTAGCCAATGCTACAACAGATAGCCTGCACCAATTTCTTTTGTCTTCATTTTATGTAAAACAATAATAACAATTATGGTACTTTTTTTTTTTTTTTTCTGAGTGCATTTGGGATTTCCGATTAGGTTACCTGTGTTCGCATTTGTTGGTTCAACATCGCAATCCCTTCGAGATCTCTTCGAGAATTTTCGGGTATCCCGAGTATGTTAATCTTGAAAACCGAGTGTTGTGCTTGGTCAGCGGGCAAAGTTCGAATACGTCGTAATAACTAACCACCCAACAATGCCACCATTCTCAGTTTTATGTCTTCTGACAAGGAATACATACGTCTCACTTTCCCCTAATGTTGCTTCCTTGAGAGTTTAAAATATCAGTGTTTTTTTTTAAGGAGAACCGAACGGCAATTTGCATCGAGCCTGAAAATAACATAAACAAAAGCAGACAAGATGCTGACTTCAACTCGATCAGTTATGTGATCGCTTTCCTAACATTTCAGAATAAAAACAATCTGGGTTTTGTTGTATAATATACACACATGACTTGCGCAATAAAAACTTAATGACTGGTTCTCGAGGGAACAGTTATTTTTTGTTTCCCTCGAATCTTGATGTTTCCCTCGCCTTTGTTACGCTCTGATAAAGTGCACTAGCGGGCAAACATACAGTCACCTTCTGACGTCATGCAATGTAATTTCCCACTCGTCTATTTTTGCGGGCAACAGTTTGTATGTTACCTGTCATGTGACCTTAAATCAACCAATGACGACATGCGTTATATCTGGAAACATTACGGCTATATATATAACAATTTATAATATAACCAGCTCTGATTGGCTTATAGACTCAAAACATCTATGGTCTATTAATTTCTCCGGTAAACACATAGAAATCGGCATGCCTGCTTGCGTTGTGTCATAGTTCTCTACGGACTACCTAAACACGTTACCAAGCGGCTACAGAGCGTACAGAATGCAGCAGCAAGAATTGTTACTTTAAGTAGAAAATCTGAACATATTACCCCTGTTTTATATAACTTACATTGGCTTCCTATCGAAGAACGGATTGTTTTTAAGATTCTTTTGCTGACATTCAAGTCCCTTCATGGTTTGGCACCTCCGTATATTGCTGATTTGGTCACTCGATATGTACCTACGCGTTCTTTGAGATCTGCCACCAGCGATAGGCTGGTTCAGGTGCCATATAAATTAAGTTCATATGGTTGTAGGGCATTTTCAACTGCTGCACCTGCCCTATGGAACGGCCTTCCACAAGACATTAGAAATTGTTTAACAATAAATGAATTTAAGAGTAAAGTAAAAACTTACCTTTTCAGGAAGGCTTATTCAGGACATTTTTAATTTTTCGTAGTACTTTTTATCACATATTTTTAGATCAGATTTAAGGATAGTTTTAATTTCTCTTAATGCTTTTTATCATATACATATTTATTCGCTATGATATTTTCGTTCTTTTAATATTAGATATGTGTATTTAAACCTATTGTAAAGCGCCATTGGACAGAGATGGAAATGGCGCTATATAAGAACTGTATATTATTATTATAGTTATATCATAAAAGCAATAGACCACAGGGAGAACACTTAAAATGCTTGAAAGTCACGCGCCTTTGGCTTGTGATTTTCAAGTAGTCTTGTGTTCTCCCAACATCCCGCGTGCTTTATTTCGCCAGTAAACACATTGAAATGTGTGGTCTATTGCTTAAGCAGATTAACGTTAGTTTACTTTTACTTTCTAGATACGGAGATCGTGCTCCCAAGTCCCTGTTGGCTCGAATCTTCTGTATTTTGTGGATTCTGGTTGGGATTATCATAATAGCTATCTTCACTGCCATCATTACCGCTTCACTGTCAGCCAGCATTCAGCATCATTTTACTGTTCACGGATCACTGGTGAGCCAAACACTGAATTTCTAACGGGACCTGAAACAACCATAGAGGCTGATCAAATCCAGGATCCGGCCAATTCAAAATCGAATTGGATTTTATCGTGTTGTTTTTTGTGGAGGGTGGAAAACCGGAGATCCCAGGAGAAAAACCCTCGGAGCAAGGGCGAGATACCAACAAACTCAACTCACATATGGCGCTGGGTCCGGGAATCGAACCTGGGCCACAGAGGTGAGAGGAGAAGCGCTTAACTACTGCGCCACCCCGGCCACACGGAGCAAGTACCAAAGTAACTAGAGAAAATGTTGCACTGGATGTAGAGGTCCATGCATGGATACACCTATTTCAAAGAGTTTCTGGGTTAGTCAATAGAACATAGGATGTAAGTTACTCCAACACCGAAATGGACCGTGGTTATAACTGCGCAATTATACGGAACGGTTAAGCCACAATGTGATTCGAAAATGCATGGGGCGACTCCTGAAATGGATTCGACAGAAACTATTAATGTCTGAGTTATAGTTTTCTACCCCAAAAGCAAACGAATTCGCCAGAATTTCCAGTGTCCTATGTTTTTTTCCTATTATTATCAAAATACGCAGCCAAACATAAAACAGTCCTAATGAAAACGACTGCGACCTCTGGCGGGTTAAAAATGCATTTGCCTCGGCATCCCCGTATATGATTGGCTCTTGCTTCATCATCCTATCCAGTCAGATTTTGGCGCTGACACGGAAAGCCATTCAGGTGCAAATCCCGCCAACGAGTCGCTTGCTAAAATGTTGTTCCCGATGTTTGTGTTTAACATTGCATTTAATTAAATCAGGTTGGTGCTATAAATGGCAGCGAAGAGTTCCGCCTTGGAGTTAGCCTAAATGCTGAAATGAAACGTACGAAACTTGTAAGAAACGTTGTGACGTCACCTGTGCATCAAGAGGTCAGGCGCACGGCAAAATGACATCTGTTCACGCGTTCACCTCATATCTAGGTTTCTATAAAACTCAAAGTCAAAATGGAGGAAATGCCAAAATTTGAACTGGCCTTTGGCGACTTTTTTCAAGATAATATTGACAGAGGATTAATAGACTTAGTTGACGATGTCACACATGCAATGCCGTCTGGGGGTGACAGAAATGAGAATCAATATATATACTCCCCTCACAGGTCCTTCAGCCATTGTCATATAAAGTGATAAAACTGACTGAAAACCAGGCGAACGGTGACTTGAGCGACGCTACATCAGTCAAAGTACTGTAGATAGAAATATTACACGATTGTACGCTACAACAGTGAAAGTACTGTAGATAGAAATATTACACGATTGTACGCTACAACAGTGAAAGTACTGTAGATAGAAATATTACACGATTGTACGCTACAACAGTCAAAGTACTGTAGATAGAAATATTACACGATTGTACGCTACAACAGTGAAAGTACTGCAGATAGAAATATTACACGATTGTACGCTACAACAGTGAAAGTACTGTACATAGAAATATTACACGATTGTACGCTACAACAGTGAAAGTACTGTACATAGAAATATTACACGATTGTACGCTACAACAGTGAAAGTACTGTACATAGAAATATTACACGATTGTACGCTACAACAGTCAAAGTACTGCAGATAGAAATATTACACGATTGTACGCTACAACAGTCAAAGTACTGTAGATAGAAATATTACACGATTGTACGCTACAACAGTCAAAGTACTGTAGATAGAAATATTACACGATTGTACGCTACAACAGTGAAAGTACTGTAGATAGAAATATTACACGATTGTACGCTACAACAGTGAAAGTACTGTAGATAGAAATATTACACGATTGTAGGCTACAACAGTGAAAGTACTGTAGATAGAAATATTACATGATTGTACGCTACAACAGTCAAAGTACTGTAGATAGAAATATTACACGATTGTACGCTACAACAGTGAAAGTACTGTAGATAGAAATATTACACGATTGTACGCTACAACAGTGAAAGTACTGTAGATAGAAATATTACACGATTGTACGCTACAACAGTGAAAGTACTGTAGATAGAAATATTACACGATTGTACGCTACAACAGTCAAAGTACTGTAGATAGAAATATTACATGATTGTACGCTACAACAGTCAAAGTACTGTAGATAGAAATATTACACGATTGTACGCTACAACAGTGAAAGTACTGTAGATAGAAATATTACACGATTGTACGCTACAACAGTCAAAGTACTGTAGATAGAAATATTACACGATTGTACGCTACAACAGTGAAAGTACTGTAGATAGAAATATTACACGATTGTACGCTACAACAGTCAAAGTACTGTAGATAGAAATATTACATGATTGTACGCTACAACAGTCAAAGTACTGTAGATAGAAATATTACACGATTGTACGCTACAACAGTGAAAGTACTGTAGATAGAAATATTACACGATTGTACGCTACAACAGTGAAAGTACTGTAGATAGAAATATTACACGATTGTACGCTACAACAGTCAAAGTACTGTAGATAGAAATATTACACGATTGTAGGCTACAACAGTCAAAGTACTGTAGATAGAAATATTACACGATTGTACGCTACAACAGTGAAAGTACTGTAGATAGAAATATTACATGATTGTACGCTACAACAGTCAAAGTACTGTAGATAGAAATATTACACGATTGTACGCTACAACAGTCAAAGTACTGTAGATAGAAATATTACACGATTGTACGCTACAACAGTCAAAGTACTGTAGATAGAAATATTACACGATTGTAGGCTACAACAGTGAAAGTACTGTAGATAGAAATATTACACGATTGTACGCTACAACAGTCAAAGTACTGTAGATAGAAATATTACATGATTGTACGCTACAACAGTCAAAGTACTGTAGATAGAAATATTACACGATTGTACGCTACAACAGTGAAAGTACTGCAGATAGAAATATTACATGATTGTACGCTACAACAGTCAAAGTACTGTAGATAGAAATATTACACGATTGTACGCTACAACAGTCAAAGTACTGTACATAGAAATATTACATGATTGTACACTACAACAGTCAAAGTACTGTAGATATAAATATTACACGATTGTACAGCGACTTTCTCGATTTGTTTTAAAGATACTCGTTTGTTTTATATTCGCGCACGAGTCACCGTTAGCCTCGTTTTCATGGGCGCTTTACATGAAATATTCAAAATGGCGGGGGAACTATGAGCGGGACTATTAAATGCAAATTCAGAAGATCAAAGTCCATACATTAATAAGTATTATGATAATAACTCACTCCGACAAAAACACCCCCTCACACGAATCGAACACCTCGACTCCTATCTCCTAGCTTTTCTATATATTTAAGACTTGGTGTAAATGCCGTGCATACACCTTCTGTCGCCATAGCAACATTTTGTACTATAGGCCTAGTTCAGTTATGGCAGGACTGGAGCGTCGATATATACTATATGCGTGAGTCAGCGTATGACCGGTTGAGCTATTTTTAGAATATGTCGCCATTATAATAGCTACCGGAGGAGACGGCTGAAATTCAGGCTACCATTATAAAGACTGAGAATGATTTGTGGTTCTTTGAGGTGATTTACTAAAACTGCATTGTCCTGACTATGGTTTGATTGGATTCTCAAAGTGAGGGCACGAGAACTCCCGCGAGATCTGTTCTAAATATAGCTCAACCCGGTCATACGCTAACTCACAGTCTTGCAATGCAATGCAATGAAATAGTTTATATTTTATACCACGCACGGAAATACAAGCAGTTAAGCTAAAAAAAGAGTTAATACAGCAGTAGGGTACAAAGCTACCTAGAAATAACTATGAAAGCTAATCTACTTAGGAAACAAAATTATTAAATTATTTAAATGGCGTTGAACGCTTACACACAAACAGAAAGGCACGGAGCGGAGGCAAAACACATCCGCGACTACGAATCCATATCAGTCTTAGTATGGGAGATGGTGCAGTATTCTGAAGTAATGCTACAATGTTACCTCCACTGAAAAGCAATGTTTGCTATCAAACGTTTGTTATGTTTGTAAATTGTACGATAGGTGTCAGTTATGGACCGATTTTTTTGTCCATAAAATTCGTTTGAATTTTCTGTGTGCCGCCATCTTGGATCTTATGATATCACATGGTTGCCCCTATCGACTCTGTTGTTGTGTAACTGGCTGAAACCGTGACGTCATAAGATCCAAGATGGCGGCGCCTGGGCATTTCATGAGTTCTTAATATGGACAAGAAAATCGGTCCATAATTGACATCCAGTGTACAATTTACAGGAGACTGACACAGCAATAGATTTAGTCATCCATAAAGAACATTTGAGAGCAAACATTGTTTTTCAGTGGAGGTTCCCTTTAATTTAAGAGTACGCCAAGATTACGTCTGAGTGTGGAAAATGGTAATAAGTTTTAAGTAAGTAAGGCCTATGGCAAACGTCGAACTTAAGTCACGCCGATCTTCGGTAGAAGATCGACTTAGAGCCGACGTGGCAGGAAACGTCGAACCTATGTCGATCTTAATTCACTCGCGCCTAATTAAATCACCGGAACTAACACGTGTCCTGGCGCATTTCACTTTTCGCCCGCGGCTAGTGATATGGCGAAATACAGTGCTCGGTCGAATCTAAGAAGGGCCTTTCTGTGGTAAATGATTGTCCAAAACAGAAACAGACGAATGGCGTTCTACACAGCACTCAGTGCCATGTATAGGAGACGCAATAGCCCTTCTGCCAGCAGTCCAGCCAGGCGCGTCTTCATTACTTTCGAATACTAAGCATTTATTACAAATGGGCATTTCGCATTTAAGGCATATGTATTTTGTGACGTTAAAGTACGAACTACACATTTTCGGCTGAGCGTCATGCGGCAATGACTTCTGATAGGCCGCTATTTTGCCTTCGAAATCGCCTTTGTACAGCGCATGCTCACCAGGGGGGATTAGTGTTTGGGAGATGGGGGAGAAGTTGTTTTCACGGTTTTGGCACAATCCAAACGATTTGCATGATTCATTTATTATTTTACATAATTTATGAATTTAGTTCGGCGCGTATTAAGAACGATGTTTTCCGCAGGCTAGTCGAACCTAATGCCGGACTCGTATCTATTGAATAGGGTCGATCTCAATTGCGGCAAACGTCGTACTATCCATGAGCCTATTTCAAAATTAATAGGTTCGACTGAATTAAGTTCATAGCTAGTTCGACGTTTGCCGTAGGCCTAAGTTACTGAGAAGGTAAATCTAACTAGCTCTGAGTTCAAGATTGTTCTAGTATATAACTATCAATATCTTTTCAGCAATAAATTAGTTAACTATCAAACTGCTCGATGCTACTTACTGTGGCATTTTCTCATTGCAGTATTCACTCCACCCAATAAGTTAAGTTTCTGTCATTATACAAATTTGACTAGCCATTATTGAATAGGATCGATTGTCTTTCCTTTTAGCTTTTCGAGCCGTTACATCTATCAACGACGCATTGATGAACGCATCGCTGAATGGCTCCTTGATTGATAACTATGTGCTGACCCATTACAACAAATACGTTCGGGAAAATCCGGTGCGTATCGAAACCACGTACGACCACCCGATCACTTACGGACTCGTGCTGCGAAACAATGCAACAAATATGGACAAGTGCTTCCGGACTTACCTGCGCAACCACCCACAAGAAGTGTTCGAAGTTATCGCTAAATATTTGAAACCCCTAAAGGTATGAAACATAACGTTTAATGGGCCTTTTGCAGGAACGCAATCACGTGGTTGTACCAGGAGCCCATTACCAGGAGCGTACCTATGTGGTGGATAGTACCCACAGCACAGTAGACGATGTGGCTATTTATAGTCTCGAAGCTCTGGTATGCGATTACGTTGTCTTTTGTTCTCTTGCGCTTTAGTATTTTTAGCAGTTTGAACCGTGTTAATTACAATTTTTCAGTGCATCCTGATTGGTTAAAAGTGATGGCCTTTGTTTCTTCTCGCGGGAAACACAAAGGTAAAAGTAGCTACATCATCTGTTCTGCTGTTGGACAGACCTAATCTGGGAGATGCACGCTCCTGGGAATGACCTAATATGGAGATGCACGCTCCTGGGAATGACCTAATCTGGGAGATGCACGCTCCTGGGAATGACCTAATATGGAGATGCACGCTCCTAGTAATGACCTAATCTGGGAGATGCACGCTCCTGGTAATGACCTAATCTGGGAGATGCACGCTCCTGGAAATGGGCTCCTGGTAGTATAGTACTCATTGTCAGAAATCTATTCCATTGTGGGCGGGGCATAAAATTATGCAATACCGCCTGTCAAGCTAGTAAAACTGTCGATAGCTTGGGTCATGCTGACCTCAGGCGTTCTTCTTCTCTTGTTGGGTTCGACGAAGGAGAACGCATCCTAATCTTGCGTTGGTCTCCCTGTGGTCACGTTGGTTCACGTTAGACCACAAGCGGGAAGCCGTCGAGATGCACGAACCATGTGTCAACTTTTGCCTCGTTTTCATGCAAAACAGGTTCTTCTCAGTCAGCTCATACAGATGATTCTAACAACAAATATTTGATTACCTCTAGTTACATTGTTATTCGCTGTTAATCTTCCGCTTGGTATTCCTTCATTTACAGTCGAAACAGGTCAAGCGTTCGTCCCTAGAGCCAAAAATTAAGTTCATTGTTCGAAATTTGATTTCATTTGTCCGAAATACAATTGCACAACACTAGTCACTTTATTTCTCCTTTGATTCCGCAGAATTAAACTCACTTGTACAAGAGTTGATCACAGTCCCTAAAAATCCCTCACACTAAAACTCCCCCTCTCTCTGTGCTATGCGGTATTTTTAGGTATTCTAACAATGTTACATGTGTCATCTTACTGATTAATTATTGCATAATACTGATAAAGGGTTTACGCTGATTACATAAACAGATCCTCTATTATCTTTGACACTCTACCCCCCATTTGTCTCGGAGAGTACAAATGTCTGATCAATACCATACATGTGACAACGTACGAGAGTCACAACGAAACAAATCGAAATATGCTAAAAGTCAATGTGTCCTCTAATCATCCTCATCATACGTAACGGCAGCAATGCCGTCTCTGGCTACTTGAGCAGCGCGTCGTCTGGGTCGTTGCGGAGTGAACTCTGGCGCGTTGATGTTCAAATCCCCTTGCGGTATCCTAACTTCGTAGTCACATGACAGCTCCAGGGGATACAATTGTTGCACCGCTCGTTCGAGGTACGAGTTTCCGGTTCGCAGCTTCGCTGCTCTCACTACTCCGTCTCGACCAAGAATGAGCTTATCCACGATACCGATTTTCCACTTTCCGCGGTTCCTCTCATCTGCCTTAATTAGTACTACAACGCCTACCGTTATTCCGCGAGGCTTCATTGCATGTTTGAGTCGGTGCTGCTCGCGAAGGCCCTTCAGGTACTCATCAGTCCACCGTTTCCACATCACATCTTTACATCGTTTAACGTACCTGGCACGCTTGCGCAGATCTGTAGACTCCAGGTGATGAGGCTCTAGCTCCGGTAGTAGGTTGGGCTGTCCGAACAGCAACGAGTTTGGAGTTAGGACCGGCAGTTGGGGGTCATCCTCTACGTAACTCAGCGGGCGATTGTTTAGTGCAACCTCCACATCAAGTACGACATCTTGCAGCTCCGCCCACGTCAGGAACCCGTTGCCTATGGTCTTGTACAGAGCTCTCTTTACCAGGCCAACCATTCTTTCAAACTGACCTCCCAACCAAGGCGCCCTACTCAGGTTGAACTGCCACTTGATACTCTGGTGGGCTAAGTAGTCATTGAGCTTCTCGTCAGTCATGATCCTTTTAAGTTTCGTCCACTTCATTCAACAGTCACAGCTCTGATCCAAATGTGCGATACACTGTACGAAAGTATGGATAATGGTTTATTAACGGGAGTAGTATTTATTGATATTCGAAAAGCATTTGATTCAATTAACCATTCCATTTTACTTGACAAATTGGAGTTTTATGGTGTTTCGGGCCTTGGCCAAAAATGGTTCGATTCCTATTTAACTAATAGACAACAGCAATGTTTAGTAAATGGTCATTTATCCTCCACGAAAGAGATAATTTGTGGTGTCCCACAAGGCTCGATCCTAGGACCCTTGTTATTTCTACTTTATATCAATGATTTATCAAATTGCCTTAATTTTACTACCCCATGTATATATGCAGATGATACCCAGATTTTTGCATCTGCCCCTGATATGGACAAACTTACATCGAATATTAATTCTGACTTGGATAACATATGTGACTGGCTTGTAGTGAATAAGCTCCAGTATCACCCCTCCAAAACCAAACTAATGATAATTGGATCGACCTATAACTTGAATAATAAAACCAAAAGCCAGCCAAACAATATCTCCATAGACAATAACAAGGTATTGCGAGTAGACTCACATACCTGCCTAGGGATTGAAATCGATGAAAAACTTAGTTTTGAAAATCAAATAAATAAGATATGTAAAAAGGCAAGTGCTGGTATAGGTGCCATAAAGCGTATTAAGCCATTTGTCCCCACCGATTCACTCGAAGTAATTTACAAATCACTTGTACAACCTTACTTCGACTATTGTTGCCCACTATGGGATACTTGCGGCAAGACGCTAAAAGACAAATTGCAAAGAGTTCAATCTCGAGCCGCTAGGGTAATTACAGGCACGAATTACGACACAAGATCCGTTGATATACTTGCTAAATTAGAATGGAAAACGCTCCAAGCCAGACGTAATCAAATGAAATCTATTTTAATCTATAAAATCTTAAATGAACAATCCGCACCATACTTGAGAAACTCTTTTATTAAAACAAGCGATAAACGCTATCAGCTAAGAAACTCTGAAACTGATCTAGCACTTCCAAGACCGCGTACAAATTTCCTCAAGCGAAGCTTCAAATACAGTGGTGCTATGCTTTGGAATAACCTGCCAGATGAGGCTAAAAGAGCCAAATCTTTACGGCAATTCAAGAGGAGTGTCTGTTCCTGTTACTGAGTTATGCTGATAGCAGATTTTTACTGATTTTTATTAATATATGTTTTTTAATCTGTACATATATTTATTGTTACGCCCCACGTGGAAACCAGCTTATTGTTGTAGTGGCTGGCGTACGGAAATAAAGTTATATGTATGTATGTATGTAAGTAACTTTGCAGTGCCAACGAAGGTCCGCCCGTTATCAGAATACAGTTTCTCCGGTCGTCCGCGGCGTGCGATAAATCTCTTCAGACTCCCCATGAATTCTGTGGTTTCCATATTCGGTAGCAGTTCAAGATAAATACCGCGAGTTAGGCTGCAGGCATAGAGCGCGATATACGCCTTACCCTCCTTGTTCTTTGCTTTGCGGTACTTCAGGGGTCCGGCAAAGTCGACCCCGGCCACT
This sequence comes from Actinernus sp. WN-2022, assembly GCA_030867875.1. Lineage (NCBI taxonomy): Eukaryota > Metazoa > Cnidaria > Anthozoa > Actiniaria > Actinernidae > Actinernus > Actinernus sp. WN-2022. Next base: position 7,632,721 of record JAOWCC010001501.1, read on the forward strand.
TGGAACGCCGCTTGGCCCTCTGTCCTGTCTTGGGGATAGGAGCCGCGATCCATGCACAGACTCTAAGGGTTTTCCACAAACTGAGTTTATCTAGTAGAACGTTAAACTCGTCTGTTACAGCACGCGCCCCAGCAAACAGCTCCCGCGGTACCTTTACCTCTGCCTTTGTCTCGGGTGTGGGGCTTGTTACGCCGGATGTCACATGGCCAGCTCCCGCGGTCTGCCAGCCACTTCGGTCCTTTCCACCACAGCTGCTCGTTCTCCACCCGTCCGCCGCGACTTCCGAGATCAGCTGGGTTCTCTCGAGTGTTAACATGACGCCACTTCACATCCGAGTGCTGCTGGATCTTGTCAACTCGGTTAACGACGAACTGCTTGTACTGTCCGTCTCCTCGGATCCAGTGTAGGGCTACTGTGCTGTCAAGCCAGCAGTGCAGCTCCCCCACTGGAAGTCCTTTCAGTGCGTCCCTCACATTTACGATCAGGTTTACAGCCATGTGTCCCGATACGAGCTCCAGACGTGGGATAATTAGGCCCTGTTTAGCCAATCTTGCTTTCGCTGTCACCAGTCCCACGCTGTCTCCTGATGGCTGCGTCACTACAGCATACAGAGCCGCTGACACTCCCTTGCCACTAGCGTCAGCGAAGCAGTGCAAGTCAATGTTGCTGATGTGCTCCCTCTATACTGCTAGGGGCCTTGGCACGGTAATGCCAGGAGGCAGCCCTTCCTCCCACCTTGCTAACTTCCTTGTGAGTTCCTTTGGGAGTTGTGCGTCCCACGCTGTCTTCAATTCACAAGCTTCACGGTACAGCAACTTTGCGCAGAGCATGGTGGGTGAGACCAAGCCGAGTGGGTCGTATACCCTAGCCACCTTGCCCAGGATGCCTCGCTTAGTGGGGTGTGCGCTTCGTTAAGAGGGAAACTTAACCTCGATGGTGTCATCCTTTTTGTCCCACATGACTCCAAGAAGCGCACCCCTTGACTTTTGGGGAACGCCCAGCTGCTGTTTAGCGTAAGTCTCTTGTGTCTTGCCGTGTTGCTCGCCGTCCTGGTCCAATTCAGTTACGTTCGAGTGCCACTTGTGAAGCTTAAACCCGCCTTGTCCAAAGATGTCGATCGTAGTCTCCTTCATTCTCTTTGCAGCTTCCACAGTAGGCCCTCCACTAATCAGGTCATCGACGTAAAGGCTCTTCTCTATCTCTGCCACGATTTCGGGGTTATCTGCGCGACAGTTCTCTAAATGTTGTTGAATAACTCCCCCCAGCAGAAACGGCGAGGAAGCTAGTCCGAAAAGCGCCCTGGTAAACCGCAGGGTTTCCACACGCTTCGTCTCGAGATCAGCGATCCAGTGAAAACGCATGACGTCACGGTCTTCCTCTCTGACCCTCACCTGGAGGAATGCTTGCTTCATGTCTCCTGTTATCAATACTGGGTGAAACCGTGCACGTACCAGTACTGCCCACAGCTGATTTTGCAGTGATGGTCCTGCATGGAGACAATCATTAAGCGACGGTGCCTTGTCATGTGCTCGCGCTGAAGCGTCGTACACGATGCGGAGTTTAGTACTTTCTGCCGTTTCTTTAAGCACTGGCTTATGCGGTATGTAAAACTCCTTCCCCTCCACATGGTCTCGCGCCGGCTCCACTATCCCCTCTGCAAGTTGATCCCTAATAACGCTATTATATTTTTCGAGGATTTGCTGTTTCTCTAGTTTTCGAACGATACAATTCAAACGTTTAAGTCTGCCCGATTTGTGGTTAGGCAGTGGAGGGTGGTTCCCCTTCCAGGGTAGCCCGGTCTCATACCACCCCTCCGAGCTTCTTGATAATTGCTCCTTGAATTCGTCGTAGACGGCATTGTGTTGATCCCCGATCCTTGAATCCTGCAGTCCCAGTACGTCATAATCCGCTGCAGCTGTTTGTGTGAAGAACATTTTTGACAAATCTACTTCTTTCCCAGGAGACATAATTGACCATCCGAATTTCGTCAACTCCGTCGTAGATCCCGATAACCTTGCTAGTTGACCCCAGCATCATTTCTATGCGTTTAAACTCGTTTCGCTTTGGGTGAACTCCCAAGTGATCCAGAATAGAGGGCGAGGCATACGAGCTGCCCGCTCCAGTGTCTAGCAGCGCACGACATTTGATCCCGTTTACTACAACAACAACAACAACAACAGGATAAATCACTGCTCCCGATCCGCTCGAACATTGTGCTGTCATGAATTTTCCGCTTGTTTGATCACAGATTGATGTGTGGTGTTTCCGTTGACAGTTCTGACAGCCGCGGCTTTTACATTGATCTGCCCTATGTTTCGGTCCAGTGCAGTTGAAGCATAGTTGTTTTTGACTCAACACCTTTTTTCGCTCATCAAAAGAAATGACCTTTTGACAGTTCGCGGCTTTATGATCGTTTTTTTTTTCACAATAAACACAACCGTGGCGCCCACTTTCCTGCTGGTGGGTTTGATAAGACCTTCCCCGTGCATTCCCGTCATTCCGATCATATTTTCGACTTGTTGCCCCAAAGCCAATATTTTCACTCTCTTCTACCACAGGATTTATGTCTTTCCAACATTTGATCGCCCTTAAAAGCTGCCAAAAATCCCACTCTTGCCAGCCCTCCTTTCCTCTCACGAGGTCGGCTTTGATCCCCTTCAGCCTATCCAATACCGCCCTCACATTCCCTGAGACATCACGAAGTTTGCCCATTGTCTCCAAACTTTGCACATTATACGAAAGTTTCCTGTAAAACTCATCAACTTTCTTGGGATTTGACCCTGTGATGACCGGCAATCCCATGATGTTGTTTACATATGCATGTACAATCTCGGATGGTTTTCCATATTCTGATTTAAGGATATTTTTAGCCCGCTCGTAGCCCTTGGTGTTAAAGGGAAGCCCATCGATATCTGCACGCACTTTCGATACCACCAGCTTCTTCAAATAAGCGAACTTGGTTACAGGCGCTAGGTCTGTCGAGTCGATCTCAGCAATATATTTGTTCCAAAACGGCATCCACTGTTCGAAAGTCCCATCGAACTTAGTTATAGACAATTTCGGAAGCTTTGCGCTCGACCCTGATACGGCATTTGCATCTCCCTGTTTTCCCTTCTTTAGCTCATCAGACTTTCTATCATATTCTAATTTGAGTTCAAGCTTTTCCCGCTCGAAATCCAGCTCTAGTTTTCTCTGTTTTGCAAGTACTGCCTCCTCACTCTCCCTATTCGCTAGGCTTTCATGCTGTTTCACTTCGTTTAAGCATTTTCCCAAATGAACTCTCCCTCGGTCTACACTCTCCAGTTTCTTGTCGACTTCCTTACTCCAGGAGCATACATCCTCTATGGAAACTCCACTCGATAACTTTTCTTCCTCAAGTTTTAGCTTAAGCTCATCCACTTCACTGGACAATTTCGCCAACGCATCTTCGTGGCGCTCGATAGCGCCCGCATTTCCCTTAGCTACAATATCTTGGATACGATTTTGTTTCACTTCCAAAAGTTGCAATTTGGTGTTCAAATCCTTTTCCAGTGCCTCCATTCCTTATATGTCCCGTCGGGGGTGCCACTTAGTGTCCGAAATACAATTGCACAACACTAGTCACTTTATTTCTCCTTTGATTCCGCAGAATTAAACTCACTTGTACAAGAGTTGATCACAGTCCCTAAAAATCCCTCACACTAAAAACTCCCCCTCTCTCTGTGCTATGCGGTATTTTTAGGTATTCTAACAATGTTACATGTGTCATCTTACTGATTAATTATTGCATAATACTGATAAAGGGTTTACGCTGATTACATATTAAAACAGATCCTCTATTATCTTTGACACATTCTTCATTTCAAATTACCATTGTTGAAATGAAACTTGCAAAATTTAAAACGAGCCTAAATTCAAATGCCGTTCTTGGGTGTAGTGTTTGCGTGACAACACTGACTAAGAACAGCTGTGAAGGAGACTACAATTCAAGTACGCTATGGAATAAGATGTACAAGCCTTTTGTAAATAAATACAATCAAAATTCGATTGAGGCTCAATTTGAATTTTGCAAGTTTCATTTTAGCAATTGAAGTTTGAAACGAACATTAAAATCAAATTTTGAACAATGAACTTCATTTCTTGCTCTACGAAGGAACTCTTGACTTGTTTTGACGGCTCCTGTTGTAGAAGTTTATTCTAAACAAGATTAAACCTATTGTATGTTTATATTCATTATAATATGTTTTTCTATATCAGGCAAGCTTGCACTGGGTTGCATTATGGCGACGTGCGGGGACTAAGGACGACTGCGACGTATACAAAAAAGGCGTTTTCTTGCAAGCACATTCATGTTTTCTGCAAAGAATAATAGTTTTATGGATAAGCTTCAAATGCTCAGACCATTTCCTTCAGAAACTAAGAACAAACATGTTTTGAACAGTGTAGTTTAAGTTTTGAATACTGGGATAAAATGTACTACAAACACAAGACACTAACCGGCACTAGATAGTGTTTATATACGACAACATTCCCGCCGATTTACTCGTCAGCTCGCGCACCGCCGACAGAGCTGAAATACTAGGGCGCATGGGTTTAAATAAAATATCCCCGGGGCGGAGGGGACTTCCATATGATATGGGCGGGGATGCTCGTCGTATCTTTTAGGGGTTAAAATCACAGATTTGGTATCGCTTAGGGCGAAAAAGCTTACATCTACGCGAATTTTAAAAAAGCTGAGAACAAAAAACCGTCAGCACCAGCACTACTTATGGGCAGACTGGACGACTAACATATGCAAACATTTTGGTAACTTTTAGGGGTCAAACTAAGCTTGAGCCACGCCCAGATTGGTATCTTTTAGGGTTTGAGTTAAACTTTTCCGAAAAGCATCCAAGCCCTTATCATATGGGAGTCCTCCCCGGGTCAAATACGTTCTCCACGCCAGCTCCGCACTCACCTTTGAAGTATCCTCGCATCATAGCTGGTTCCAAAAATATTATGTTTTGAAATTAAAGTACAACAAGTTCATGCGTGCGTATTCAATTTTTGCAATGGTTTTGAAAAACACGCGTTTCGTTTTCTATTCTAATTTTTAACTTAAAGACATCACAGTTTTATACTTAATGTTCAACCATTATTCTATGTTATATTTACTTTCTTATTCTCTTTAGCTAGTTAGTTTTCTTTTCATTATTATTATTATTATTGTTATTGTTGTTGTTGTTGTTATTATTATTATTATTATTATTATTATTATTATTAGAATCCAACTGATGACGTGAGTCAAGAGGTGAAGGCTTCAGAAAGCCTGTTCTTCTATCGCGAACCAGCATTCAAGAGGGTGTTACACATCCTAATTGGAGCTCTTGGATTTCTCATCTTTTCTGGAGCCATGTGGGAGCTTTGCTATCACCGACCGAAAGCACGTAAGTATAAATAAAACGAATTCTTAACAGGAGCACTTCAAGGTGAAATTTATTTTCTAATAACATCGAAGTTTTGTTACTCTTTAATGTTCATGATTACCCTCAACTTGGGTTGCGTTCGATTGCCCGTATTTCTTAATGAGAATACACAGAATGATCACTACAAATCGATTATATGGGGAATCTTTTGTCACTGGAATATTAAATGTAACATGAATATCATTTGTAAGCAAGCGCTTGTAGCTAACAGGGCAAAATGTATCTGAACCAGTGATTACTGAGACTATTTCATCTATTCTTTTTCTGGAATACAGTCAATCGAACGCGCCCTTGGTATTTATAACCAGAACAAGAGCCCATCTGGGCTTTCACTCGGGCTACATGAGATTGAAGATGAAATACACTTTCATTTGAAATCCTCTTAGTAATAACCAAAGGGAAGAATTATTAGCTGAATTTAGCAGTCTTTAGGAGTGGCCGGTAGCGCGGTGACTTTCATTCTCTGCTCCCCTAGTATATATGTAATTTAATATTTTTGTTTTTCTCGCCGTATGTTGACCTTTTAATTTAAACACTACTTATTCGTTTAACACACTGCATTTGAGCAGGCATATATTCATTGTTTTGAACCCGAGAATTAACCGTACTACTGTACTTCATGGTCCCTTTCTTTAGTAGTGGGTTGTCGGTCAGGTGATTGTAAACTCTCGTCATTTAGCACAGAAAATGTATTCTGATGAATAGGGATCGGGTTGTCATGTAAGAAAGATGGCTCTTGAACAAACTGATAAGCTTCAGTAGGTTGGGTAGTCTCGGAACACTGGAGACCTTGGTCTTTCATTGTCTTCTTTTTTGTATTCTTCATATTTTTTTGTTTGAAAGTCGTATCTCAGCTTTATTATATCCGCTTTCAACTCGCCATTTTCAACTTTTAGGTCAATAATACGTGATGTCAGCATCTTGATTTCGGTCTTGTATATACTATCTTGCTGCACTAATTTGTCTTCCAAATGACTGAGTTTCGTTTCTTGATTCGTGTTTTGTCGTGACGAGAGTAAGAACTCATTACGCATATCAGTTAGGTCAGCCTCCATGTTACAAATCAAGGTCATTAAATCAGCGAGAGAGTTTCTTATTGCGGGCTAACAATCCTCGTGAAGAATCTAAAGAATTCCGTCTCTTCCGGTCGTCGTACATGTCGTATATAAAATCACTGGCCATCTGGGTAACAAACGTGGTCCTTCGGCTCCGACAAGAGCGCCAGTTGAAATATCCTGAGCCTGTTGGAAGGCTTTCGCACGAGTGAAGTTAAATAAAACATTAAACTGCTTACATTTGAGAGATGGGACTCCAAATGAGAGAGAAAGTTCCTCGCGGGCCCTCCACCATCTTGATTTACTGTATTAAATTATGTAAATAAATTAACCTGGAGGGTGTTACGTGACCAGCACAGTGCAATCTGATTGGTGGTGAAATTTAATACATGGGTCAAAAGTCACATTTTGTTGCACCCAACAAAAAAAAAAGCTTGCATTTTAAGACTCGGTGCTGTCACAGGCAGCCCGAGTAATAATACGTGATGACAGCATCTGTAAAAAAATTACGGCTTCCATGCTGCCACAGGCAGCCCGAGTAATAACCTATCTCTTAACCGAGCACAAGGGCCGTACTTAGTGTTGTCACCAACGGCGAACTTTTCATGTGCCGAGCTTAATACAACTAAGTCTGACCTTGGAGCGACAGTTGACCTGGGAGCGACAGTTGATTCAGACGTCGAACTTAATACAGCTATAAAGTCTGACCTTGGAGCGACAGTTGATTCAGACGCCGAACTTAATACAATTGCAACTAAGTCTGACCTTGAGCGACAGTTGATTCAGACGCCGAACTTAATACAACTAAGTCTGAACTTGAAGCGACAGTTTATTCAGATGACGAACTTAATACAACTAATCTGACCTTGGAACGACAGTTGATTCAGACGGCGAACTTAATACAACTAATCTGACCTTGGAACGACAGTTGATTCAGACGGCGAACCTAATTCGTAAAGCCGACTGTGTGATCAGGGATTCTGAGTCTTTGGATTTTAATTTTTGCGCAGAAATTACATTTCAAGATGTCATATTTTATGCATTGGTTTGGCACATGAGAAGAGTGGAGTTTGAATCAACGCCGCTAGAGTCGCATAATGCGACAGCATCCCCCGACCCATTTTTGCACGAAATTTGTGTTCACTGGTATTTAGGAAAAGACAGCACAGCTCCTGTTAATTATATTAGAGATAATTGCTAAAGCCAGAATGGGCTCCTGCTAAATCCTAAGTATTTCTTGCCGTTCCGCTCAGAGTTGTTTTTACATACCAAGTATAACTTTTCTTTCAGGTCGACAACTGGAAGAAAGTCGCCAGAAAAGTGGCTCGTACCTGGCGCTAGGACAAATGCAAGGCAAGTGTGACTGCCATGAGATGCTGTTGAATCATCAGACAATCCAGGCCATCAAGAACAGATCCACTTGCATCAAGGAACTTATAAAAGAGTACGAAGAGTTCTATGACAAATGGCTGAATAAAGTGAAAGAGGTAGAGCGTGAAGGAAATGGTAACGCCACACCACACATGGTTTAGACCATGTCACGCGATACATGGTCATACCACGCGATACATGGTCATGTCACGCGATACATGGTAATGTCACGCAAGACATGGTCATGTCACGCGAGACATGGTCTAAAGACAGTAGAACATGTATCCCCCATCGTGCACTGCAAGCAGGTAGACTTCTTTGAAATTGATCGATGTTATTTAAGATCTGAGATTCGCGTTTGAATGATAAAAACCTTGTAAGTAATGTAAGATTATCGCAGCATACTCGGACGCTTTCCAAAGGGTCCATACACGAGAATATCAGAGCTTAAATCTCTTTTTACAGTAAAAATATTCTCGAGCAGCAAAGATTTTCACTAACCAAAAATATATTTTGCATATTAGATCCTTATTACCCATCAAATATTTTCTCTCCCGTGTGATTGGTGGAATAGCGTCACGTGATCTGATATTTGCTGTCCGCCAAACGACAAATATCAGCGATTATAACCCATCAGATATTTTCTCTCGCGCGTGATTGGTTGAATGCGTCACGTGACCCGATATTTTCTCTCCGCGAGCGGGAAATATAAACGAATACACCCCCTGTGAGTGTTTAGCGCGTGACAAAGAAAATATTTGAAGGATGATAACAACAATAACCTACATTATGGCGTCAAAATATGGCATGATATTTGTCCTTGGACATTATCTGATCCTCGAAGCTCACAGTTTTCATCGAGCGCTCCCGGGAAGAGAAATCTCAGTGCGTATTTCAATGCCACGAGTAGGTTATTGTTTTTATATTTGCCTGTAAATAGTGCGAAGGATATCTAAAGTCTGCAACTTTCTTTAGTTTCAAATGAATAGTGAAAAAAACAGACCGAAACGGTTGTCAGTTTCTAGATTAAAAACTTGATATGATACTTCATATCAATGGATGACCACACCGAGAACGGCTTCTGTGTGTGTAGATAACAACTTACTGTCATCTATTTGCATGGTGGTATCGTCAAATACCATAGACTTTTCAACTTCCCAGTTTCCGTTCAGAATCAAAGGTAGATTAAATGTGACATATACTCTCTGCTCTGTGATCGTTGCGGTTTCGTCTGAAATTATTTCAGCTTTCGGTTGGTCAGTAAAGAATCAGAGATGCAAATCATGACGCCATTTAGTCACACAGCTATTTTAAAACGGCTGATCCGTGCATCATTCACATTTTTTCCCTAGCTCGATATGCATTATGGTAGGTATGTCTTAGCCTCGTCCCCAGGATTCTACTCAGTCGTCCCATCATACAAAGCGTTACTCTTTTCCCAAAATGGCGGCCGTTGTGACTCCCAAGTAAGAAGCCTGGCAAAACCTTCCGGGTTAACTCTTGCAAAGGAAAACAATTCTATTTTTGGAGTCGGTTTATGTTTTTGACCTACGGCAGAACATTTCGAATTAGGTTTCATACGTATATCAAAAACTGCCACAGACCTCTCAAATTCTCTTTCAAGAGGCTTTGGCGAGGCTTCCTGGCGTGGGGCTAAAATGAAGCAGTGACGTCACAATATCCAGCCGCGCGTACAGCCTGGGGATGAGGCTAGGTATGTCTGTTTAGTCAAGTCTACGCATGTGTGTTCTGAGGTGATTCGGTTGATCGATATTTGTTTACTTGTACTGGACCCCTTTTTGGAAAGCACAATGCCACATGCATCAGCAAGCGATGTACATAATGCATGAGGCAACCTTGTTGAATAAGTTGTATAGTTAACCAGTTGGTTCGTTACTTGGTCACATTCTATGACTGAACTAACTAATACAGTTAGGGAGTTCAGGTCTCATTCGCTAGTCTGCACTAGAATATCACTTCAAGTTGACCTCATTTGCCGACACAGAGAGTAGTCACCGTCAGAGATTTGTTTGCGTCTTCTATGGTTCTTTTACGTCCCATTTATGGAGGCGGGACCTCCGTTTCACGTGGTAACCGAGTCACGAGGAATTCACAGTCCCCAATGTAGAGAGCCGTATTTTTAAACATCGAGAAGAATCACTGCCTTGACCGGGGTTCGAACCCAGGTCTTCCACGTGAAATGCGCATGCGCTAAGCAACCTCGGCAAATCGGCTTAAGCTGCGGCAAGAAATACAAGAACATGATTGACCTTTGACCCAACACAGGTTATTTAAGACTGTGCAACACAAATTGCTGGGACTTTGAAAAAAGAAAAGAAGCGCAAGCTAGTCAGTAGAAGGGGATGTGAGATTGGAAATTGTAGCCATTCTTAAAATGTACAGAGATACAGACTGACAGAAATACGGCATTTTATCATTAATACCTGGAGACTATATATATGCCTTACTCTTTTTTTTTTTTTTTGATTAAGGCTTAACTTTATACACTTTTATGTCTTTGAACCTATTTACGTTCAAAGGCCATTTTTCAACTGAGTCGCCGCAGCGAGTCGATCGACCAATCACAGTCTTACAAAATATTTCCCTCATGAGCTGAACCAGGCCGAACTGAACATATGATGTTATGAGGTTCAATTGATCGCATTCTAGAATAAGAATAGATGCAATAGTCACCTCGGTTAGGCACATTTTGCACTGAAAGCTACAAACATTTAGTATTCCAGTGGCTAAAACATCCCGATATAAAGGATTTATAGTGATCATTCTGCGTATTGTTATTCCAGAACACACCCTTTATTAATATCGAACTTATTAGCATTGAATGGCCGGGCATGAACAGTTCCACGCATTCAACTGAGTTTGTTTCACGTCGAAAACAGTTTTAAATTTTATACAAGTAGCCATAGTTGTTTTCGAATCATATTTCTATATATATGTCTATATTTATTTATTTGTCGAAATGAAGATTCCGGCCCTCCGAATATCCTCCCTATCTTCATCTATGGCGTACCCGGTCTCCCTCGTTTTGAATACCACAGAAACCTCGGTATTTCTTTTATAGGAGGATAGTGATCATGAAGAGATCCAAGCAAAAAAAATAAGACATCCACTTGTGCTTACATACACACCACGATAAAACGATATGCTCCGCTAGCCGAAAGAACGAAGGCTCATCAAAAGTGGCGCATGCGCGTGACGTTTCGTCGCGGTGTGGCGTGCATGTGGCAAAGGAAAGAATGTAAATTTGCAACTATGGGCAAACATAGAAAGTTGATGCACTGCGAATTTTTACTTGTACATGCGATGCGACTTCTGAAAAAACTGTTGCGTTGCCGGCCCAGCGCGCAGTGAAAATTGCACTCACGCACAGGCACGCGACATCTAAAATATCGAAAGAACAGCACGAGAAATTCAATGAGTCGAATTTTTCACGACAAAAAATATCGACTTTTCACACGTAATGTTTCGCGCGACCTGCCTGCCACCATTTGTCGTCAGTTTGTCGCCCGTATAACCACCACCGTGCGCTGGAGATGCAACAGATTTTCAGAAAGCCGCATCGCCTGTGCTATACCATTGGTCAAGTCAGTGCACAGCGTTAATGTGATACACAGCGACAGCTTCTCTATACGAAAAATACGTTTTACTGCTGTGCGCATCTCTTAAGTGCCATTATTAATATTTATCTACTTACGAGAGCCTTACTCTTAAAGGCCACTTGTTTCATTATATCCTTATAGAGCACACGCTTGTGCTAAAATAGTTATAAATTCAATCGTCGACGGACTATAGACACTTAAAGGGGTTACGTCACCTGTGTCTTTTCTCGTGTTTGTTTAAACTATGATAAAATCTTATGTAGTTATTTGGAATCAAGTCTTCCCGTTCGTGTTAATCGGCCAGAAACGCGTACGAGGTACGTAAGATTTTACTGCAGTTTTTGATCCAGTCTCCTATCGGTCTTTTAGGCTCACCATAGTTAATAGAGTGGAATGGTTATGAAACCCAGCGATCTTCTTTGTTATAGTTCTTTCGGTTCGCTTTTTTCAACCGTGATCGTGCACAAAACACAATTGGAATATGTTAATCAATCAGCCAATTGAAACGTGTGGGTTTAGTTGTTCAGGGGACGCCAATGAACTATGACTGTGCACAATTTTTTGTCTTACACCCTTCCAACCTATATCGCAGCGCCTTTGTTAGCCCCTTTGAAGTTTGCCGGGCTTCCTAACCATTTCCCTCTATTAACTATGAGCGGACGTTTGCAGGAAACAGTCACGTGCTGATGTATCACTTCAATAACCAATGAATTACGCTCGTAATCCAATCGAAGAGGCTTTACTGGATGGCAAACAAACTTTAAAACAGTGTTTTAGGAAGAGCGACAATATATTGGAGGTGGAAAATAACATTTACAAACAGGTTTTGCTAATAACACTACCGATCTCGTACGAATGTAGTAATATTTTTTGCCGTCCAGTACAACCACGTGATTGCCTAACTGCAAAAGGCCCATTATAAAAGTAATGCTTCCTGAACATTAAAGGGTTATGTTATGGTGTTGCGTGCGCATGTATGAAGTCTGAATGATACGCACTGAATATTTTTCTTGAAGACTATGTCCATTGCTTTGATCTTAACCATACCACATGTGTCCGAGGTTCGTCAGTTTATATGAAAATCACTTAAAATAATTATGTCCGGCTCGGACTGCAAATATAAAGACCTCACCGTGACACAGCCTCGCCGTGACACAACCTCGCCGTGACACAACCTCACCGTGACACAACCTCACCGTGACACAGCCTCGCCGTGACACAACCTCGGCGTGACACAGCCTCATCATGACACATATTCAAACCGTTGGTTTGAATGAGTAGAGGTTTTCAAAGTGCTGCTTAAAATGGTGATGTAACCCCTTTAGATGACATTTACCTGTCTATATAGATTTTAATTCTTGCATCTGGATATTAGTTTCCAGTAGTTGGCAGAGTTCGCTTCCTTTAGAGAGAAGAAAGACAATTCTGCCTGTGTACGACGCTTGCCTTGAAATACCACCGTCCACAACCGTGGACGAATCAAACAAGTTGTGAAACCGGTTTTTACCGGAAATGTGTGATGCGCATAACACGACGCTTGCACTATTTGACATCGGCTTTTAAAGTCACTTGGTTGCTAGGTAACTCTAACGCATGCGCGACAAAGGAATTCTTCTTTCTCGGTATATACTTCACGGTAGTGTTTCGTTCCATATAGTCCCCTGCATAATCATTTTCTCTACTGTTTTACAGTATTATGCAGGGAGACTACATAGAACGAAACACTACCATGAAGTATATACCCCTTGCTCTCTCTCCGTTTTGGGAAGGAAGACGACTATGCCAGCAGGGAATATATTAGTTTGCAAATATGATTATCAATTCAAGTAATAAATTTCATTGTCGTTAATTGGTTGTACTTCATTGCTGTGTTGGGTGAAAGAAAAGCTGTTAAGCTCTTAAATTAAAAGAGCGAATGCCTGTAAATATCGAGCAAAATCGAAATTTCGTGGCCAAACTCGAAAAACAAACATTCGCTCATATTAGGTCTACAGATAGGTATTACCAAGTAAATATAAGTGCTGGAGTTTGTTTTTCAAAAAACCGCCCGATTTTTGATAAAATCGACAAAATCGATTTTGGCTGTCGGCAGCCTCAAAACAGCCAAATTCCAAGGTGAAAATTATCAGGTCTCAAAACTTCTCTCGTATGCAAAAGTGAAGCAACCTTCCAAAAATCTGTCCCGATATATTGATTTAGGAAGGGTTTGACATCTCGTTTGGGCTGAAATTTTGATCTTGGCAATAACTCGAGAGGCGAGCAATCACAATTTAGGACTCGTATTTTTTCAACCGACAGAAATATTGATTTCACATTAAAATCGCGATGGAAATTTTATCCATGTGCCTCACCTTCGATTTTTCTAAAAAGCTGGCCATGAAGTGTTTACACATTGAGCTAACACATATTTAAAATCTAGAATGGGTAATTACTCGGGCTGCCTGTGGCAGCACGAGTCATAAAATGCAAACCGTTATTATTATTTTTTTTGTTGGGTGTCGCAAAATTTCTGCGCATGCGTTAAAGGTCAAGTTGACCACCAATCAGATTGCACTGTGCTGGTCACGCAACAATCGCCAGGTTAATTTATTTACATAATTCAATACAGTAAATCAAGATGGCGGAGGGCCCGCGAGGAACTTTCTCTCTAATTTAGAGTCCCATCTCTCAAATGTAAGCAGTTTAATGTTTTATTTAACTTCACTCGTGCGAAAGCCTTCCAACAGGCTCAGGATATTTCAACTGGCGCTATTGTCGGAGCCGAAGGACCGCGTTTTTTTACCCAGATGGCCAGTGATTTTATATACGACACGTACGACGACCTGAAGCCAGTGAAGGGGCCAGGATCCGGAAAGCTAAAATTCGAAGAAATAGATATTGGAATCTATAAGCCATCGGCTCGCTGTGCTGCATTTAAAACATCCGAGGAGAACATCTTATTTTGGGTGAAGGCACTTCAAGACCAATATTATGAGTCTCTTAAAAACTGTCAGAGATTTAAATTTACCGTAAGTTGGATCGCCTACTTAAATGAGGCAGAGACACAGTCAGAGAGTATTGAGATCAAGTTATTTCGTTCCAGCGAGGATATTGACCTAGCGGAAACATACAAGCTGTCGAAGGAATAGTTATGTGCCAAGGCATGGGCAAAGATTGAGTTTCCCAGATTACAGATGAAAGTAGAGAATTAAGAAACAGAGGTCACGCGCGGCATGCTTGAGAACATGTTCAACACTTTATGTTATACTAAGAAAACAAAACAAGTTACAGAGCCTGCAAGTTCACAAGTCAATGAAAAACCCCAAGAGCCTGTAGTTTTGGATCAACATATCCTTGAAACTCCAAAAGCAACATACACATGAGTCAAATTCAAACCGGAAGAGACGGAATTCTTGAGATTCTTCACGAGGATTGTTAGCCCGCAATAAGAACTCTCCCGCTGATTTAATGACCTTGATTTGTAACATGGACGCTGACCTAACTGATATGCGTAATGAATTCTTACTCTCGTCACGACAAAACACGAATCAAGAAACGAAACTCAGTCATTTGGAAGACATATTAGTGCAGCAAGATAATATATACAAGACCGAAATCAAGATGCTGTCATCACGTATTATTACTCGGGCTGCCTGTGGCAGCACCGAGTCTTAAAATGCAAGCGTTTTTGTTGTTGTTGTTGGGTGCAACAAAATGTGACTTTAGACCCATGTATTAAATTTCAGCACCAATCAGATCACACTGTGCTGGTCACGTAACACTCGCCAGGTTAATTTCTGTACATAATTTAAGACAGTAAATGAAAATGGTGGATCCGCGAGCAAATTTCTCTCAAATTTGGAGTCCCATCTCTCAAATGTAAGCAGTTTAATGTTTTATTTAACTTCACTCGTGCGAAAGCCTTCCAACAGGCTCAGGATGGACCGCGTTTTTTACCCAGATGCATGGCCTGTGATTTTATATACGACACGACGCCGAACCTGAAGGACTCAAAGATCCACACATATCGAATTGGAATTTAGCGTTTTCCTTTCTGCTGAAACCTGAAAGGCTTCTTCGATAGAAAGGGCAAGATGTTGTGTTTTTCTAGGATGACAAAATATTTCTCGTTTAAGCTTCTCTTTCGCCACGGCTTTGTTATTTGAATCTCTGTGGATTGGTATCCAAATATACTGCACAATACCATACAACTGAATAAGAAGTCTTTAACAAAGCCGAACTCAACTCAAGAGCAAAGCTGAGAGTGAAAGTAAGGTACGGTGAGGTTGAAATCATTGCGTGTTTACATCTGCATTTCTTTGTCGATTTGTTGACCTCGTGGCGCTGATAGATTTTGCCATCGGACGGTATTCTTATTTGAGGTACGTTACGTAGGTTTTATGCCACATTTCATTTTACTCTCGGTCATAATACATACCAGCGCAAACACCGTGATCTGTAGGCCAACACTAAAATAATTTTGAGCGTGTTTTTGGCTGTCAGAAATACCCCGGAGAAATAAACACTCGCACAGAATAATTTATGATGAGCGAAACAATATTCAACTCTCAAGGTCAACTTAAACAAGAATCCTCTCACGGCCGAGGTTTTGGTTCGAGAAATTAAAGGCTTCCAACAGTTCCCTTTATAGTTCTGTAATACAATGAGCAGACCAGTTTTGGGAAGGAGGGTATATAACCAACAGGCATTTCAGTTAATAAATACCAATATGGACGCGAGCTCCGATAAAGAGCCGCAGGGTAGAATGAACAGTAGGTGGACAGGATACAACTTATAATATGGGACAAATATAAACATACATTTGAGACACTCATCTATTAGTACTCTGAACCTGGAGAACAGCAGACTAAATTGTAAGCGTGCGGTACATGAATAAGTAGAGGTCAACTTCTTTAATTTACATACACGAGAAATATATATACTAGGGGAGCAGAGAATGCATGTCACCGCGCTACCGGCCACTCCTAAAGACTGCTAAATTCAGCTAATAATTCTTCCCTACGGTTATTACTAAAAGGATTTCAAATGAAACTGTATTTCAGCTTCAATCTCATGTGGCCCGAGTGAAAGCCCAGATGGGCTCTTGTTGACCTAGGAGTTGAAAATGGCGAGTTGAAAGCGGATATAATAAAGCTGAGATACGCCTTTCAAACTTTAAAAAACAAAAACAAGAATACAAAAAAGAAGACAATGAAAGATCAAGGTCTCCAGTGTTCCGAGACTACCCAACCTACTGAAGCTTTAGCAACGAATCAGTTTGTTCAAGAGCCATCTTTCTTACATGACAACCCGATCCCTATTCATCAGAATACATTTTCTGTGCTAAATGACGAGAGTGTACAATCACCTGACCGACAACCCACTACTAAAGAAAGGGACCATGAAGTACGGTAGTACGGTTAATTCTCGGGTTCAAAACAATGAATATATGCCTGCTCAAATGCAGTGTGTTAAACGAATAAGTAGTGTTTAAATTAAAAGGTCAACATACGAGAAAAACAAAAATATAAAATTACATATATACTAGGGGAGCAGAGAATGAAAGTCACCGCGCTACCGGCCACTCCTATCAGCTAATAATTCTTCCCTTCGGTTATTACTAAGAGGATTTCAAATGAAAGTGTATTTCATCTTCAATCTCATGTGGCCCGAGTGAAAGCCCAGATGGGCTCTTGTTTACTTTGCGCTTCATACGAAACCCTCGAATTTGGAGAAATTTTGAATAAAATTCGAGACAATTGAATAATTAACTCTTTGTTATCGTCCGACTGTTCGCAGATTCCGAGCACAAAGCTAACTTAGGCCGACGTGAATATCGAACTTAAATTGAAACCTGAGAATTGGAAA
The DNA here is from genome assembly GCA_030867875.1 of Actinernus sp. WN-2022. NCBI lineage: Eukaryota > Metazoa > Cnidaria > Anthozoa > Actiniaria > Actinernidae > Actinernus > Actinernus sp. WN-2022. The sequence continues at coordinate 7,650,058 of JAOWCC010001501.1, forward strand.
ACAATTTACCTCAAGTGTATGGCGTCTGCAAACTTCTACTTCATTTTTTCTTGATTTTAAGACGGGTATAATATTAAAAGTTGCCTCGAAAGTGATTGACAACACGGAAGGTCAATTAACAGTTCATACCGAAACTTCACGTATTCCAACTGACTGTGCATTTTTGACCATTACAAAATCCTGTTACAGACAGACAGACAGACATACTTTATTTATACACGGTTAAAAAACATCAGTACAAAGCTATATACAATTTAAAAACAGTACATAACTCAATAAAAACTGGTTTACGTGTTTGCCGTGTGGGAGTCCGGTGATGAGAATAGGGCGTCAACGCCCCTCTTGAAACATGAGAGGGACGTTAGTGTTCTCAGTTCATTGGGAAGCCCGTTCCATAAGGCAGCTCCAGAATAGCTAAAGCTGCGATTTAGGTAGTCAGTTTTTGGCTTTGGTAGAAGTAATTTGTTGTTAGAATCTCTCATGTCGTAACTTGAGTGTCGATAGGAAAACATCTCTTGCAAATATGCTGGAGTGCGATTGTTTAAGGTTTTATACATGACATGTGCTTTCTGCTTTGTTCCTGCAACTGCAATTTTATCCCATCCAAGCATATTGAGTAATGGGTCTGAGCTGGTGTCATAGCTAGATATTGTTACTGCCCTAGCCGCACGATTTTGCAATTTTTGCAACTTATCACTTAGTTTTAGACTAAGCCCGTCCCATACAGCACTGCAATATTCAAAGTGAGGTTCAATCAACGCTTTGTATATTTTGATTGCAGTATCCTCCGTAATAAAAGGTCTAACACGCTTTAGAGCGCCAATACCAGAGGATATATTTTTTGAGATCATATATCAATGTGCTTGGTCCAGGACAGTGTCTCATCGATATTTAGTCCGAGGGATTTGCTCCAATGGACTTTACTAATTTCTTTCCCTCAATATGCACACTGACGTCACAGTTAGCTTGTGTTTTGAGCCTCTGTCGTGAACCGATGACCATAAACTCTGTCTTGACTACATTTAGACTGAGCTTATTGGCTCTCAACCAGTAGTTGACATTTAGTAATTCTTTATTGATTATTTTTTCAAGTTCAGCGTTAGTAGGAGCAGCAAAGCTTATGCTAGTGTCGTCAGCGTACATACGAGGGTAGCCATCATTTAGGCAGTTTGGAAGGTCGTTTATGTATATTAGAAAAAGTAACGGGCCAATTAAGGATCCTTGAGGGACGTCACAGGTTATTGAACTTGGTGTCGATAAATGGCCGTTAACACTACATAGCTGACTTCTATGAGATAGGTATGATTCGAACCAGTTTAATGAATTATGGTCTAATCCGTATTTTGCTAGCTTTTGGATAATGATGGTGTGTCAAAGGCCTTCTTTAAGTCAATAAAGATCACACCATTAAGAAAGCCTTTGTCAATATTGACACACCAATCATTTGTCGCCTCGAGCATTGCAGTGAGAGTGCTGTGTAGTGACCGAAATCCAGATTGACTATTTGTAAGCATGCTATTTTCATTAAAATATTGGTATAACTGGTCGTGTATAACTTTTTCGAATATCTTAGCAACAAGGGGGATGACTGATATTGGTCGATAGTTGTTCAGGTCCGATTTTGTGCCACTCTTGAAGACAGGTGAGACCCGAGCTATTTTCCAGTCTGCAGGAAAGATACCCATAGATAAGAACTGATTAAGAATTGTTGTTAAAGAGGCAGCAATGTTATCCGTTCCCCAGCCATTTTTAACAGCTTTGAAGGGATTTTATCTAAGCCCGTTGCTTTCTTAACATCAATTTTACGTATCAGTTCGATTATTTGTGAGATTTCTATTTTCTGAAAGGAAAACGAATGGCTGGTGTTATCCATATAAGATAGTGGGTCAACATTTGTAGGAGAGATTCCACGTGCTAAGTCCTCCCCAATTTTCGTGAAGTGTGTGTTAAAAGCCTCTTCGATATTGGTAGAAGAGTTAATGAGTTGATCACCAACTTTAATTTCAGCAACAGAAACAGTGATTTTATAGATAAACTGAACAGTAGCAGTCGACATGCATAGGCACGATGCGGGTGTGACTGAGCCAAAACTCGGCGGGAGGGGTACCCCGGGTGACCGAGCTATTTTTGTAAATATACCCTTTCTTATTTTTCCTTTTTTAAGGTCATGAAAAGCACTTTCTAAATGATGTTTTGTCTATGTTTCCAATTTATACTTAAACGCTATAGCAACATATTTACCGTGTTTTTAAGCCCCGGTCAAACGTCACCTTTTTATTCTACCAAACCAAGCGAGGTGCTTGGACCGTTAATAGATGATTATAAATTTGATTAATAAGTAGTTCAGATGCTAGTTAAATAATTTCGTGTTAGTTTTACCATCATTTTTATATTGAATGTAAACTTTTTGAACAGAGACTATTATTATTCCTTATAGTGCATGCTAAAGTGGAACGTATTTCATTTCCAAACCAAGAGGCCATCAAACCCTTAGTACTCTCGCTCTCATTCTCTCTCTCGCTCTCATTCTCTCTCTCTCTCGAGTTTATTTCCAAGTATGCTTATAATACATTTTTGTAAAATAACAATTAGTTAATCTAGAAGTTAGATAAACCCAGAAGGCTTTTACGAGTAGTCCTCCTATTATTAAACTGATACAATTATATAGATAAGAAAAAGAAAAGCATCCTCCAGTTTCCCTACTTTTGTATCAAATCAGTGAACGTTCCGGCTTTACATGCTAATTATACTTTTCAGATAACTGATCTGCAGTGAATTACTACTGATCGTTGCAGCTACATGGGCTTCATGTACTTTCAAGTGACTAACTTAGTAACTGTCCAATTTAATAGCGCTATAGCTAGCTGGCGACTCAGCGACAATCCATATAATGTCAGTGAATCTCTTAATAAAATGTACTGTGTTTTTCGATTCGTATCGTTATTGTAATAATATAAACTCCCAATCAAAGGCGTTAACGTACTCGACAGAGAGAAGATTATCAAGCTAAGGGATGAGAGCTACATGGGGGGGGGGGGAGGGGGGATACCAGAAATATATTGAGAGTTTGAGGGTTGTCCACACTGCCACAAAACCTGCCAGGTTTTAGCTCCTGGTAGAATAAAAAGGTGACGTTTGACCGGGGCTTAAAAACACGGTAAATATGTTGCTATAGCGTTTAAGTATAAATTGGAAACAGACAAAACATCATTTAGAAAGTGTTTTTCATGACCTTAAAAAAGGAAAAATAAGAAAGGGTATATTTACAAAAATAGCTCGGTCACCCGGGGTACCCCTCCCGCCGAGTTTTGGCCCAGTCAAACAACACTGAGCCGACCATCGTGCCTATGCATGTCGACTGCTACTGTTCAGTTTATCTATAAAATTACTGTTTCTGTTAGAGGCAAAAGGTTTTGAATAACCTTCAAAAGGCCAACAGGATTTTGTAATGGTCAAAATCGGTCAAAGAATATGCACAGTTAGTTGGAATACGTGAAGTTTCGGGATGAACTGCTAATTGACCTTCCGTGTTGTCAATCACTTTCGGGGCAACTTTATTATACCCGTCTTAAAATCAAGAAAAAATGTTTTCCAATGTTTTCCAATTCTCAGGTTTCATTTTAAGTTCGATATTCACGTCCTAAGTTAGCTTTTTGCGAACAGTCGGACGATAGACCTCATTCATAATGGCCGCCACTTAATTTGCATAAAATGGAAGATTAATGTGTACAGAGAAACTATTGGTACCAAATGAAAGATCGTACCTAAATTAGTAATTGACCACAGTTTGATAGCAATGTTTCAAATTGCTGTCGAGTTATTGGCATTTTCAATGTAGAAAATACATGAAAGCGAGGCTGTAAAGGCCTAAACGGTTTTTCTCATACAAATCTCTAATTTCAAATCGCTGTAACTTTACAGCCTTTTATGCTACAACACTCAAATTCTACAGAATCATCGATGTTGGTATGCTCGTTCGCATGGCAAGGATGTTGTTTTTCATATATTGAACATGTGGCTAAACTGTTAAAATACAGAGACCACGCCCTTATGAATGAGGTCTATAACAAAGAGTTAATTATTCAATTGTCTCGAATGTTTGGCCATCAGTTGCTCGATATTTACAGGCATTCGCTCTTAATTTCTTTCTATAAATCTCTGCCGTCACGCATTGAGTGTCCGAAGACTACTGCAATGCTGATCATATACAACGCTTGTCATTTCGTCTGGCACTAACTACTGTTTATATAAGCCACATACATAAAACATGTCATCGATTTTGTAACTTCAGCTCATTACGTAATTAACCATTGTATCTGGTGTGGTTCAATTATTACCTCTGGTACAAATATATTTGAACCAGTACAATTTTTTTGACCCAGTACCATTTTTTTGAACTGGTTCATTTTTTCAAGATTCTAAAAAGGGATTTTTATTTTTGGGATTCATAAAAAAAGAAAGAAAAATCACCCACCCCTCCCCTACAAAATATTTTTTGTCAACCCACGAAGTTTGTATTGGCTGCATTCTTTTATGAAAACTGCAGCAACTCAGGGGAAGTAAGAAAGCTAAATCCAGAAAAATACATTGTTTATAGATGATCAGATGTACTTTATGGCTCCACTCGTACTTCAAAACAAACTGTGTCAACCGAGCCAACTTTTACAGAGTAAACACTGCTGAGGCTGAGCTGAAAGAAAGCAAAAGAAAAGCGAATCACCTGACTAACATTGTATCTGGAAGAAGACTTCTACGAAAGAGCTAATAAAGAGTATCTTAAGGTATTAAACAAGTGAAAATTATCTTGAAGTAACCCCTGCGTACATGTACTTGTTACTGACTCAGCTTACCAAATGGAATAAGACACTGACTAGAAGTAGAAGAAAATGCGAGTACGCAAACAACAAACTTCTAACTAAATCCCAACAACAAAGAATCGAAGTGGCTCAAAAAACTCTAAAATTTCTAAACAGGATCTGAAACAACCATAGCGGCTGATCAAAGTCGGGACCCGGCTAATCCACAGATCGAATTGGAATTTAGCGTGTTAGCATTTGTGGATGGAAGGAAGCCGGAGAAAAACCCTCAGAGCAAGAGTGAGATAATATGGCACCCTGCGCCACCCCGACTCAAAGAAATGCTGTAACTATTCTCTTGTTCCGGCTCATCAAAGAATCACCCAGAGGATGTGAAAAGACGCAAAAATGGATAAATTATCAAGAACTACACAGAAATAACGCAAAAAAAAATGAAAAACATTTCTCTTTCGCTTTGCCGTTCCAAGTGGAGTTCACAAGGGCCACTAACAAGCAGATTTATTAAAGCCAGTTAGCACTCCACTCCAAGCAAACTCATTCCTAACACAATCCAAGACTAATATAAACCGAACATAAAAAAAAATAACTTCGGTAAACCCAAGTGCTCACTAATTTAGGGTTTTTAGAGCTAGTCACTAAATTAGGCTTTTTAGGGCTAGATCACTGAACAACACAAAAATAATGCTTCTTCAATGGTCATGTGAACTAATCCAAACCGGCCTTAATTACGGCCTGCATTTAAAAAAACCCTAACCGTCAAGAATGGGTGGTTACTAATTTAGAACCTGAAAAAGGCTGGTACTGGCCAGCCGAAATATCGTATAATACCTCGACAAGCGTTGTATTTGATCAGCATTGCAGTAGTCTTCGGACACTTTATCATTATATTTTCTTCTTCTTGCTGATCAAGATCTGTTTTTTGATCCAACGTCTGGCAGGATTGATTGTACACGGTTTTTGCTGTGGTTTTCTAACCTTAACTATATATACTAATTTAGGGTGTTAGTTGCATAGTTTGCTGTTTATATTCCTCTTAAAATACATCACTGCGCAAAATAACTGTGCTTCCAGTACATTTCAGCTATAAAATAAATGATGAACAACACAAACAAGGTATAAATGTATTTTTATTCCAAAGTACTTCTGTAGAACTCACATTACTATGCTATTTTCTTACATGGAAATCCTATCATAAATCTTACCCCAAACTAAAATTTCACACTTGTAAATAAAATTTGAACTGGTTAAAAAAAATTGTACTGGTTCAAAAAATGGTACTGATTCAACAATTTTGTACTGGTTCAAAATATTTGAACCAAAGATCAAATTGAACCACAACATATCCATGTGTGACCTCCCGTTGTAAAATAAACCTGAAGATGGCTGATACTGGCCAGCTGAAATATCGTACAAACCTCGACAATCGTTGTATGTGATCAGCATTGCAGTAGTCTTCGGGCACTTTATCGTTATATTTTCTTCTTCTTGCTGATCGAGATCTGTTTTTTGATCCAACGTCTGGCGGCAGGATTCATTGTATATGGTTTTTGCTGTGGTTTACTAACCTTAACTATATATATCACTGATTATTTATCAAAGTATTTCACAGGTTTTAAAACAAAGACTGATACAAGGCTTCTCTTTGGCGTAATAGTGCTGAATTGTCGCACCCCCAACAGGTTATAGTGAGCGTATATATATTGGAGCTAGTTTGGTAGATCTAGCCCATAAAGCAATTTTTGATCATAATTTTTATTTTGTGATATATTTAAATGGAAAGCCATCACCCTCTTCAGTGGAATTGGTAAAGGCTTGAGGATTGAAGATTCCTCCAACCCCTAACTCGAACCATAAAACTTACGGTAGCCATGTCGGAAACAAGTTCCCCGTTAAACGACGAGTTCTCATTCACAGGTAAACAGGAGACACATTTTCAGATATGTGCTAGTGCCCAGTCTTCTAGCGGCCAAGGGCAGAGAGTAAAACGCTTGCTAGACCAGCAGGCAGTAACGATCTGTAGTGATCTCGAGCCTCTCTTCTATGTTGCATACTTGAGTGATTTATATAGTCTCTTATTTCAACATTACACTGTCTAGTTTGTATGAAGTGAAACCAGTGATGCCTCATGAGCATCTCTTCCATGCTGCGTACTTGAATGATTTATACAGTCTCTTATTTCAATATTACATACAGTTGTTTGTATGAAGCGAAATCAGTAAAAGCAAGATATATATGCACTATAAATAAGGATTAATTTTTCTGAAATCCATATCAATGTCAAATAGAGTCCAATCATCAAATCTACAATTCTATATATATGTACTCTGTTGGTACTAATCCAATCTACCATTCTATATATATGTACTCTGTTGGTACTAATCCAATCTACAATTCTATATATATGTACTCTGTTGGTACTAATTATAACAAACATCCAGTATTACCACTGAGCGGTTTCCAGTTCAATGGGAAATGCTTTTTTCCAATTTAAGGCTTTTCATCTCCAAACTTCTTAAGGACAACTCGCTTTTTCATTCTTCGAGCCTCTGCTTGGTCCGTAATCTCGGACACTCCTGCGCGACGCCCTCCGTAACGTTTAGCTGAGGTACAGCTTGCCACGAAGGGAGACAGGCTGTTAATATTAACCCTCTCGTCTCGGAGTGCATGATGGTCAACACCACTGGTAGTCGGCAAGTTTCCTATGGACTCCATTCTAATTATAGAAGAAGAATATGTTATATATCACACGTATATATGCAATTATTCATCATGGTAACACTATGATAGATCAGTGAAAATTGATGAAGATAATAATGGTGATTATGATAAGTATAACTTAAAGTGCCACTACAATCAAATTTTGAGATATTTTTGCGTATTTGTAAAGTAAGTTGCTATATTGTTTCATATCCACACCGTTTTTTGATATGACAACGGGAAGTCTTATTTTTGAGGGTTCGAATCTTGAGTTTTTTTGTCCCGGCCAGCGCCATCACTCGAACCAGTCCCTGTGACAGAGCTATGGCAGAGTTAATTTCCAGCGGACGTGACATCATTTCTCAACACAACAACATGCAGGGCTACGTTTCACACAAACTTTCGCATGAACTTGTAAGAAAAGTACATGTGTATACTATTTTATTTCCAAAAAGGAAAGGAAAGCACGAAGTTTTGAATGGAAATATGCATTAACAAGAGCGACGCTTCACGACAGCAAACCGCTGTTCGAAAATCGCGAAGTATTTGGAACCCACTTCAGTAATGGCGGACGTGATTTCGACGGGAAACTCTCTGCAAAATTCATAGTTTAATTTGGTCCTTTGGTAATATTTTTCACTGATTTGGATATTTTTGACACTGTGTGTAATTTTGGAAAACAAAAAAGTAGAACAGAAAATGATCGAATTTCGTCGTAGTGGCACTTTTAATTAAATAACACACAAGATTAACAACTTATGATGATGACGATGCTGATGATTGTAATGATGGTGACGATGATAATACATGATGATGATAATAACTATAATACACTTTATTCCCTCACAGAAACTCAGTTATAACCTAAAATCTGATCAGATTTCCGCTCCAAGTGTGCAAAACATGAAAATACATTTATGAATCTCCAACAAAATAGGTACGAGTAAAAAATTAAATAACTCTCGCATGTTGATAACCTGTCAAATTAAACTTTAGATAAACAAGGAGGCTAGAAAAAAAACTAGTGGACTTTATACTGAATAACCAGTCTGAAACGTGCGCTCTGATTGGTCAAGAACCGTGTGTTCTTAGAGGACACACACATGGATGGCGTCACGAGAACGCGAAACCAATTCCTTAACTCGTTTTAATTGGATATTTTCAGTCATAGTTTTTAGTTTGCGATTATTATATAAAACAAATAGATTCCATTCTGCCGTACGTCTGGCCTCATATAGATGCACAGATGATGCCAAAACATGAAAAGAACATCAGCCGGTTACGCCACTCGACTGTTACTCGACTGTTACTCGACTGTCTCGTGGCGCACTTCTTTGTTCTCTTCACGTTTTGACGTAATCTGTGCATCTATAAGAGGACAGACGTAGGCAGAATGGAATCTATTTTGTTAAATATAAGGGCGAAGTGCTTATCTACAAAGGCCTTTGTACTTCGGTGGTTTTCTCTCTGCATCTGTGAGTTATTTGTAACCATGATCTATGGTGCCATCTTTGTTGCTGCAATCTTCTTGAGCGCATTGGTCACATAGACTTGCTTCCTCTTCTGCGCATGTGTCTCCTGTGCTGTTGGCAGGGCTGATCGAAGGTCTGCTCGTGTCTGTTTCCTCATGGATCCGTTCTCGATCTTCAAGAAAGCTTGCAAAGTCTAACGCATGGCATCTTCTTCTTTCCCGTTGGTATTGTCTCCTTTCGTAACGAAGGCGAGCTTCGATTTCAAGAGCCGTTGTCTCAAAAATGGAGGATTGTGGGTCAACATCTGCTTCCTCTTGTCCAACAGCGTCTAGGAATGTTGGGTAATCTGGTTCTTCGAGTGGAAGCCATGAAGACGTTGTATCCACAAGTTGGATATCTCTTAGGCTCAAAGCCAGATCTACAGCAACATAAAACGTGATTAGAAATAATACGAAAGACACACTGGTAGGGATTAAAGGTGCTATGTCAACTCCCAAATTATAAACCTTTTTATAAGGCAAGACAAAACTGAACTGAATAACTACTCAGATTATATAGCAGAGTGGTATACTGGAGAACATTTGAGGCAATTAATAGAGGATGAATTGAACGTTGTGGCGTTATGTGTTAAGGAAGCGGAGACACTTCCGAGATGGAGTTATCTTTATCAGTGGTCGCCAAATGAACACCTACATCTACAGTCGATGAAAATTGATACTATGATATAACCGATATTACCAGTATTAAGGGGAGTCCGAAGTCCATAATTATGGTCGGACTTCTGGCAGAGTTTTTCGGATAGCGTATACCAACACCTTTAAAAAGGGAATTGGAAGTCCTAATTTTATTTAGTTAGGATAATTTAAATCATAATCCCTGGACTTACGAGAAGCTGTGGGCCAATGACCCGGCAAACCGAAAGGAAACAAGAAACACAGGATAAATTAGAATGCACAAAAACTCAAGTGCTGCTGAAATAATATCTAAGCGAACATATTTTCACTCCTGTCATACAGTATCGAAGCTCTTTTCGCGGTGTCCCGAGCGATATCGAATCTGATTGGTTGACTCAGTGTCACGTGTTCAGCCAACTTGCAACACGATTAAAAAAAATGAAATGTGATAGTCTTTAGCCTCCTCCGCAGGCATCTCTAATTTTTGAGGAAATCAGATTATGGGCTCCCTGTGGCAGGTGAAGAAAAGAGAAAACCCGGGCCCGGTCGGTCGGTTCCTATTAGAGATGCCTGCGGAAGAGGCTAGATAGTCTTATGTCCCGACCCATTAGTGTAAATTAGGTAGGGCTATAGGAACCCACAAGTGAGTTTATCACTTTTCTTTTATCATTTATTCTGTTTTACCACTCGAAGGTGGACGGAGAACCTCAACAGGCTTAAAGCCCTTCTATGGAGGTCTCCGAGGGCCTACAATCAGTATCGTCCTCATCCGAGAAGACGTGAAGGTCTAACCATTTGCAGTTCGATCACAAAGGCAGCACATTCTACTCAGTTATTTTAAGACCTCGAGTGTTGGTCTGGCCGGAGTTTGAACCCGCGACCTCCCGCATAATAGACTGGCGCTTAACCACTGAGCTAACCGGGAGGCGGTACAAATGAATGAGTTTGTGAATGAGTCAGGACATAAGGCAACTGGGTCGCACTGGTCGCTGTAACGACGTAATTAGAGGTTCATGAAAATCATGATTAAGAAATTTGGAATCTGATCAAACACTAGTGCGTTTGGAACTGGTGTTTCATTGGATGTCAAGATGCATCCACCTTACGAAGCTTCGAAGAAGGGTTTGACCGGGTTTCAAGACCCATGCATGTGACCAATTGCCGCTTCTGATTGATAAAAAATATCTTGAATTATTCATGAGTTGGAGAAGTGCATGTAGGCTTGTAGCCGCGCTCGGTGCGAGATCATACTTGATTTAGAAAAAACAATCGAATAGTGAAGCAACACAATAATACCTTCTCAGGACCTGATGCATGCACAGAAGCTTGTGCTCTCAGATCTCGTATCAATCGGTGTAAATAAGCAGCTTTAGTTGACTAAATGTATTCTAGGGCTACAGAATGGTAAATTTGAGCATTGGCAAGCATCGTGCATGTTTTTAGGACGAACACGAGCAATTTTATTTTATCACAGCTGCGAACGAACGTTCTATACGAAAAAAACGAGCAAACGAGCACCTTGGGAAATACAAGTACGAGAAATTCGAGCACACGATCTTTTTTGGCGAGCATTCGAGCAAAGGCCTTAAAATGACGAGCACTTCCAAATTTTGACTCACCATTCGGTAGCCCTCATGGGATAAAATAGTTGTGAAATGCTTTCTCGGCTTTTATTTGGCTTTGTTGTTCGACCTTCTGCGAGCCATATGTTGTATAGGCATTTCAGGGAATACTAAAAGATATTGAGTAATTGATATTCTTCTTGTTCTCTGGTGGCGATTTAAATCGATTTCGACGACTTTTAACTCCCTCTTTCTCCTATCTTCGTGCTCCATATTTCCCCTGACAGAAGACCTGACACTGAGAAGATTACAGAAAAATGACCCGTGAGTTGTCCCGAGCGGTGTCGAATCTGACTGGTTGAACCTGTCACGTGTTGAGCCAACTCGCAACACGGAAAAAATTAACACTTGCGATTTCTGACTCGAGCCGGCCAAAGGCCTGGCCCGAGTAATAACATCGAATAAAATGATTCCAGGAGGTGTGGATATATAGATTTCGGTCTTGTCCCTCTTCATAACGAGCCAGATAGCCTTATACTTACCGATGGACTGTGTATATTGTTTCTACCGAAGGTTAAAGCCGTAAATATTAGCGAAAATTGCATGTCATTTTACGTTTTACAGTCAAAACAGGTCAAGCGTTCCTCCCAAGAGCCAGAAATGAAGTTCATTATTCAAAATTTCATTTCATTATTCGTTTAAAATTTCCATTGTTGAAATGAAACAGTGCAAAATTCAAAATGAGCCGAAAATCAAATGTGTCTCCTTCGCAGCCGTTCTTTGGGCGTGACAACATTAAGTACGGCTGCGAAGCTAGGAGACTAATTAAAAATTCAAATACGCTATGGACTAAGCCTTTTGCACATAAATACAATACGCAATTATTGGATGAGGCTGAGCATGATGATAGCTGAGGCTGATAACACACACCGATCGACGTCTTGATAATTTTCGCTATCATGCGAAAACCGAATTCAATAATTGTTTTATTATACATTTTTAAGCTCAAGTTTTAGCAAAAGAGAAAGCTATCGTAAACGAAGCTAAATGAAACGCCGCATAAAATTGATTTGTTTACGATTGGATTTATCTGCATGATTCAAGATGTTTTCTTTCAAATTCGAGCTAAATATTGCACTTATTTTACGAGTTTAGGAGAAAAGAATGACTAGAAATATAGCTGAGCGCTAAAATGGCTCAAAATAACGAAATAAGTGCCCTGTTTTCTAGCGTAAAATTATCTGCTAGCAGATAATGTTGTACGCATGCGCACTTAGTGCTATAGCTAGCTATGGAAAATTCGTTGCGTGTTCTCAGCCAATCAGAATCGAGATGTGAGTAAAATGTATAATAAAATTCGATTCGGGCTCAATTTGAATTTCGCAAGTTTCGTTTTAAGAATGGAAGTTTAAAACGAACAATGAAATCAAATTTCGAATAATGAACTTTCATTACTTGCTCTAGGGAGGAATACTTGACCTGTCTTGACTGAAATGAAAACAGGATAACTCGGCCAATAAATAGCTCAAATATACGCAAATGAATGGACAATTTGTACTACTTAAATGACATCATACATAGCAACAAGCGACATTGGGAAAACATTTCAGGATCATTATGTTTGTTACTATAACACATAAGGACTCGCCAAATATCATACCTGTATGTGCTCTTGTGAATTCCTCATTAAAGCGCTTAAAGCTTGCCATATTTTCGGTTGAAATACCACAGATTGGAGGCAACAATACTTTAGTATCAAGTTGGACTACCTATCTTGTACTCCGACTATTACCTCAAAATGCAGAATGTAATATAGATAGAGTGCGCATGCTTGTTTATTGTTTACACCGTTTCTATAGTACAAAACATGTTTGGCGGATTTCCATGGAAACGGGTAAACAGTAATAGCGGCATTGGTGTGAAGAATCGCAGTGCAAGGATTTCATACTAATTAGCCGGTTACTTCAGAGCTGATAATGAACCGAGTGTTTCGGACTCCATGGAAACGGGTAAACAGTAATAGCGGTATTGGTGTGTTTCGGATTTCCATGGAAACGGGTAAACAGTAGCAGTAGCAGCAGTAGTAGGAGTACAGGTGTAGTACTTACTAGTATAGCAATAGTTATTGTAGTAGTAGTATAAAAGTAGTAGTATAGTGGTAGTTGTAGTAGTATAATAGTAGTATAGTATAGTAGTAGTATATATCTAATATATAGTAGTAGTAGTATAGTAGTAGTAGTATAATAGTAGTGGTAGTAGTACAGTAGTATAGTAGTAGTAGTGTAGTAGTATAGTAGTAGTAGTAGTAGTATAGTAGTAGAATAGTAGTAGTTGTAGTAGTATGCAGGATGAAGTGGTGGCCATGCACTTGACCACATTTCCTTACGAGCCTAACAAAGTACAAAACGTAGGAATTTTCTGAAATAACAGTACCTTGTCAATAGTGCTCTTACTTTTTATAATTTCCAAACATCTTAAACTGCGAACAGTCTCTATTTTTCTTCGTCTTTTATCAGTATTATTTATTAGTGGCCGAGCGAAAGATGGAGGCGAGCCAAAGACTTTCCAGGGGAGGGGGGTGCGTGTGTGTGTGTGAGGAAGGTCCCGAGAGAAACAATGAGTTTTGTTTCCCCGAGATCCTCGATGTTCCCCGACACGAAGTCGAGGGGAACATCGAGGATCGAGGGGAAACAAAACTCACTGATTCCAGAGGTGCCAGTCATTAAGTGATTTGTTATAAATTATACTAGCTAGCAAACCTAAAAGGTAGTGAGTGCTGCGTTGTTATTGCTTGCAAGGCGCGCATGTGAGAAGCGAGTTATGTGGGCACTCGAATGTCTGCGAGGTGGATGTTGACATGATCCTGATAAATGCCTTGCAAATGTCCAGATATGCTTTTCAAACGTTTTTGATGGAAGGATTGCAAAGATTTGAAGTGGATAACAAAAGCTTATTCTAGAAACTTGAAACTCAGTTACAGTGAACCGATTTAAAGATGCTGTCAATCTCTCTTAAAGGGGCTATGTCAAGGCGAGTTTTGCTGCAGGCCGGACGAAGTTATTTTCAGATACTTTCAGCGATATCTATATAAACAAACGACCGCATCCCACGTGTGGAATGGATCAAGTCAAAGGAAATACGCAAATATTCTTGGTTTGCATGTGACGTCACGACGGCCATGTTGGAGGAACTTAAACAAAATATGCTTCATCTATTGTTAGTTCCTCCAACATGACCGTCGTATTTTTGTCTTTTGAATCTCAAGGGTTGATTGCAAACCAAGAATTTTCATCAGTTTTATGCGCAGGTCTTATTTTCGTGGAAAAGATTACATAATCTTACAATTTAAGATTCTGGAAGAGGGTTTTAACTGTTTTAGCCAATAAAACACCAATGTAACAAATTTCAGACATGTGCAATACTGTGACATAGCCCTTTTAAAAGTCGTATTTTTCATCCACTCGAATCTTTGCCATCATTAATCAAAATGGTCTCATTTTCTCCAGTACATTTGGAAAACATTCTCTGCTAATCCGATTGGTCATTTTTGCATTTCGTCATCAGGAAGTTTATCATGTTTGGCTTGACAGTGCCCCTTTAGTTAATGTAGCTTCAAGATGGTGAGGGTTTTGACAGAAACTAGAGTTAGCAATTGCTCGTGTTTAGTTTCCGCACCACAGCCAAACCAATATATTTTTTAAACCCAAATACTCTTATCATGTCCCCAAATGTTTCAATAGCCTAATCAACTGGAACCTATGGTCACTAATTTAGGGTTGGACTAGACGAGTAAACCTGGTTAACTGGTTTACATTCTCCGCTTTTAGTAACTTCTTGGAGATGTTTAAAAAATTGCGTTTTTCAGAAAGGATGACAATTTATCAATTATTTTATTTGATATCATCCTACAACATACAGATTGACAAGAAATAAAATCTATTTCTTAACTGAATAAATTGAAGATGTACCAGTCGATGAACTTAATTATTACATTTGAAAGGGTGAATTAAAAAGAACACATGCATCAACTGTAACTTCCATGTCTTAATAATGACATCACAGGAAGCCCACGCGCTGTTTATGTAAATTGTTTGCTGATGGGAATTTTAAAATCGAGCTTTTCGATAAGTATACTGTAATAAAAATGAATAAAACTTACCTGGTGTCAATAAGCTGTGTCTTGGATGTGTCTGTACGTCGTTTTCTTCTTTAGTATGTAATGGCTTTGTAATGGCTTTTAGTAATGGCTTTGAGTAAGGGATTTAAAATTAGCCCAAATTCGCTGAAACGACGTACAGACACAGCTTATAGACACCAGTAAGGTTTTATTCATTTTTATTAGAGTATATTTATCGAAAAGCTAGATTTTAAAATTCCCATACAAACCCTTATAAATTAAATTTACATAAACAGAGCTTGGGCTTCCTGTGATGACATTGTTATTATTAAAGGTATTTATAGAAGCAAAAAAATCCAACTTCCATTCAATTTGAAAGGTAAAACAACAAAACATGTACTGATAAACTGTTTGATACTTCTATGATTATCTGCAACCTAAATTTGTTTGCCATTGTCAATAGACCCTTCCACGGTTTTTTTGAACTTTTGGTATATATGTATATACGTATTACAGCTAAACCGTCGATACTGCTGAAAAGAGCACATCGAAGTTAGTCAAAATCCCAAATTTGAGAGATATATCTTGAATAGGAGCAAAGATACAGCAAGGGCACCCAACGAAGTTTTCGGTTAAAAAGCTGTTCGGGAGAGTAAGTTAGCCTAAAACTTTCGGATTTGAAAAAAAAGTCCCTAGAAATTTGTTTTCTGAAATACTGGCGAGAAAAATTGTTTTCAATCCCTTGAAAATTATAGAAAAAATGGGAGACTATAAAGGTTTCCAATAAAATATTCGTACGTCCCAATTCGTTTCGTGGTCAATAGAGTCAGATCAGGAAAAAAGAATCCCTAAAAAAATTCGTACCTCCACAAAACGTTGCAACATGAAGTTACTTGGGCTAGAACATTCTTGTTATGTTCTAGACTACTAACAAATTCGTAGGCCGGGAATATTTTGCCATAGTATTTTCGGTTGACGCGATTTCCACCTAGAAAATCTGAACAGCTAATAGCTTTCTAGAATACGTCAAAAGACATAGTAGGCACCTTAAAATGGCTAGATAAGCTGCAGACAACTGGTTTCAAACGAATTTCAAAAAGTACTCGTTGGGTGCCCTTGATACAGGCCTACAAACTCGAAAAAAATCGTGAAATTTTACAGACGTTCGTATGGAAATTGTATGCCGGGAAACTTGGGATGTGCCAAAATTAACATTAGTATTAGTATTAGTATTAGTATTCCAGTTATATAATGCTTCCAACTTATGATCTTACAAGAAACTATAAATGTACTTGGCCTTAAAATATGTCCTTGGCCTATTGAGTGATGAAAGATGAAGTTGAACGGAGAAATTAACTTACGATTTTACATGAAACTAAAGGTATTTGGCCTGTCCTTGGCCTGTCAGCTTCCTCGCCAACAGACACGCCAAAGTTGCCTTACCAACTCCTATATTTCCTTCTAAAATGACGACTTTAGGGGATATAGAAGGCTTAGCAGGACTTGTGACATGGTTATTACTGTTGTTATTGATAGTAGAGCTTTATTAGGAGGTGAGGAAAAGAGGTTCGAAAAAAAAACAGTGGAAACGACCCTAGAAGAACTCAGAGGTATGAATAACCACAACTGAAACATTGTAGGGTGAAGTCGTGTATTTATTTGTCTAACATACATGTTTTGGAAGGATTTATAATATGAACTATTCAAGCGATATTTGTAAGCGTATAAATACACAAATCATGAGATTGGGCTGCCTGTGGCTAAAATCGCTTCATATCAACCATGTTACCACACAGACAGCAAGTAATACACTATGGAAGCAAGGTAAGGCATTTGATTCATTAATTCTTTCGTATTTCTAGCTCGTTGAAATTCCCATACAAACTCTGTAAGTATGAGCTAGATAGTTAGAGCTTGGGCTGCCTGCGGTTTCAATTCTGCGTTCCGGCATTTTGGATTAGTTCCCAGGCCTTCAATTTGTGTTTTGGGAATTTCGATTTGTACTTTGGGAAATTGATTTGTGTTTTGGAAAATTGATTTGTGTTTTGGGAAATTGGTTCATGTTTTGGGGAATTGGTTCGTGTTTTGGAATTTTGATTTGTCTTTTGGAATTTTGATTTGTGTTTTGGGAAATTTATTTGTGTTTTGGGAATTTTGATTTGTGTTTTGGGAAATTGGTTCGTGTTTTGAAATGTTGATTTGTGTTTTGGAATTTTGATTTATGTTTTGGGATACTGATTTGTGTTTTGGGATATTTATTTGTGTTTTGGGAAATTCATTTGTGTTTGACCCTTTTGGGCCACCGTAAATAACCCCTAGGCATCTTTGTCCCCGATGTAATACCAATCATTTTACGTCGAATTTGAGCTCGTCGTACTTTCAACACTGTTAATGTAGAACAGAAGAATCGTTTTCGAATCAACTGATCTTAAGATTATTGCTAAAATCCCAGGAATCCCGCACATAAAGTTTACGTAAATTTCCAAACACGGTGAATTGAATCAAGTTCGCTGATTTTATATTTTCCCCGAGATGCGATCCACAAAACCCATCAATATCAGTTAACTCTGGAATTATGCATAATTTCAGAAATAGTGACTGAAATGAAAGCGAAAGTTTGACAACAAATGTGCACTCCCCATTCGGCCAAATAAAATTAATATTCCCCGTGATCATGAATGGAAGGATTTCTTTACAATTTCGATTCCATTAAGACGATGTCCACTGACCACTGGGGTAATGTGAGTAGAATAAATACTGAAAATCATTAGTTATGTCACTTACCAGAACGTCTTCGACCAGAAACGTTTGACGAAAGGAAGAGATATCTTCAAGGTTATGACCGCCCGCAAAGTATTGTGGTCGGATTACGCACCCAACAACCTGACAACGAATTACTCTCCCCTCCCCAGTGAAAATTATAATTGTACCAGCACATCTCCTGAAGAAGGAGCTTTATCAAAATGATGGAGAATACAAAAGCCCAAAACATATATTATTTTATGCATGTTATTAATCGTCGATCAACGCCGTTACGCGGAGCCCACTTATTGAAACATTGGCTGCGAAAATATTACCTAGTGGGGAGAGGAAAACACCTCTTCGCGCAAGGCATGGTGGTCGAAAATGAATCGAGATTTTTCCTCCTCTACAGAATATTAACTGCTGCTTCGCTCGCTGCGCAGCAAAAATTCCTTTTCCCTGAGTTTTAGTACAGAAATGTCTATTTTCCCACATTTAGCAAGTTAGTGGCGCGCTCGACACATCACACTATGTCTGTCACGTTGCATAGCACTACCCAACACGCGCTATGACATAGATAGCTTCTAACACGCATGCTCACATCTTATTATATACCCGTTTAGTGGCAACCATGTACAGCTTCCTTGTTAGGACTCATCGACTATTGCGATGAAGGATTGGCAGCAAAGATCGGAGTGGGTTATCAAGATTTAAATCCCTGGCCTCAAGAATATGGGAAAAAGTTCCAATTGAGATCAAATGTCAAACCCACAACAACTTCAAATTACAATATAAGTTGTTTCTACTTGAAAACCAGACCTAATTTGCATTGTATTTGTAAATATTAAATGTAAATTTAGATTATCAGTATTACCAAATTTATTGTAAATTAATTCTTAGATTGGGTTTATTGTACAAAGGTTTTTATATAAGTAATTTCCTATCTCTCTTATATACAGTCAATGCCAAAAAGGTTGTCCAGCAGAACATAATATAATACTTTAATATCCATTGTTTTGGCCTATTGTCTTGGTCTAGATATGTAAGCCTCTTTCCCCGAAGAAGATCGGCCGTGCCGATCGAAATATTGGAAGAAAAAAAAAACTACCGTTGAATCAGCCTTTCCTTTCTTGTCTATTTATATATATATTGCTGATCAGATCCCTACACCCGAGGAGATCTGGTTTTTTATCATTTCGTCTGTGGTCCCTCCAATTTTCTTTCTGCTGGACAACCTTTTTGGCATTGACTGTATATACATATATATATTTTTCCACTCCATTTTTTTGTTCCTTTTCTCAACCATGTTTAAACTCACTTTCAATCATATATGTATTTAAAAAAAATTAAGTGACTGCAACATTTGGTAATTCTCCTCATTTAGTTTCTTCATGGTAGTGGCCAACTCGAAAGCTTTTGCTCCTTTGGCCACTACGCACATTTCCTGGAAATTGTAACCTTGAATACCTATTTTATTTTTTCTCCACTCTTTCCTACTAATTGTTAAAACTGAACTTGTAAATAGTGCAAAATAAAATTGAACTTGAACTTGAACTTGATAAAAAATGCTGCTTTAAAGCGAAGTTTAGAGCAACTTGATTTAGGTCGTCAAGTTACTTTCACAGATTTTGTAATCTTACCACCTTTATCAACACGGTTTGGGGAAGTAGTATATATTGGAACATTCACACGGTATTTGTCTCTTATCCAAGGGCCGTTATAGTTGTAGTTCTGTTTTACAGAACCTGATGGATTCAACTGGATTGACCGCTGTGCCCCCAAGATAACCATAAAAAAAACTCACATTGAAGCATAATGCGGTTCATCAATTCTATACCACCAGGGGCATAGCTAGGGGGTCCAAGTTTGCCCATGACCCCCTCCCCCCTGAGTTCGAAAATAAAATGTGTATAGAATGAAAAGGAATCAAACAATATCAAAAAGATCAACAAAAACCTACCAGAATGCAGTAATTTATATTTCAGTGAAACCAAATTTCAAAAAAAATCCGTCCTCCCTAGAGGTAGTTTCTGTTAGGATGTTTGGATTGGACTGAAATGTCATAGTAAGCCACACGTATTGTAATCAGCCAACCTGAACCATTACCCAAGATATGGCAGCTTATCCAGTCTCTTTCTGATCCTATTCTTGGTTTGAAATGACGTCATATTTTTGTAAAATTCCCAAATGAAATAAAATGTTAGGGGTGAAAACTACATATCTAGGCCAAATTCTGAAGCAATAACCATTTTGGTTCAGAGTTATAGGCGAATAAGTATGTTTTTGTAAAAAGGTATGGGGCACAGGGAGTCCCTAACCGATACGAGAATATTGGATCATGGAAGATTGGATCGAAACATTAGTTTCGATGCGTGTGGGTTTCCTGTGGTTTCTTTGCCGCGCGAGAGTGGTTGTGAATTTATCGTAGTCTGTTTGTTTTTATCCCAAAAATTGGTAGTATCGTCGTGTACCGTTTAACCAACTGCGTCATAAAATTCCCTTTGTTACCCACGTTCGCTATGAATAATTTGAGACTTACGAACATCGGAATCGACACTTAGAAATTTTAGAACGATTATATGTTATCCTCACTATAAAAAAAATTACCGCCTGAACCGGGATTCGAACCCGGGCCGGTTAAGAATCAATGCAATGGCTTACCCACCACCAACCCAAACCCTAACCATTAGACCACGAGAGAATTCGCTGATTGGAGTCGTTTCTTTTACCAGATTTATATCAACTTCATTAGCATGTTCATAAAATATTCAACTATAGTATAATATATATACTATAATAGCGGTACGACAACCCACCGAGCGCGCGAGGTGTGATTCCCCACGGATCTCAACGGTACACGACGATACTACCCAAAAATTGTTCATTCGCAGCCTAAAATTCGGACAATAAAGTTATCTGGCTGTAAAATGAACCAGCCAATTGTGTAGCTCATTTATTATTCTGTAGTCTGCATTAGTTTTAAGACACCGGATAATGTTTTGAGCGAGATTTAAGCGTTTGAGTTCGCTGATTTTCGCTATTGATCCAAAAATTGTACTTTCTCATCCGAAAAATGGAAAATAAAGTTATCTAGCTGTAAAACAAACCCGCTGAATGTGTAGCTTATTTATTATTCTGTAGCCTGGTAATCTACCGTGGGATTTGTACTGAGCCACAAGTCGTGGGCTGCCTGTGGATCAACCAAGATCACGTCGCCAAAACACTTAGTTTCATCAATTTCATTTGGTTTCACTATTGAATTCAGCTATTATATTTATCAAGCCAAAAATCTTGAATTCGGCACAAATTTGTTGATATTCATGATGAGATACAATTCAAACTAAACTGAACTCTGAAGCCGAAAACATCGTAGACCTGAAATTTCATGTAAGGACTTAAATCACGGACATCTACAAAATGTTAAAGAAACAGCTTTATAGGATGTATAGTTTACGACATGTCGATTACGTCACATGCGAACCAGGAATAGAGGTTTTCATGATGACGTCACAAACTACAAACTTCTACCAGAATTTTGTGTGGTTTCTTTTGTTCCTCTAGACCATTGGTTTGGATTCTCAAAATACTGACTGAAAAATATGAATGAGAAAAATATTTTTTTGAAAAGGATTCTCGTAGTTGCAGTACTGAAAACGATGCCATCGCCTACGTCATGCGGGAAAAGATGGAAGCAGTACATTTGCGTGCTCAACACAGTCAAATAACAAATCCTCGTTCTCTTTATAAAGGGGCATGGTCATCGGTTTATACGCATGCGCAGTAGAGACAAGATAGTTGAGTTTTCCGTGGGCCACGGGAAATTCAACTTATCCGCCATCAATGCGAGCGTGGTATAATCTGGTCCAATTTAACAGCTTGTGTCCAAACTTCGTACAGTATTTTAGATGTATATATTTATTAGTTCTATAGCCTTTTTTTGTTTGATTTGCGAAAATGAGCTAGAAAATTTCGAAATAAAACACGAAGTCAGCGTGGCGTGAACTAACGGTATGTTTGTACTAGTTCGATTTATCGGATGTCATGCACTTCAAAACAATTTTTATCACTTCAAATGAATGTCGATTGTTCACATGGCTATCCTGTGTGAGCTGCTGTAGTTATTTGGAATCAGGGAATGTTTGAACAGTGTATTTCGTACACTTTTGCAAGCATAGTGCAGATAGTGTAACACTACCCTGGGTACCAGAGGTTCTACTGACCCCCTTCGCGAAAGTTAGCCGCCGAGGAGCGAAGCGACGAGAGTCGAGGAGCGAAGCGACCAGAACCTCTGGTGGCACGGCTTGCCAATCTCACTTCCATGTTCGAATTTGGTACAGAATTTGTACCAGGCTTATTATTGGTTAGTTATAATTAGGAATGATATCCGTCGATATGATTGGCTAGATAACTTAGCAAACGAAAAACATTTACATTCAATCAAGATGACGACAGAAGACTCCATGCAAAAGTATTTCTCTAAAGCAGTTTCTGTAACATTCAAGTCCCTTTTCCCATACATCGAAAGTCTCAAACCTCAACAAAAAGAGTCAATTTTGAAATTCATGCAGAAGATGTTTTTGCCGTGCTGCTTACTGGTTGGGGAAAGTCTTTGGTGTTTGAAATGATTCCCGCGTTGCGTTCGATTCGTTTCTTGAACTTGAAAGGTCTGCATTGTCCTCAGAAAGCCACTGTTATAGTTATAGAATCATGACTGCAAAACCGGTTATTCGATAAATGTGATACTAGTTCGAACATGGAAGTGAGATTTGCAAGTCGTGCCACCAGAGGTTCTCGTTGCTTCGCTCCTCGACTCTCGTTGCTTCGCTCCTCGGCGCCCAACTTTCGCGAATGGAGACAGGCGCCTTACTTTCGCGAATGGAGACAGTAGAACCTCTGGTACCCAGGAAAATAACGAGCTTGTTTGTACTAGTTCGATCTATCGGTTTTCAACTCCAAAACAATTTCGATACCTTCGATTGCTCAGAAGACTATCCTGTGTGAGCTGCTGTGGTTTATTTGGGCTTCAGGAAATGTTTAAACGGGAGTTTGCCTACAGTTTTGGAAGCATACTGTAGCGCGCTCGACCATAGAATGTTAATTTGTAACGGAGGTCTGTTTATAACTCACGAGCTTGTTTTGTACTAGTTCGATCTATCGGTTTTTATGGACTCCAAAACAATTTTGATAGCTTCAAATGAATGTAGATTGCTCAGAAGACTATCCTGTGTGAGCTGCTGTGGTTATTTGGACTTCAGGGAATTTTTAAATGGGAGTTTTCCTACAGTTCTGGAAGCATTGTGTAGTGCTTTATCGATGCTTTAAATACTAGCGTGTTTGTACTAGTTCGAACTATCGGCTTTTATGGACTGTTATGAACTTATTTTACAGCTTCATATGTATGTAGCTAGGTCGATCAGAAGACTATGCTCTTTGTGTTCCTGTGGTTTGTTTGGCATCAGAAAGTATTATTAATGTACCTTTTGTTCGATTTTCCTGCAGTGTTTGCACATGCATAATTCGCCGATATCAGATTTTATGCAAAATTATCCAAATCAAGCATGAACAGAACTATTTGTCCAAATGTTATCATATCCAACTCAACTTCTTCCTCCACCGACTCTGAAGCCATTGTTACAACGTGGTTCCCTAATACAGGGCCGTCAGCCTTCAAAATGCTACTACAAATCAGGCTCCCCTTTGCGACCTTCTCACGACCTTCTCACGTACCGCTCGCTCAACTTGGGAAGATTTTGATATGCTAATTAGTACTTTCTGCACACCTACTGCGCATGTCTACCAGGTGACCATGCCCCTTTTTAAAAATATCAGCGTCTTGGTAAATTTCTTCTTTCAGTTTTCAAAACTGACCTTCTTACAGATTTTCGCCTGAAAAAGAAATATACATCTTTTGGGGCTCGGTGGCTTCATACCATTAACCCATATAACTTTATGAAAAGAAGGGCATCCGATAGGGAAAGTGAACATCAGTCATCTTGTCAAGTTTCAGAATCAAATTTTGAATTATAACTAAGTTTAACCACATTTAAAACTCATCGTCAATGATAAATTTGGGGTTGGGTACCGGGGGGGTAACCATGGCAACCGGGCCACAGCTCACCACCGAAGATCTACCAAGGTGCTTGGAAGAGGACTCTGTGGCCAGGTTTCCATGGAACCTCCGACTCCAAACCGTACCAAGCACCAACCCCACTAGATTAACCGACGAAACCCTCTTTAATGGTCCTAATTAAGTTAGCTGCACAGACGTTGAAGCCAGAACTTCCACTGGTATCCTAATGTAGCTTTTGTACGCATTGCTGGACCACCGGCCCAGAGATTGGATCAAGTGATCAGGAACGCCATTACGAGCTGCGACAGTAGCCGCCCCTATGCGGAAGCTATGACTAGAAAAATTGTCCGGTATCTTCGCTGCCGTCAAAATGTCTCGTAGCCATTTAGTGAGTAACACGCGAGTTAACGGTTCGCCCGACTGCAACAAGAACAGTGGGCCAGGCGCGTCGCCCCTGATGTTCAAGTAGACTAGAATGGCTTCCACGGCACAGAAGGGAGGTTTGGCTTTACCGACGTAGACACAACAACCCTTACGAAAGGGGTCAGTTTTTGAGGCCTTGACGTTGACCCGGATACACGACGGCGCGGCAGATGAATCGATCGCTAAATCCTGCACATTAAGGTGAATGGCCGCCGAGTAGCTATACAGGCTGGGAATTGTAAATTCCGCAGAACGTAAAAAGCCAAAGTACGCTAAACAACAGGCCGCCCAAAACATGGAGTGGTCCGCCAACGCCATATTCAGATGGCTGTAAATCGTCCACATAATGTCATCCGTAATTGGCAAGCGGTCACGCGTCTTCACGCCCTGTATGCGTTTGATCCCTTTTACCACTCTCTCAAGCCTCAGGCAGTTGAGTAAAGGGTCGGGAAAACCCTGTTCGATATGAAGTGCGCGCACTGCCGAGAGGTACACTTTAATAGACGAAGACTGGATGAAATTAGACAGAAACGTTGCAAACAAGCAGAATGTCGACTCATCTGCTGGACACACCGATCCATTGGCACCAACCTTACCAAGCTGAGCACAAAAGTTGATAAATTTCTTCTGGCCAGTGGCATAAGAACGACGAGTTGACGGAGCTAGACCTTGCAGAAGCAGCTCACGACAGCGGAGCTCTAGCGAGGCGAGGTGAGGTCCTCCAACAGACGACTTGGTATTGGGGTCGGTGACGGTTAGGCCCACGGAGCAAGCTGTCGAAAGTCCTGCCAACGAAAGCGAGAAAGCGCGTCAGCTATAGGGTTCTCTACCCCGGGGACATGTACTGCAGCAAAGGAGAAATTGAACCTCGCCGCAGCCATAAGAAGACTGCGCACGAGACGCATGATGCAAGGGACCTTGGAGGTTCTAGAGTTGAGGATCGCGACCACCGCTTCATTGTCGGACCTGAACAGGATATGCTGCCTAAACCAATGATGGCCCCACACGTGTGCCGCGATAACGACAGGAAAGCTCCTTGTAGGCAATCGATAAGGGGTTTTGGCCGGCAAACCAGAGACCGTTAAACCACTCAAGGTTGAAGTAAGCACCATAGCCCAAAGCACCAGACGCGTCCGAGGTGACTTCCATGGTCGGAGCTGCCGACATACCCGGGTAAAACCAAAAACTAACTCCGTTCCACGTCTCTAGAAACTGGAGCCACCATTTCAGGTCCAAGAGGAATTCTGCGTTGAGGCGAATGGGATGACCGTCGTTTCTGAAGCAGCACAGCAAATTAATCATGCGGCGGAGAAATGTTCGACCTGGCCAAACGACTTTGGCTGCATGATGCAAGTGGCCAATAAGAGATTCAAGTTCCTTCTTACGGCACCACTGACGTGATGCCCAGGAATTGAGGAGTACACGTAACTTGGAAAGTTTGTCGATCGGGAGACGAGCAATTTGATTAATCGAGTCCAACTCGATACCCAAAACCACCAGGACTGAGGAAGGACCCTCACATTTGTCGGGGTGGAGAGGGAGACCCGGCTCAGTACAAACTCGAAGCGCAATGCTCAGATTACGCGCGCACATGTTCGAATTCTGGGGGCCGGCAGTGATAAAATCGTCTAGGTAGTGGACCAACTCAGCGACCTGATAATTATTAATCAAAATCCACTCCACCATTGCCGCAATGGAGTCAAAAATAAACGGGGCCGAACGAAGGCCAAATGGCAGGGCTAAATCCACGTAAAACTTGCCACGCCATCCCATCCCTAGGAGAGCGCGGTCGGAAGGATGAATCGCTACGTTCCGATACGCCGCGAGAACATCGAATTTTGCAATGAGAGCACCAACGCCAAACTTGCTGACCATTTTGATAATGTCATCGACCCCGATGTATTGAAGCGAAAAGCTATCGACGTCAATGCCGTCATTCACACTGGAACCCGCGGGCGAGGACAAGTCCACGATCAAGCGCCACTTCCCCGGTTGGCCATTCTTAGGTATTACCCCAAAGCCGCTAATGTGCAACTGAGGAATCGGAGGGTGCGCGAAGGGGCCAGCCACCCTGCCCAAGGACACCTCATTTGCCAAATACTCATCAATGACTGATGGGTGATCATACGCAGACTTCTTATTTCGCTTCGCTGACCTAAGGTAGGGCACATGATTGAAGCCTAGCTTAAACCCCCGGCGAATTCCGTTTAGAACGTAGGACACTCGCTCTTGATCCGGATGACTTTGCAATTCCAGCGCAAAGCGATCATGCTTGAGCGGCGTAACACTAGCAACCGGGGGAAGAGCTGGGTGCGGCTGAAATCGAGAACAGCATGAGTGAGGTGTAGAACTTGATTCGGGGGGAGGGGGGTATCCCCGTGCGAAAGCACTGCGCGACAACATCATCATCATATAACAGTCTATGAGCGGCACCTACTCTTACTAGCGCATTTATATAAGCGACCCGTCGCCACCCAACGGTTGACTAAACACGGGCAATTGGACAGGGTAGTGGACTGAGGTGCCGCCAACCGCTGTTGCGACGAGTACGACAAGCAACGAGTCAAGCAACGAGTACGACACGCAACGAGCGTCGTAGCGAACGAGTACGACAGGCAACGAGTGTCGCAGCAGACAAGTGCGACAGGCCACGATTGTCGTGACCGCGATTACGACAGGCAGCTAATATCGTAGCAACCGAGTACGACAGGCCACGAGTGTCGTAGCTACCGAGTAGAACAGGCAACGCGTGTCACAGCAACGAGTACGACACGCAACGAGCGTCGTAGCGAACGAGCACGACAGGCAACGAGTGTCGTAGCAGACGAGTACGACAGGCTACGATTGTCGTGACAGCGATTACGACAGGCAGCGAGTATCGTTGCAACCGAATACGACAGGCCACGAGTGTCGTAGCCAACGAGTAAAACAGGCAACGCGCGTCGCAGCAACGAGTACGACACGCAACGAGCGTCGTGGCAAACGAGTACGACAGGCCATAGGTGTCGTAGCAAACGAGTAGAATGGGCAACGAGTGTCGTAGCAACGAGTACGACACGCAACGAACGTCGTAGCAGACGAGAGCGCAACGATTAAACAGCGCAAAAATTCACACGGATCCCCCCACGCCCAGCTGAGCGATCCCATAGCTGACCAAACACTATTACCCACATGAATTACGGGCAACGGTAAACAATAACTAACGAGTAACGGTTTAATACCATAATCTAAAACCACCAGGCCGCGAGCATAATTAACAACCAACCGATACCCACACCCCAGAACTAATGTAAATTAATGCATCTATATGTACGTTACATGATATGCTGGCTGAGGTGAAGCCATGCCCTAGTCGGAATAATACGACACGCAACGAGGGTCAGTCCATGAAGCACTAAATCAATGCTTGCGATATTTCACACGGGACACCCCAGGCGAAGCTGAACGACCTCTTTGCTTTGACGCTGACGACTGCCCTTCATAGCACTCAATCTCCTTGTGCAAGCCAGAGCACTTCAGGCACCGATGAGCGAACCGACATGGGGAATACGGGGCCGAGCAATGGCCCCGGTTCCACGAGATGCACACGGTTGATGAATGTCCTGGGGAGGCGCCAGCAGTGTGGAAATTATAGAGTTGAACGTTGATCTGGGACCAGTCAACAACTTGCGCGGCCGCAGCATGTTCGCGGAAGGCCTGATCGTAGGCTAACCAGGCCCGCCCACTAAACAGCCGGTACGTGCGTATAATCAACAGCTTGTACTGAAGTATATCCCTCCAACGCTGAGGGAAATACGTAGTCATCACCAACGAGAAGACGGAAAACGCCTCAGTCCAGCTTACAATATCCTCGAAGCGACGCTTGGGCTTCTTGGGAGCGCTTGTCAACACCACCCGCCCATCCAGCATTAGTTGTGGCTCGGATTCAGTGACTGGCGCTAAATTCGCGGCAAAAAATCGTTGAGATCAATGAATTTACCCGCCACGATTTGGCTTACCAGCTTCGCGGGAATAGGCGAGTAGCCCGGGCCCACCACAAATGGCTGGTACAGTGTCGGCACGATGGAGGACACGCTAGGGATCGCCGCGACATTGGATGTTGACATCGAGCCCGTGACATTGGAGTTCGCATTCAACATGGCTGACAAAGCTGGCAAGACATTAGCCGTCGAAAACGTGTTCATAAACGATGGCACGGCCATTGGAGACTTACCTCCGACAACACCAAATTAACTTGGAACTGTGGAAGTTCCCGCACCCAGCAACGAGTTGGCTTGAGAAACGATAGACGAACTCGTAGGCCATGTAGGAGGAGGCAGCATTTGACCTCTAGCAGCGAACGAATTGTCGACTGCCCTTTGAATCGCGGCCACGATATCCACCGAGAGCTGGGCTCCAGACTTTGGAGAGTCGGTCGACGAGCTTCCTGCTGCCGAAGTAACTGGAACTTCATTCATAACGACGAGAAAACGCACAGCAAAAAGCAATTGTACGATTGAAGCAATTCAAGAGCTGGCACAACGCTACAGCCTGAACAGCAACTCAGCAAGAAGGCCCTACGCCCAAACGCCCCCCCCCCCCCCCCCCCCGAGGATCGGTATCTGCACTAATTGCAGATACCGCTGAAGCAGCATGACTCGGTTTTAACTTAGCCTAAATTACATTCAGCCACATTTGGAAATACAAGACTTGAAAACGAGGCTAGTCGATCATTATTTTTACATGATAAGTTTAAATTTACATAAGATATTTCGCATAACTTGGGATCACGATATTTAGTTCTATACAAACCTGGTTAGATCGTCCAGGATAGTCTTAATTCACAATTCCTCCACTTCAACATGTACGCTATCTTCACGATGCATTTTTATTTACAATATAAATTACGGGAGCATCGTAAGAACGCGCGATTTCATTGGCTAAACTGAAGACTTGATCTCAGCACGCTCAAGCAGGAGAACCGCGCAGATCGTATTTACAAAATATAATACAAATATATTGGCCGCGCCTAGCGACCTTATAACATATGACGTCATTTCGAGAAAAACGCGCGAAAACAAATCAGTTTTGAATTTAGTAGAGCAAGCGGTTCACAGACTACCAAAGAATCAGTAGAATCAAAATTACTTCTACAGATCTGTTTGAATCGGGGGGAAATGAAAGAGAAGTGGATGTGTGATATCAGTAGCACATGTTTTCATTCATTAGAAAGAAATTTAGAAACGGCTTTTCAAATGAAGAATAAATTTGTAGGAGACTTCAAACTGGCTGGTGAACGAGTTTGAGTGTCGGCCGTTCTTCAACTTTTATCCTTGAATATTTCGTGAAACAACTGCTATGGAGACTATCTGTGTAGACGAAAAGAATTATAAGGAGATTGTTTGACAGACAGAGCTACTTGGAACTGAGATATTTGTTAAGAGAGGATTGCTAATAATTAGTTTTAATGCTGCAGAGGATGAGTTTGAGAATTGAGGTGACTGCGAATCAGCACTTTGAGTCAGCTGATTATGAAAGGAAGCCATGAGGACGTTTTCGCGATCAAGAGTAGTTTTCCAAGCAGCTTAACTCGAAAATAAAGTTTAACATTTTCCTCTTGTAGAGATATATAAGATGGCGAGACCGCTATAAATATTACATCGAGCTCATGTTTTCTCTTTTGAAGGGCGATCCAATGTCAACAAAAAAACTGAGAACGCGGTCGTTCGAGTAGCAACTTTTGAACAGCGATTTTCTTCTACTTTAGTAACTGAATTTTGGCAAATCATTATTTCCCTTATCTAAATCAGTTGTAAAACTGTTCCAAACTGCCCTTAACTCAAAATCGGCAAAATATGTCACAAGGTCCCTTTTGCTTGGCGCAGCCCAATAGGAGGCGCGGTTACCAAGCCCCATACATTCACTGTATTTATTTCGCATGCGAAACAACCACGAGCCATATTTACGTTTTTTTTAGCCTTTTCACTTAACTTCTGAACCTGAGCTTCTCCGACATTCGAGGTAAGTGTATTTCTTAATTGTGTTAGAAAAAACAGCCTCGTGAGATGGATATTTCAACCGATGTTTACAAATGTTAGGATCTAGCGTAATGCAAATCGTCCACGCGAGAATGCGTGCAATTCAAAACAAACACCACGAGACTCATTGAATCATTGTTTTAGCTAGAATCAAACGTTCTCAGTATTGATTAAAGTGTTGTTAACCATAGACACAATTTATTAGAGTAAATTGTCTCATTTCAGGTGTTTTTATGTCTGTAAAACCCAAAAAAGCCCGCTGCTGCGTCGGTGGTTGTGATAACGACGATAGATATCCAAACAAGTATGCAGTTCGATCCCATGTTAAAGAAATGCGCTTCTTTAAGTTTACACGAGCCAAAAACAAACGCCAGATATGGATAGATAACATTGCTCCAGGATTGAGTGGAATTTTCTCACCGGGCAATGGAACATTTGCAAAAATCGGTTGAAATATCCATCTCACGAGGCGTTTTTTCTAACACAATTAAGAAATACACTTACCTCGAATGTCGGAGAAGCTCAGGTTCAGAAGTTAAGTGAAAAGGCTAAAAAAATACGTAAATATGGCTCGTGGTTGCTTCGCATGCGAAATATTAAGTACAGTGAATGTATGGGCCTTGGTAACCGCGCGTCCTGGCTCTTTGCCTACTCGTCAAAATGGCGCCCAAAACCGTGATAAGGCCTATTATGGTTTTCATGTCCTATAAAAATGTACTTTCGAGCTCTTAAAAAATTGTTGAATGCACTCGCGCTCCACTCGTCCACCCGCAGCTTTTGAAGACCTCAAGCGTGCATAATTATGTTTATTGAACATGAAGACCCATCTTCCCTTTGTTAAGCGAATTTGGGGCTTGGGAGGGGAAGGGGGTCGGTTATGGAAGCAAAGGAATTTTTCACGTCAAAGGAATTTTTCTTCAGTTGGTCATTGACGTCGTATTTGCGAATATGGATAACTTCTGTTCTGTGATGGATCCCCACTGAGAGAGCATACGCTTTCTACCCTTGGCTGCAAATTGTTACCGCTACAAACATCTATCACTTGTTGTCCACTGCTAACAATATTCCCACTTGCTGACTGTACATAACAAGCAATGCTTACCGGCGGCGGACTATCTGCATTGCTAAAAACTGAACCCGCCTCTTGGCGAGTGCCGTTATTGAAGATATACGGATTGGGAACACTTGAACTGTTTATTTTACAACGATTCTGCTGTTCCTTATGAAACAAACTGCAATTTGTATGCACACCACTGGACTTGGAACAGGTACAGGTCCCTGGAACAGCACCTTCAGCTGTAGTGAGGGGAAACACCTCTGTTCCATTGACAACAACCAATGTATTATCCTGAAATACGATTTTTGACTCGAGACATTGAGATGGATCGTTGCTCTTGTTCCCACTTATGGCACCGGCAGTCACTGAAGCGTTGGGAGCACTAAAGGAGGACATCGTAGCTGCACACGCACTAACAAAGCCTGGTAAGTTTGGTGAAGCCCCTACAGTATTGCACATCAATGATCTGCTAAACGGGCCGGCGTGTACAAAGTAAGAAGTTGGCGTGGTTTGAGCTCTATGGAATGGTTCCATCCTCGTGAGATGACTAGTTTGGCACGTGTTTCTGCTTGCTATAGATTTCCCATCAGAGATTCTAAATGCACTGGAAAATGAATCGCAACTATTGTCGATTTGACTGGAAGTGGAACTCAAACCGGGAACGGATACTTCTATTTCTGTATTTCTACCAAACTCACCACCCTTTCCAGTCCATCCTCTTGATTCATCTTCCAAAACGGCATCACTCCAATCTCCACCAACACTATGATCTTCTGTCCCATCTATGGCACCTTCATCCGTGAAGCTGCTACCAGTGTTACTGTTACAACTTACATTATCTCTGATAAAATTACCATCACTATCAAAGTTACAGTCTTCATAACGAACACCTTCAGCATAATAATCGCTGCTTCCACCGTAACTACATGTAGCATCGTGTGCATCACCTTTATCACTACAGCCAAAATCTATTTCGGGATCAACGCCATGGCTTCCACCTACACCCATGGCTGTGTTGTCGTCATAGTCTTGACTTCTAACCACGATGTTATCACTTTGATCCTTTGGAACATTATAAGTAATACTACCACCGTCACAAAACTCCACAGTATTATCCCTGCTGTAATTATCCACCTTGACGTTACCTCTGTAATCATTGGCATTAAACCAACTATGACCTCCAATATTAGTTGAATCCGTATTAGGAATGTCGTCTGGACCATAGTCTTGCTTCTTATTCCCACCAAAATTTATTGCATCACTGTTACCGTCGATATAACTATCATGTACACCAAAACCCATGTTATCAACAACATTCGCACCGCTACTACACTCATTACCAAACTGATTACTAACATCGCTAAAACTTTGGTTTCCACAAAGACCAGCAAGTGATAGGGTCGCAAACTGAAGCAGTGTTGAGCTTGTGACGGGGTTCATAGTGCTGTTGCAATCGTAAAGTTCCGTGTTTTCGCGGTCTCCAGTACCAACCACATTATCTAATCCCTGTGGAACACTAGCATCTTCTGACGGCTGCAAGCTGCCGACAATGTCTTGATTTGTCAAGCGGTTACTCAGCTCATTTGATTGGGCTGGGGCAACATCTGGGACGGACATCTCCGTCAACAGAGAAGACTGATAGATGTGCACCTTGGAATGAGATTTAAGACTTTGCTGCGTAGCGAAAGCACGAGTGCAGCCATCTGTCTCACACGAGTAAGGTTTCTCTCCTGTGTGTATACGAACATGTGTCTTGAGATGGTGTGACACAGTGAAGGCTCTACCGCAGCCTTGCTCCCTGCACTGAAATGGCTTTTCTCCAGTATGGGTACGTTGGTGCTTTCGTAGATCACTCTTAGTGGTAAAGTGCTTCGAACATGACGTGAATTCGCAATTAAAGGTAGTACCAGAATGAAGTCTTTTGTGAGCATTGAGCCTATATAATGTGGTGTAAGTCTTCACACAGCCATCCTTGTTACAATAGTATGGGCGTTCACCTGTGTGCACTCGGACGTGAATCTTTAGGCTATAGGAGGACAGGAAGGACTTTCCACAGCCGCCGAAGCTGCAATGAAATTCATATTGCCCCATGTGCGATTTAACGTGAGTTTTTAAGTTTCCAGGAGTCGAATAGCAGCGACAACAGCCTCTGTATGTACACTCGAACTTCCTTACTTTAGGATTTGATGGACTTTGGTCGTCACTGCCATCCAGTACTGTCTCATATGTGGTCTCTTGAAAACCTGTAGTTGTTTCCTCATCCTTAATAAGAAAAAAATACTAAGTTTGAGCCATAAACATATTTTTAAAAGGGAAATTATGAGGTTGTTATTAAACAGAGGCAGCTAGAAACTACTTTATTTAGAGATGCAAAATAAAATAAAAACATTAGTTACCACTTGCATTGGCGACTAGCAAATAAAATATAGTTGCGAGCCAGCAAATGAAGGGTTGTGTACAATGAGGGCATAATTAAAGAACTCCTGGTCACGTTCTAAATTCTCCCTAGAAACAAAGAATTTAAAAGAGAATTAAGAATGTGATCAGAATTTCAGAATTACTAAGTTTCAGTTCGGTATGCGTAACATTTAACGTTTGCTAGCTCAGAAGCTTTGTGGAACAGAATATGATATCAAACCTGGAGTGAATACCTTTTTCTGCTGAATATATCTTCAGTTAAAGTGGAAATATCAAAGCCATTTGCTCATTGGAACTTAATTTACATTGGTTTTGAATTTAGAGTTTAAAAAAGAAAATCTAAAACCACATTTCATATATTTCATTGAAAACAATAAACTAATTAACGTTCTGAAAAAATGTGACATGCAGGCAATATCACCGAAATGTTTACTAAATGTCCTCAAATCACTAATTACAGTCGAAGGAGTGTAATCCTCAAATCACTAATTACAGTTGAAGGAGTGTAAGCCAAAGTAACTATTGCATGCCTCGTCCTAACTGTGAATATCTAGAAAAAAAGAGCTTTAGCTACAGCACAATTATTATTATGGAACCAATTACCCAGAAATGTAAAGGATTCTCCTTCCTTACACTGCTTTAAGGCTGCCTTAAGCACTTAATAATAATAATAATAATAATAATAGCATTTATTTAAACACGGTATTGGCGATACTGCAGCATTCAGAGCTGATGTGGCCGTGATAATACAAAAGGAACGATAAAGAAATCTAGCTAACCTCATTGATTGTGTAAATTACAAGTTTTTGATTGAAAGACCATTGCATTATAAGATATTGGAATGATACTAACTAACTAGTTGAAAGACTTTAGAACTAATTGACTAATAACTTAATTAGATGAATAAGCGAGTAGTTGTGTAAATGGATAGGCGGATGTCTAATGTATAAGTAAACACTTGGACGAGTAAACATGAATAAGTTAGGCATGCATAAATAAAACATATTAGTGGTATGAGAACTTATCAGTGTTGATCCTAACATTTGGTTGCAGTGGTATGGAGTTAATATACTTTTTGACAAGTTTTTTAAAGGTCGAGTGTTTTTTATCTTTAAGGAGATCGTCTAGGTAGTTCCACAGTACGGATGCTCTGTATGTGATTGACTTGCGTATAGCATCTGTACGTGGATGTGGGATGACTAGCCTATGAACGCCTCTTAGAGAGTGTGTATTGTTTCTTAGTGTGAAGAGTTTATTTGGGAGTTTATCTGAGTTGAGCGATTTGTGAACAAACGTTGCTAGCTTATATTTGTAATTCCAGAACAGCAGATTCCAGTGTGCCTTGTTGATGACATCTGCACTGGGAGTGGTCCAGTCACATCTGTGGATGATCTTGGCAGCTCGAACATGCATCCTCTCAAGATCTTGAAAGAGGGTCGTGTTGCAACTGCCCCAGATAATCAGTCCATAGGTGATGGAAGGCAGGATCACTTTAAAGTAAAATATCTCAAGACTACTCAATGGAAGAAACCGTAGTGCTTTAAGTAGATTAAGTTTCATGGCAAATGATTTTATTGTCTCTTGAAGATGCATGGTCCATGTGAGTTCAGCTTATTATCTATGTTAATTCCGAGGCATCTAGTTGAGTTGACTATCTTGATGTTATTGTTGTTAATTGTTAATGCTGGAATGGGGCCTACGAATCACTTTCTTGATATAAGCATTGCTTCACATGTTTTAGGGTGTAATGTCATGGCATTGTTGATGCACCATTTTGCTATAAGTCCTAATGCTCTGTTGGTTTCTTTAACAGCAGACTCGACATCATTGGCAATGCAGAATAGGGTGGTGTCATCTGCATACATCTCAATGTATGCATTTTCAAATTGGGCAATAGTGTCTGGTAGATCATTTGTATACAAACTGAAGAGAATAGGGCCTAGGACAGACCCTTGTGGTACTCCACATGTGACATTGGCAGATTGGGATGTGCCTTCACCAACTGTAGCGAACTGGACCCTTTCAGTTATGTAATCAAACAGCCATTCCCATAGATCGCCCATAATTCCAAAACTCTGCAACTTATATGGTAAAATGGTGTGGGAGACTGAGTCAAATGCTTTACGAAAATCAATGAATACCACACACACGACTTTTTGATGGTTCTGTGCAATAATGATGTAAGTGACTTTGATCAAATGTGAACTTCTCCCTACTAAAGTATATGGAAATATTTAAATGTGCTTGAGAGAAATTTTATGTTGATCAAGTCACTTATGTTGTTCTTGCATGGAGCCCTTCAATTCTAATAATTAGTATGTTTTAGCATGATCTTTTAGCAAGAGACCATCACCTAAGAGAACCGATCTCCGTACCCTATGATAGTCTGCACCAATCTATTTTTGGCTCAGTGGACGTCACGATGCTATTTTAAGATTCGGTTCCAGATCCTCATGGATTTCCTTTGATGAAATATGAAGACGGGCATTGGATGAGAAACTAACTATATGTAGCTTCAAAACTGGTTCTGAATCGTAAACTTACTACCCGGATGGGTATGGGATGTATCTGACTTGGAGACTCGTGAAAATCAACTTTGAATTTAATATTATGAGCTTCGGAGTGTAACTTGTAACCCTTTAAAAATATTGTTGAATGGATCATTGACTGGGAAACTGTAGGATGTATTAAGCCAGACCGGTATTAAAGAACTTCAGATGTGACCTGGAAGCATGAAAAGAAACTGGAAGTGACCTGAATTTCATGAAACTATCCAAGGAAATGATTGGACATGCTTTTGCAACACCATAATCAATATGAATCTGTAGAGTTGAGGGTCTCCCAGGAGTTTCGGGAAACAAGGGAACATGCCAAAAAATCCGTTGGGAACAGGGAACAAACTAAAAATATATCGGGGAACAAGGGAACATGAATAGAGATTTTAGGGAACAATTTCCATTTCCCTGGAAAAAATTTGGGAACAAGGGAACAATGACCCCCCCGGGAGACCCTCAGAGTTACTGTCGTGAAAGTAGAAAATTGTGAATGCTTCAGTTATAGTAAAACACTGAATGCATTATTCTGCTCTCTCCGCCCCATTCGGACACGTGACACCAACAACCAATCAGATAGAGTGGTAAAAATGGTCCAACTAATTTATGCAAGCTGAAAATAAATCGGTGCAGACTATCATGGGGAGAGACTCCAATATGGGAGATCAGTTCTCTTAGGTGATGGTCTCTTGCTTTTAGTCATCATTACTTTTAAATTTTGTATTAAACTTAGATTTTAACTTAGGCCTAAAATAAAATCATGTATTTAGAATAGTTTTTAGGCTAGTCACGGCTAGTTGGAATTAGCATGCAGCCCAGCTACCATTGTAAAATAAAGGTTATTATTCTAAATCTAATATATATATATATATTGTCATATATAGCTAAAGATAATCCTGACAGGAGGCTTGGTACAGTGGTCTGTGGGTGGCCAGTTCTAAAAACTACTAAGTTAATTCACTAAGTTAATTGTCATGTGACAGAAAATTAAATTAGAAATAAATAATCAAATGTTATTAATAATAAAGTGACTCAGAGGGAGACACGAGCTTAGGCTTGAAACACGGATAGAGTGGTGGCAGTTTAATACAGCAGCAGCGGGGATTGAGTTGAGAGCGGTACGCAAAGTGCGGATCGATGTAGAACGAATGTCTAAATGCATTTACAGATGACTGTAGGTGGTGAAAGTTCCGGTTCTAGGATCCGATATCACCATGCATCTCGGGAGGGAATTTAAGGTTCACCATGCCTGAGTGAATTATTTTGGTAGAACATCGTAAGGTCAGTGAGCGATCCTGTCCCACGTATTAAACTTAAAGAGTGGGATGTATATTATATTTATATAAAGATGTCCACCATAAACGAATATATTACTCTGTAATTGTCTTCTGGTGTAATTATTAATTCAATTTCTACACTACCTGCTTGGTTTCGAACTCTCTCGCTCCCAAAACGTCGACGTTTCGGACGCCAGAGATTTCCCCCGAGACGTCCGCCATCTTGACTTCTTGCATGTTTCCGATCGAGAGCCTTTACCGCGAGGGGCTGGGCCTTGTATCTATACCGTGACTACTTGCGTGACGAGAATTACCCTCGATTTCAATTATCGAGGAAGACTGGCACGAATTGCAAAGCAAGTTTTCTTCAGTCAAAATTCGAATCTGCAAAAAAAACTACAGTAATAAACCTCTAGATATGGAGACATCTGTTGAAATAACCGAGAATATGGCCTCAGATAACCAGGTAACACCAAGCAATCAGTAATTGCCATTTCTTTATTGAAATTCCAACGTTTCGATGGCTTACTTTCGTACTTTCTACTACTAAGGGTCTCAACTGCGTCGAGAATGCTTCGGAAAATGCAGTTGAAACTAAAACAAGTATGGATGAGAAATCCCGGTCTCAAACTAACGGAAAGAAGACTATAAAGAAAGCAAAAGATGGGAAAAGAAATAAAGAGGAGGAGAAGAGAATAAGTAAGTCCCAAATGGTTTTATTCGTCTCGTAAACTGAATTAACTTGAGTTATATCTACATATAGTACTTTAAATAAATTAGCTAGTAAAGTTAAAAAGTTGCTTTTGTGTTTGATATTTGTTGTTGTACTATTGGAATCTGAACGTTTAATGCTATGGTTCAGCATATTTATCTATTCATTTGATTCCACAGAGCTGCTAATGCGTGCGTTTGATGGATTGGAAAGCAATGAAGCCAAGTTAGAAGCACTTGCGAAGAAATATGTTCAATTGGTAAAGAGAAAAATGTCATAATTTGAGGTTACTGAATCATACTCAGGATTGTAGTTTGGATAATTTTTTACGTGTGGGATAGTAATAGACTAGATTTTGATATAGAGTTCGACGCCTATATTCTAGTTTATATTACTCATGCACTCACACTGAGAAGTACAATGTATATGTTGCGTGAGTTGTATATTTTACGTTTGTCACACGTACGCGTATACATTAGTCATTATGCATTATGTAAATCAGATTTGTATATTAACTGGTCTCCTGTGGGCGTCACAACACATTCAAGGGCCAAATACCGTGATTTTATAATCCTTATGGCAATCATTTCAAAGTCTTCATCCCTCTAGAAAGTTAGATTTCAAATCAAGTCAACAATTCTGATCAATTCCCAAACCAGACTTTAATTACCATTTATATATATGGGATGAACTAGAACATGTAGGACATGATATCCGCTGATCCATGAATTATTTGTATGACTGCCTTTTATGGAATATAGTGGTGTATTTCATTTGATTTTGGCTTAGTTGCAGAATACCCCCTCCACTCAAAAGATCGCTTGAAAACTGCGCTAAATTCTCCACTTTAGTTCAGGTGCATGTACAGTGTATGTAGACTTGTTCTATGAATGATTTTGGGTCAAAATGGTTAGGTTTTTATTATTATTTCAGGGTTAGGTTTTTATTATTATTTCAGGGTTAGGTTTTTAGAAGGTTTGTATGAAAAAGTTGAGAAATGAATTATTAATGAACCAAAGGAGGGGGTATTCTGCAATTACTCCCAATGCTTTATTTATCAAAGGTAATGCACCTATCAGCGGCTTCCCCGAGGGGTTGATACCCGGGCTGACCAGGGGGATTGTAAAAAGACAGAAACAATCTTGACGATTTCCCCCAGGGGTAGGGTAATCATCCCTTTCAAAGTCCCCTGGTTAGGTCTTCCACGACCTACAGTCCCCCGTCATTTTTCACGAAATGAAATCGACGAATCTTCGATGGAGCTGAATTGATGACTGAATATCATTACTAACGTTATTTCTATAACATTGAACACTCTATTTTCAACAGAAAATGGAACTGTATTAACACTTCAATGAACTTCATAGTATCTTTAAGGAACAAGACACACTTCAATGTACTTCAGTTAGTAGCTAATCAAGGAACAAGGCAGAAAGTCTCGGTACATCTCATCTGATCACGCTTTAACTCTTGTTTTAAATGAGGAAAAAAAAAATCTCCGTGGTTTATAGTTTCATGACAAAA
Organism: Actinernus sp. WN-2022; assembly: GCA_030867875.1. Lineage (NCBI taxonomy): Eukaryota > Metazoa > Cnidaria > Anthozoa > Actiniaria > Actinernidae > Actinernus > Actinernus sp. WN-2022. The sequence continues at coordinate 7,690,189 of JAOWCC010001501.1, forward strand.
GCAATTTGAACAAATCCCCCACCCCAGTTTTCCAACCCTAAAACAAAGTCTAGCATTTCCCCGGCCCCAGCAGCAATGTTTGCATTCAATCCTTTTGTATTCCTCGGGGAAGCCGCTGATAGGTGCATAACACCCGCTTGTAAGCTGCACCTCACATATAAGCTGCACCCAGACAAATTACGATAATGTGTACATTTTTTATGTTTAACTTTGAGTTTCCCAAAGCATGAGGAGTGATATGGAAATAACGGAAAAAAAATTGGCCATTTATTTGAAAATCAGTGGCAATGGCGCATAGTGCACACTGCCTTCCTAATCCCTGATCTACAAATGTAGGGCCGGGGTCAGCATGAAAACGACATATATGTGTCTGACTATTTGAAAATCTTGAAAGTCTACTTCGCTTTTTACCTGCAATTTCTCCTCTAGAATGTTAGGATATCACTTGAAACCTCAAAAAAATGAAATAGTGCTCAATTTAAGCAGCCAATTATGCAAGTCATCAAGCCATCTCCACAGTGAAAATATTTATTATTGTTTCGCTATTCTATTTGGGGTGGGAGAGAGAGAGAGGTCGGTAGAAACAACATTGTCATGCACGCGCTCATTCACTTTACATGTATGTTTCAGCAGGAAAATAGCTTACCACTTACAAACTGAATCTCGAACAGACTTTCGCTCTCTGAAGTCGGATGCCAAGCTGGAGTGATGGTTGAAACAGCACTTGGAGATTCTTGTCTGAATGGTGGACTAACATCTCGAAAAAGCGAATAAGTGTAAAGTGTGTTGAACATATTCCTAAAGTTGCAGCTTAATTAGCTCATGGTCAAACGAAGAACTGTTGGACTAAAAGGCGATTTTCATCACTGGAGATTTACACAGAGTCACATCTTCAGGTGTAGCAAACTTAATTTGTTGGAGCTTAAAGAAGGCCATTTCCTTAAGTTTTGTGGTCTCAGCTTTCCAAAGATAGTTGTGTCGGGCCTGGTTAATGTACTCCGCCTGGGGATACTTATAAAAGATTCTTAAGACGCTTGGCGCTTCGCTGTTGAAAATTTTGCTGTGTACCCACAATTCTTTTCAGCCCATGTTAAGTCGGAAGGTATAAACCGAAGGGAATTAGGTCTAATCTGTGTTAGCTACAGGGATAGCTACATGTAGCTCGCAAGGATTTTGGAAAGATTATATACAAAATTAATGTAGTGTCAAACTGTCAGCAAAGCAACTAAACTCTGTCGGCCATGCAATTAATCTGCTTTCCAATCAAAATAACTGAAAGTGTGAAAACCTAAGTACTTAAATAACATTTCTTTGTAAGTGCACTATAACTTGTGAAGGGAATTTTTAATGAGTGAAAGGGATTTGAAAAATAAATACAAACAAAATCAGCCAATTAGGGATCTTAATGAAAACAAAACAAAACAAGGCTCTCTGGTTAAAGTGCAATTTATATATATATATGAATCTTTGAAAGGTTTTGAGTACTTCTGTGAATAGATTTTTGGCTTACAGAGAATACTCTATGTTCTAGGCTTGTTTGAAATGGTGAAAACTTTACCTTTCTTGACCCATGACCGTGTAAGAAAAAGCCTGGGTCGATTCTTGATCTTACGTCATCCAACTCATTCGACTTTGCAATAATTTGAATAAATATTTAGCATTTTGTCTAAAATAACTGTTTTCTTTACTAACAACTCGCAGACTGTGTATATTCTCTATATATCGATATTGTTGTGATGGAAAGGTGCCATGGAGAATAATGCATTAATGAGGTGACGTAAGATCAAGTATCGACCCAGGCTTTTTCTTGCACGGTCATGGGTCTGGAAAGATCAAATTTTCACCATTTCAAACAAGCCTAGAACATAGAGTATTCTCAGTAAGCCAAAAATGTCTTCACAGAAGTATCCAAAACCTTTCAAAGATTCATATGTATAAAGATTGCAAAAGGGGTTAGTTGCATTTTAAAGATCTTGGAATATTTATTAAAAATAGTGGTAGAAGAGGTGAGAAAAAGGGAAAATATACTTATTTTTCAAATCTTTATTTTCTATAATCAGCATTTTAATCTTGTAAAGTGCATTTGAATATAAAATTATCTGTTGCAGGTCAAAACAAATATCAGGTAAAATTTGAAAAAATAGTTTATTTTTTCAACCCACTGGTAGTTTCTTTTTTCAACCTAGTTTCTTTTTTCATCCTAGGTTATGTTTTTCAACCTACATGTAGGTTATTTGTTTCAACCTACTGTTTTTCCTCATGTATAAGCTGCACCTCATGTATTAAGCCACACCCTAACTTTGGCCTGATAAACGGGGACTGCAGGGTTTGCAAAAAAAGTCCAAGGAAAAAGAATTAAGCCACCTTCCAAACTCGGGAATAATAATATTTTGTTTAAGTTCATAAATGCTTGTATTTAATAATAACAGGAGCCCATAACCAGGAGCGTCCATATGTCCTATATAGTTTTCACAGCGTTTTTACAAGTTGGGCTATTTTTAGATTATTTTCCCTGCCAACTAAGGGACGGACCATTAGAAAAGTTATTGGGGGGGGGGGGGGGGGGGGGGGGGGGGGTGGTGGTAATTCTCAAGATGCATGACTCTGCAGCAATTTATTTTTTGGCTAAGATCTCTTGCATGTTTTTTTTTTATATATATGTGTATATGTTGTGGTTGGAAATTTTTTTTGGTTCAAAATTTTTAAACTAGTTCAAATTTTGAAAACTGGTTTATCTTTTTCAAAAGAAAAAAAAAATCTACCCACCCCTCCCCTGCAAAAAAAAAGCCAACCTATTCCATTCCCTTTTTTCCCTTGCCCCCCTACCTACTTACCTTACTGTACCACTTACTTACCACTTTCCTTGGCGGTCACCCATCCACTCACTAACCCTGCCCGATCGGGCTTAACTTCAGCTACTCGATGATCCACTCGCCTAGCGCAATGCGCCACAGAAGCAAACGTTGATTTGAACACCACCGTATATTCTATAAGTGCTAGTCGTTGAAGCCAGTCCCTCTCATTATGCTAATTTGTTTCCAGTCTCTTAAATTTATACGCGAATGCGCACCGGATTCTTCAAAGATGGCCGATGAACCGTGCGTAAGTAAAGAGGCCTTCTATGATGCCATAAACGACTTATAATCCAAACCAAAAAAAAAACATTTAAAAACACCCTAACCGTCAACAACGGGTGCTCACTAATTTAGGGTGTTTAGAGCTATAGTGACTACACTTAGAACTAGATTACTGAACAACTCAGAATAATAATGCTTCTTCGATGGTCCTGTGAACTAATACAAACCCTACCCCTACATTTAAAAATACCATAACTGTCAACAACGGATGCTAACTAATTTAGGGTGTTTAGAGCTATAGTGACTACACTTAGAACTAGATCACTGAACAACTCAGAATAATAATGCTTCTTCGATGGTCCTGTGAACTAATACAAACCCTACCCCTACATTTAAAAATACCCTAACCGTCAACAACGGATGCTCACTAATTTAGGGTGTTAATAGAGCTATAGTCACGACACTTAGAACTAGATCACTGAACAACTCAGAATAATAATGCTTCTTCGATGGTCCTGTGAACTAATACAAACCCTGCCCCTACATTTAAAAATACCCTAACCGTCAACAATGGATGCTCACTCATTTAGGGTGTTTAGAGCTAGTCACTAATAATTTTGGGTCGCCTCGCAGCGCCCGTAAGATTTGCTCCAATTTGCTACTACATTTTGTACCTTCACCGACAAACAATAGAACAAACATTAATAGAACGAAGCAAACAATAACATCTAGTAGTCACTAATTTAGGATCCCAAATCCAGCATTTAAAATAACCCTAACATCAGTTAACATAACTTCCCTTTTAGAATGTTAAAAAATAAACTGGTTTTAAAATTTTGAACTGGTGTAAAAAAATTTGAACTGGTTTAAAAAAAATTTGAACCAAAAAAATTTTGAACCACAACATACTGGTATACATTGTTTATATTATTTTTTATTTATATTAGAACAATATACTTTGTTCTGGTTTTATATACTATTAGTAAGGAAACAGGAAACAAGTCACTACATAGAGTGAGAACCGAAAACCTCTGAAACAGTTACATGTACTCACTATTTAGAGCATAAAAGTATATAGTTATCAACAAAATAGAGTGCGGTTAAGAGCACTTTGCATGCACCACGCTTTTATTTTCTACCTGGGATGATAGAGAACAATAATTAGTTCTGGTTTTTAGACATTTTAACATTCCAATGTGCATTTCTTATCTTTCAGTTGAGTGGTTTACGCTATTTGTTACAAAAAAAAGCAATTACTCAATACTTATTTAGTTTTATTTCACAGGTTTTAGGTCCTCATTCTATGTTTGTATACAGGTTTTTTTATTATTTAAAAAAAAAATTGTTAGTAGAAGAAAACAAATACTTTGTTCTGGTTTATAATGTTAATATTAATATAGCGAAAGAGATAATTTATCAAATAGGCAAATGAGCCTACAGGAAACACGGTCGCTATATTCATGAATAGAGAACTCTCATTTATTATCAGATGGCTGAAATTCAACTTGAAAATATAAAAAAAGTTTAACAATTATCAACAGCTGTTTCGCTGTGTCTTATGTCCTGGGAAGAGTATGTTTCATGCTATGGCAACTGCATTTATATGTTGACTATGCAGTTTATCCCATCTTTCTTTCCTGTCATATAAAAGAGGTCAAGGACAAGAGATGCAGCATTTTTTTCTTTCAATTTCAATGTTAATATTTACACTGAATGAATGAGCAGGTTTATACTTCCGATACAGAATATTTTTCCTCAAACTTGTTTTCACTATAAATTAATCGCTTTTATTAGATTTCTGGGATGAAGTTGGGAAGTCCCATGTAGGAAATATTTTTTTTCTGTGTTGTTGGCTGTGCATGTATATTTTTTGGTCATTTACCCTTGTATGGATTATTTTTTTAATCCCCCCACCCCCGATAACTAATGGGTTGCTATACCAAACAACATGGCTGCTACACTTTTGTGATTTGATTCCCTTAGGAATAATTGCAACTCAACAATAGCGAGAAGCCATTCTAAAAATAACCTAACTAGTTGTGAAAACACTGTGACATAGGCCTAGTATGCGGGATGGATGCTCCTAGTTATGGGCTCCTGATAATAATAATTATAATTCCTAATGATGATCATAGAAATAATACAATCATTCAATAATTCAATAATTAATGTTTGGTATGTAGCAATTAGTTAACTTAATAAAAACCAGCCTATCTTATATAGTTTCGCCCAACTAGAACACATTTTTGATGTATTACTCGCACAAATGAAGTTCAGGAGGGGTTAAGCCATTTTGAAATTTTATTTTGGCTGTCATTTCCTCCCCTGAACTTCAATTTCAACCAAATTAGAGATTCCTAGAGATTTCTATGGGTAACATTTTGGTGAAAACCCCATGTCTCTACGATGTTCCTTTCTACCCGTAAAAAAACATTGCCCTTTTCGTTTTGGCCGCAAAGCAGGCTGGGACAGCGTGAATTTCTAATTTCCAGTATACAACTGGATTAAATGAAGTAGCAGTGTTCAAGTCATAGTTTAGGTAGTCAACAGGATCAATGCAACATATTCTTTGCGGATTTGGGGTATGATACGCGAACATTGCAAAACTGAGGGGGGAGGGGTGGAAAATCATATGCATTTCCTATTTTAGAGCCATCCCCATTAAAAGCATATTGAATGAAGTTGCAGCTTTAAAATCATAGTTTTGGTACTAAACACAACAAACACAACAATTTTTTTCAAATTTTGGGTAAGATCTGCGAACCTTGCAAAACTGAGGGGGAAGGAGTGGAAAAGCAAATGCATTTCCTGTTAAGGTTACCGGATACCTTCAAAACAAAAAAGATGGTGAAAATTGTTTTCCGCACAGAAATGTAGTTTTAGTAGTAGTGTCTCATATACCAAAAACTCCATTCAAAAAAAATTAATATTGACGGAGAAATACCAAAATGAAGTTTTTAACCGGAAGTAAAAGGTTCTGTTTGATTGACAGCAGATCAATAAACACATGACAAGTGCTCACTCACCAGTAACGACCTTGTGGGGAAAGCTAGCGCATATAAATTCATGTTTTTGTTTATTGAGAAAAGTTTTCCACACACAATTCCATAATTCCATCGGTTGTTGGCCTTATGTCTTCCAAAAAGCAAGCAGGATGCCCTTAGCTTTGAAAACAAAGATAAAAGAAAAGCAAAACAAGGCCAAACAATGCATACGACTATGAGCCAAATAGATAAATAAATAGAAGTCCTTGCAACGACAAGGGTTCGTATTTTCGCTTTCAGACAGAGTGCCGAGTGGTCCACATCTGAACATAAAGAGAATTGAAAGGAGCTAGCCGAAAGAATATTTGTTTCCAAGAAAACCGGGCCAAGAAAGCTAATAGATGGAAAGTCTTATCACGGTGACTCTGAATCCGCTTGAAATGATCTCGCTATTGCTGTGCTGTTTCAGATGCCTGCAAATCGGTGTCTCTACTAACTATGCTGGCATTCGAGGCATCTCTAGGTGTTCACCTTGGCTTTGTCCCTCCAGGTCTTTTTGTCTTTCCCAATTTCAAGTCACACAAGAGAACTATTATCATTTTCTCGATGCGGCGCGTAGCTTTGATCGGAAATCAACATTGGCGGGAAATCTTGACAGATAGTTGAACTGTGATGAGAAATGATTGGCCAAGAGCTCTCTAATTGTTGGAGAGGCGGGGCTTCAGATTCACGCACGATTTTTGAAGTGCTATTTTCTACGCTTTCGATTTTCAACCAAAATAGAGTTTAAAAAAAGATCCCACTCAAGAGGAATTAATTCGATTTGTATGCAATTTTCACAAAATGTCAATTGATATCGCAGCTGCAAAAGGGTGTCGTGAATTTGGAAATTCTAAAAAGAGAGCTCTTGATGCCGTTTCTCGCATATCTACTCGGACTATGTTTTCGCCTTTTCACGAAGAGCATGATAACTTTTGAACTAAATCGAATTTTGAAATTCCCTGACACTCTTTTGTAATAAGATTCCTCTGAAATGCAACAAAGCAAACATATTTTAAAACTTTAAAATATTTTCGGAGTCGGAGCTTCTGAAAGCCATCTCACTAGATCGGAGAAACGGGATTGCGAAAAATTCGAGATTTTCAAAGAATTCAAAACTTTTTATTTATTCTTGTAGCCAATTTTATAAGCTTTAAAATGATACATGGATGATTTATCTACGATGTTTCCTCGAGGCGCTACATAATTTAGACTGGAAACGCACCCTGAAGGTATCCGGTAACCTTAATAGTAGTACCCTCCCCCATGGCCCATTAGAAAGGGATTGAATAAAGTTGCAGCATCAAAATCATAGTCTTCATACTAAACATGACTAATACAACATATCGTTTGCAAATTTTGTGTAAGATCTGCAAAGCTTATAAATATAAGGGGGAGGGGGTGGGGGTGGAATACAATAATTGCATTGTTATCATTATTATTGTAATAATAATAATAATAATAATGTGCATAATATTAATAATAATGTGCATAATAATAATAATGTGCATAATAATAATAATACTATTTTGACAGGAAAGCTCCACTCACAATTTGTGATTTTCAGGGAGGTCCTGTATTAAAATATATATTTCACTAATATATATATATTTGGAAAACAGAAAAGATAAATGGTTGAAATAAAATAGAAATAGTACAAGGATTATTATGAAATTAAGTTATGTGCCAGTAAGATGGCAAATCTTTTTCAGAAGAGATAGTTGTCATTCCAAGTTGTGCCAACTGCTATGTAATCGCAGCTTCCAATATGGTTACAACTTTACTTGTAATGTGTTGTGTACATTTTAACCTGCTCAGAATTCTTCTTCTGTTGGTCTCCAATTAACTAACAACATATTTAAGGTACTTCAATCCTTTAAGCACACAAGAAAGTAAGATTTTCTGGTGAAACTACAATGTATATGCACATATGTCCAAGTCTGGTCCACCATCTTGGATTTTCAAGGGAAGGGGCCTGAGGCAAGTGTTTTATAGAATGTCCGATCGAGCGTGAACTCTGAAGTTGACCATGAACTTGACGAGAATGATAAATAACTTTCATTGAAAATTTGAGGACTTCCAAGGCCAGTTATGGGCTTTAACAGCACTAAGGAACCATTTGAGGAGTTATAAGCTGCAGAGAAGATGACAAGCAAATGGACAGCTAGTTTTCTTTGGGAAGTGAAGGAGAAGAGCTTGAGTAGAAATCTTGCTGACACTTGTGTTCTAGTGTAAATAATGTGCCATTTATATTGTTCATAATATGGCTTTGTTTATGGTTATTGCAAAAAAAGTTTTTTGAAAATACTTGAACATACATAACTAAGCTGCACCCCAACTTTGAGGCAATTTTTTGTTACTTTCAAAATCTGAATGGTCAAAAAAGGTGCAGTTTATACATCAAGGTTATTGTTTTAAACCTAGTTTAAATTTTTTTAACCTAGGTTATTTTTCCAATGGATATCAATCATTTTAAAAAGGTTTCTTTCTTTTTGGGGAGTGATAAAAAGAATGGGGTTTTGTCATTTTAGGGGACACAATTATACTAAAAGGAATTTAGCGTTTCGTCTTCTACCTCCCCTCCCTTAATTTATTTTCTTTGTTCCCCTTTGCTTGTACCTCCCCTCCCTCAGCACTTCTCTGTCCCACCCTCTTTACTCTGCCCCCCTGATCCCTCTACCCCTCCTTGACACCCTTCACTATTTAACAATTATTCACCGAAGTGGAGGTGAATAGTGGGTGGATATTTACCGAGCCACTTCAGCGAGGTAAATATCCACCACTATTCACCATCACTGAGGTGAATAATTGTTTTAGTATATACCGCACTCCAGGTAAATAGCTAGCACCAAATAGTAAAATGGACAAAAACTTGCGAGAGGTGATTGCTGCTTTGCTCAGAGGTGAATATGAAATCATATTCACTGTTTGAGTAGCCAATCAGAGCACGCGAAAAGTGATATTCACTGGTGTGGTATATATACTAATACATTATAATTAATATTACATACCATTGTTACTTGCTTACTATTTTTCATCCCTGTCAAGACTCGAACCCCGAATCGCTGGCTTATGGAAGACCAGAACTTTACCACTTTGCCACAGATCGAGACAAATTTTAGTTGTGGTTTGGCATTTTTGAAAGCTCTATGATCTTGGGAAGACAGAGACCTGGCTTTTAATTAACCATCTGAAAATCAGGCTAATTGGCGAGGAGATTTCAAAGATATCTAGACCTTAAAATAATGAAATATTTATTTGAATAGCCATGGATTAAGCCGCTGGTAAGAAACATTGTCAACGTTTGGGATTGGATCCCAGGGCTAAAAATAATGGCCGGTCATCAGAAAATGCCCTTCATTTCAACATTTAATACTAGGTGTTGAATCCTTGTAAGATTTGTTGTTTGGATAGAGCCTCTGATCTGTTACTAACATGTAAGTCCAAGTCTAAAAAAGTTATAATATAATTTATGTTGAAATGGGAAGTGGAAAGTGATCTACATGTAAATTAATTATTTCAGTCTGTGATACAATTTAAATGTAGCTCATAATGTGTACCTATAATGTATGCATCATAGGACATTCAGCAACTTTTTCACACCTTTTTGATCAATCAGGCATCAGAGCACAAGACTGTTGAACACAGAAAAGATGAACTGGAATCAAGGAATGAGAAGGTACTGTTAAATAAATAATATTATACAATGTAGTTCATCACTAAATTGTCTCCAATTCTGATTGGATGAAAACTTTTTGAGCATGTGATGTAAGAGCATAGAACAACAACAACATTTTTTTTATTTGTACTTACAGTGGCAGATTACATGGGTCGGATGAAAGTAAACAAGTTATAAAGTAACCGGGCACCCGAAATAACTATAAGGAGCTAATCTAGTCGGGTGCCCATTAAATGATAGACTGAGTTAATTTTACAAGTCAGAAAAAGGCGAAAAATCAGCAAGCACATAACATTAAATACGTTGAATAACTAATTAAGGTGATAATAAATACACACGCAACACACAATATACACACTAACAAACAAAGTTACTATTAGTAAGCAGGATGTGGGTCAAAACAGTTATTTAGATTATTAATTAATAAAGATTTAGAAGTTTGTCTTTAAACTTTCGCTTGAAGCAGCGAATTAGCTCAAAGATTTTATAGATTCATCAACATTGTTCCAAACTTTGGGGCCAAGATATCTTATATTAAATTTTCCATAATTTGTACGAATCTTTGGAAATGAGAAGGTGGATTTAGATGCAAGGCGAGTCCTATACTTATGCTTACTGCTAGTAGCTTGAAAAAAAAGTGTCAAAAACGTTAGGAAGATTGCCCATAGAATACTGATGCATAAAGGATACAGTATAAAAAGTAATTATATCATGAAGTTTTAGAAGTTTAAGCTGACTAAAAAGCAGACTGGTATGGGCATCAAATTTTGAAAAAGTAATTATGCGAATTGCTTTCTTTTGTAAGATTTCTAAAGGTTTGATATTGGATTTGTAGGTACTCCCCCATAGAAGAAAACCTAGTGCTGGTTAACAGTAAAGACAATATTAAAGTGTTTTTGTCTCTGAAGTCTATCTTATGAGAGTTTCCCTTGGAGATTGATGTTTTTTTAAGCATAATTATACATGTACATGTAAGTCTTAATTGAACTTCATTCTTGGGCTAATGTTTGTTTTAAGAACATCATGTTTCTGTGGGCAACTATCAACCATTAGCATAGCCCAGCCAGTGTCTATTGGGAAACGTGCCATCTGATTGGCTAACCAAGTGTTAATTAATTGTCTGTCAATCAATAGCCAACCATGCACGTGCTGCAGACAAACAAGCACTTACTAGAAAAATGCTTGTTTGCAATTTTTTTCCCACTTTTCTCAATTACCATAATAGCTATGTTATGGTTATGCTTAAACAAATAACTTCTTGCTCTTGGTTTCTATTCATTTTGACTCGAGGCTGAGCCCAGTCGCCAACTATACATTTATCTGTCAATAGAAACCTCTTAAGCTAGCAGTCTTTATTGTTAAATAGTCCCATAGTTGATACTCAGAAACACTCTATGACCAGCTTTGCATGCCTGTGCAGATTTTAATTGTGCAAATACCTCTAAATCAAATGGAAATGTTGTCCAGTAAAGAAAAGAGAGTAAAAAAGTGTTTTCTTCAAGACTCAAACCCCGACCTCATGATCTCTAAGCATACACTCTGCCATCTGAGCTATCATGGCATAATCATGCAACTTTGTGGGTGGGAAAACTTGCTACAAATATTAGAGGTGGGGTGCACATGCAGCTTGGGATTCGGGATTTAGGACGCGCAATTACATGTAGCATCAATTTTGTTCGATAATGTGTATGCTATGTACATTGTAAAAAATAATGTGTACATGTATGGTACTCTGCTTCCAATTTGGGACAGAAACAGGAGCACCTCACTATAATTAATTAATTAATTGTCCTGCATGGCATCGCTATAGATATACACAAGATATTAATATGTTAATTAAATTATTAAAATCAATATTTTTAATTAACAAGATGTAAAATACTAAACATAAAATTTAGAGTCAAAAAGAACTAACGTGCAGCCTGAGCCAATTACTTTGGTTGGAATCCTTTTAATTACTTGACAGGAGAACATCATTGATCACTGATAATTAAATAGATATTATGTACCATATATTAAGTGGACTACATGTATGCATATTTCAAGCACTGATCTCTTTTAATGTAATTATTACTAAAGGCAGTTTGCAAGGTACATAATTACCGGTACCTACAATTGCACATGCTCAATAAAGTACATCACAGATTGTAGATCAGACTCTTTTTTAAATTAATTATCTCATTAATGACACTGTTATTAATGGAAGAGGAAACATTCCTGTCTGTAGTGCATGCATAATTACATGTATGTACTAGTTATTAAAATGTGGTTTGCCTGTTATGACTATAGCTTACCAAAGAGAGAGATACTCTTCAGTCAGACTACAACAAGGCCACACTTGCCAAAAGTAAACTGGAGAGTCTGTGCAGGGAGCTACAACGGCATAGCAAACTTGTCAAGGTTTGTTTTTAATTAAAACTAAAACTGTGAAATGTTTAAGATTTTAAAAAGTAAGTTGTACATTACATAGTTTATTATTAAATAATAATACAATCTTGTAGGAGTGTACGTATATGTTGTGGTTCAAATATTACCTCTGGTACAAATATATTTGAACCAGTACAATTTTTTTGAACCAGTACCATTTTTTTGAACTGGTTCATTTTTTCAAGATTCTAAAAAGAAAAAAAAAATACACCCACCCCTCCCCTACAAAATATTTTTTGTCAACCCTCTCTTCCCTCTAATTTCTACCCTCCCTTCCCCAGTCCCATCCTCCTTTTCCCGTGTCCCCCCTGAGACACGTTACTATACCACTTACCTTGACCCATCCACTTACTAACCTCGCCCGGTCGGGCTTAACTTGAGACAGTATTACGAGGAACGCCTGGTAGATGGTAGTCCAGTCGACTAACGCACTGCGCCACAGAAGCGCTTGTTGATTTTTACACCACCGTTTATTCTATAGGTGACTAATCGTCGAACACAGTCCCTCTACTTATGCTAATTTGTTTCCAGTCTCTTAATTTTATTCACACATGCGCACTGCTAACAAAATCGGACTTGGAAATAAAATTACATGGACGACAACACGGTCTGTATAATATTTAACAGCATTTGTATGGTATTTTTTAGTTTTCCATGTACAACGTAAATCTTGAATAAAACTCGACAAAAACCTATACAGTGTCTTCTTGTGTTCCTTAACTATGTCTGTGCCATGTTACAGCGAATTTCAGCTTGGGCTACTTGTGGGAAAATTATGCTGGAAATTTTAAACTAACTAAAACCCTACCCTGAACCATAAAAAAAACCTAACCGGTCAGTAAACAAGATCTTACCCACCTAGAGCTAGGGTTCTCAAGAAAAACTCAACCTCCCTCTACGCCCGTGTGAAATCGTTTGCCGAAACTGAACAAACTGTGTCAACCGAGCCGACTTTTACAGAATAATCACAGCTGCGGCTGAGCTAAAAAAAAGCATTTGAACTGATAAAAAAAATGGTACTGGTTCAAAAAAATGGTACTGGTTCAAAAAATTTGTACTAGTTCAAATTTTTTGAACCAAAGATATAATTGAACCACAACATATACATACCTATAACTTTAATAAACATTGTCATTTTAAAAATCTTTGACTAATATTTATAATTATAAAATAATGGTGGCTGGAAATGCAATAGAACATTTTAAAGTGTGTGCCAATTAACTGTTTCATAAAATTTATTTTGTATATATACAGGAAGAATGCCAGTTGCGAGCTCAAGAAGAAGAGACAAAAAGGAAGGAACTATCTGACAGATTTCAAACAACAATCAATGACATCTCGCAGCAAATGCAAGACAACTTTAAACGGAATGAACAACTTAAAGTTGAAAATGAAGAGTATGTTTACCTTTATAGCACTTGTCTTTCTGATGGACATTATCAAGCTGTACATGGCTAAACATTTGAACATGGTTGAAGAGTATACATGTTTACCTTTATAGCACTTGTCTTTCTGACGGATATTATCAAGCTGTACATGGCTAAACATTTGAACATGGTTGAAAAGCATACATGTTTACCTTTATGGCACTTGTCTTTCTGATGGATATTATCAAGCTGTACATGGCTAAACATTTGAATATGGTTGTACAGTATGGTGCTCACACTGACTGGTTCCAACAATGTTAGATTGGGGCAACTGTCTTTTTTTTGCATGAAAGCATAGTTAATAGAGTGGAATGGTTAGGAAACCCGGCAAACTTCAATGGGGCTAACAAAGGCACTGCGATTTATGTTGGAAGGGTAAAACAAAAGATTGTGCACGGTCAAAGTTCATTAGCGTCCCCTGAATGACTGAACCCACACGTTTCTATTGGCTGATTGATTAACATATTGGAATATTATATTGCGTTTTGTGCATGGTAATGGTTGAAAAAAGCGAACAAGACATAAAACAAAGAAGGTTGCTGGGTTTCATAACCATTCCCTCCTCCCTCAGTGTTTGATTGAAATGATATTAATATTAATGCAGTATTTTCCTTGAACACTGTTTATATGCAGTTGGTTAATCATTTTTGCATATCTGCTTTGGTTTTAACCATCCCACATGTTTCAATTTCAATTTCGATTTATTTCACACTATTTACAGAACATGCATAAAGAAACTGATGAAAGTTTGTTTTTGATCAACATTTTGTCCAACCAAAAAAGTTGGTCCAATATCATCTATTAAAACATGGGATATTAAATGGTATAACAGGGCTCAACCTTAACATCTATGTAGCTAGGACTTGTTTCCACTAACAAAATTCAGGAGGGTACTGGCAAAATGAATTGGCACATTTATTTTTTAGTAATATTCTATATGGTCAGTGTATCACTTCAATACAGTATTCAATACAGTATAGTAAATGTTGCTTTTAATGATTTTATTATTATGTTTATTTATTCTAGACTTGCACAGAAACTGAAGGGGCTTGTGGATCAATATGAGTCAAGAGAAGAGGTAATGTTATAATAGCGATATTAGAAACTTTGAATGTTCACTAACAGCTTTTTATTTACCATATCCTGCATTTTTGATCAACTAATACCACTTGATTAATTCAGTGGTATTAGAGTAATAATTACTCTAATACCACTGAATTAATCAAGTGGTAAAAATAAAGGATATGGTAAATATCCATATCGGTTCCGTAATTGTTATTGACAATAATTACTAACAGTAGCTGTTATCATTCAGAATTATTTCCCTTTAACCCATCCTTTATTAAATTTATTTACTACTTTAGGATAATATAATAAATTATTGACCGATTTAGCTTGTACAACATTTTTTTCTGTATTCCAAGAGGTACATGTACAAATGTATTGCATAAATTTGTAGATCAATGAATGGACCTGTTGTTCCACAACCCTATTATTAGTTACTGTTGCAGACCCGGCCACATAAGGTTCGATTTCAGTGAGTTGCTAATTATATGATAATTATATGAAGCAAGTGGGAAAAAATCCAACTTCTATTCCATGTGTCAGCAGACAAAAGGACCTTATTGGGGGGTGGGGGGTCGTTCAAGCCCTCGAGCCTCCCCTCTCGATGGGCCTGCTGTTGCTACATTCTACAAGCCATCGGATTTTACCAAAAAATGACACAAAAAATAAATTGATTGCAAAAAATAATGTTTTGTTTATTAATTTCAGGTAATCATGCATATATCATCACCAGACCTGTTAAATGCTAAAAACATTTCTAAAAATAGCCAGTCTGTGTTTATGGTTGTGGGACATGATATACATGTACATGTATTCCTGTGGAAAAACTTCTATGCTCTGTTTGGTTGCATTATTGTATGAGTGGAGCTATGAATCCTCTGGAGAGCTGTGACTGATGATCAGCATATGTACAAAATGTACAAGCTGAATCGGTGTATTTATAATATAATAATGACATGCAATGATTTTGGAAAAGTGCCAATTAAGTATGAATCAAAGTGTAGCATTTCCCAAATGGATTATAATTCTAACAAAACTTAAAGTTTTGAAACATTAAAATTAAGAAGGGCTGTGTGCAAAAAAGACGCAAGTGTCTCCTGATGACATATGCCCTTTTTGCTTACAGCCCTTCAAATATAACCACCTTAAGGGGACAATTAAATAAAATGTTTACACTTTTGGTGAACTCTGTAATGTTTTTCACTTTCAGCATGTGGACAAAGTATTCAAGCACAAGCATTTGGAACTTCAGCTTGCAGAAGCCAAGATGGCTCAACAGAATTTGCAGTTCAATGAAATGAAGGAAAAATCACTGATAGAAAAACAGGAGGTACATTTAGTTGTTTTTTAACTAAAAGGGGCACTGTCTGTTGGGTGATCAGACTGTTTGTTAATTGTGTTGCGTGATGCATGCACGTTACTTAATTGGCACAATGCGAGTTATGAGAAAGGAAGAGAATTAAAGATGGTCGACTTGAGCTGAAATGTTGTCTGTCTTCTTAGATAAAACAGTGCTATACATTTGTATCTCATACACTGTCAACCCCCAAATAATATACTTTGTCATGACAAAAGACAAAAATAACTACTGTATAGAGTATGCTTTCCAGGTATACTGGAGAGAGTTATTATTTCGTGAAATGCGTGCGGCTTTTCTCTACCATGGGCTATCACAAATAGACCTATAGTAGGGTAGCCAATCGGAATGCAGGATTTGTAATAGTCCACTATTTGGTTTATATTCATACTAATATACATGTAATGTCCATTTGATTCGGTGTTCTTTGTTCTCGTAACTAATAACCCTTAATGTGTTACTTTTGGGGCTGAAAGGGTTTGCCTACCACTGAAGCAGAACTGCACTAGGTTTTACAGAAAATATCCATTGTACAAATGTACGTGCATCATGTACGTACTTACTTCTTCACTATATGTACCATCTACTGATTTTTAACATTTTGTTTTATTTTCAGCTTCTGAAGGATTCCTTGGACTATAGGAAAAAATATGAGATTATGATCAAACAGGAGAATGAGCTCAGAGCACAGGCAAGTTTCCCCCAACAAATATTATTCATGACAGTGTAACAGCTATGAAAATGGAGCAAGGAATTGTTGTTCTGGTAATGATAAAGCCATGTGTTCATTATCGACATAAGCACGAGCAACATATGCAGATGCAGTAACCATGCTTGACCATTAGCGGTGCTTGTTCTAATCACACACCGGTAAGTAGGACAAATACTGCTAATGATAAATACGACACTACGTGTACGTACATTGTATCTTGCTAGTGCTTATGCTGGCTCGTGTCGCAGTGAAAACCAGGCTTGCTTATATTAAAAGCTTTAAGAGGGGCTAATTGTCGCGTAATATTTGAAAAAAGCGCACAAAAAAACAGCCCTACAGACTAATTTGAATTCCAATTCTCGCTTTGGATTAGCACTCTAATTACTATTTTATTAGTCACAAACTTAAATAACATAAACTCTTGACCAAGAACTGTTTTATCGTGGCACAAAGTTATGTTCTTGCTTTTCTTTGTAAATTTAGTCAGCCATTGAACCGCCTTAAGTTTGGTGCTACACATTCAGGTCTAGCCCTGGCGAGAGAAGTTGTTGTTTTAAAGTTTCAGTTTAACTTTCACCATTAAAAAAATATACGTGAAATCTGTGCTAAAATCCATTTAGCTCAGCTGACAAAACTCAGTCTTTAGCCTGTTTAGTATTTAACCTTTTTTTTGGCGCCCTACACGCGGTGTTGTAAAATATCTCCTTATACTTTTCACAGTCAGTTAAAACCTTTTGGGGTATATACTTCATGGTAGTGTTTCGTTCCATATAGTCTCCCTGTATAATCATTTTCTCTACTGTTTTACAGTATTATGCAGGGAGTCCATATGGAACGAAACACTACCATGAAGTATATACCGCTTTTGGTCACTGAGATCCATGATTATTATTTCCTTACTTTAAATAATAGTTACATTTCATCTCATGATTTTTCAGATCAAATTATGTAATTGTTTTAAATATTTTTACTCTAGTTGAAGATGTATACTGAAAAGTTTGATGAGTTCCAGTCAACACTGAACAAGAGCAATGAAGTGTTCGTAACATTCAAGAAGGAAATGGATAAGGTAAAGGGAGCCGAGGTGACGCAGTGGTTAAGCGCTTCGCCTCTCACCTCTGTGGCCCATGTTCGATTCCCGGACACGGCGCCATATGTGAGTTGAGTTTGTTGGAATCTTGCCCTTGCTGCGAGGGTTTTTCTCCGGGTTCTGCGGTTTTCCTCCCTCCGCAAAACCCAACACGCTAAATTCCAATTCGATCTGTGGATTAGCCGGGACCTGGCTTTGATCAGCCCCCATGGTTGTTTCAGGTCTCGTTAGAAATTCAAAGTAATTTTTAGCCAATATACCTGAGTAATACAGTACCGCTCGAAACCTGTATTCTGATTGTTTTTGTACTGCACGTTCTGAAGATTAAGGTGTTTTGTATTGTTGGGTGAGCCAATGCTGTGGCTCGTTTCGAGCGGTACAGGCCGGTTCATTTTCCTAACCCCATTTATATCATGCACTGTTAAATAGAGCGGAAAATTAGAAATCGCCTTAAAATCTTTGAAATAATGCACCCAAAAATGCACAGGGGAAAACGAGGGAACATTGGTGCTGATGTATTTCTTCGGTGAGCAAAAAAAAGGCAATTCTTGAGGCCCATTTACACTACTTTGGGTTTTTGGTTCGGCTCGGATGAAAGTGGTATGGGTCCCAAAAATATCGGTTCGCTACCTAATTGTTTATACAAGGCCTCTTTGCCAAATAGCCATTTGCTACTGACTATATACTTACGAACGCATGCGCTTTTCGTCCATCGAAGATGGCGGGGATAAAGACAGTTTCGGAGCCTTATTGCTAATAGCATCAACGTCAACCCTAAAGGTATGAAAAAGTCGTTAGCGCGAAACTTATCTACCTCAATTAAAGGAAACGTGACTGATTGTTCATGAGGTTAGCGACTGTTTTTGCGCTTTCAAGGCTTCATGTATGGTTTCTTTCACTATCGTTAGAAGGTCTCCAACGTCGCTCTCTCTCCAAGCGTTGCGGTTGTCCGCCATCTTGAAGTGTACACTTGGGCGTGTGGCTGCTTGCCAATACGAACGAAGACTAGAATCAAATCGCTTTTGGCCCGGATGATCGTTTACACTACGAATTTTATCCGAGCCGAACCAAATTTTTTTAGTACCCGTGCTCGGACTAACCTATTTGGGTGGGCCAGGCACGGGTAAAACGTTTGGTTCGGCGCGGGTAAAATTTGCTTCCATAGCAAATGTTACGCAGCCCTGGTATTTATTGAACATTGTTGCGCAGCCCTGGTATTTATTGAACATTGTTGCGCAGCCCTGGTTTTTATTGAACATTGTTGCGCAGCCCTGGTTTTTATTGAACATTGTTGCGCAGCCCTGGTATTTATTGAACATTGTTGCGCAGCCCTGGTATTTATTGAACATTGTTGCGCAGCCCTGGTATTTATTGAACATTGTTGCGCAGCCCTGGTATTTATTGAACATTGTTGCGCAGCCCTGGTATTTATTGAACATTGTTGCTTCGGCGAGCAAACTGGGAAACATATCCTTTTAATACCCAATTTGTACAGATGAACAAGACGATAAAGAAACTCGAGAAAGAAAATAAAACATGGAAGTCCCGATGGGAAAACACGAACCGTTCGCTTTTGGACATGCTGGATGAGGTAAAGTATTTTCAAACTTCAGATTCCACGCGTTTCACACTCACGTTAATACATCGCACATTTCACGCTCACGTTAATACAATCGCACATGCTTCTATTTAAAATACCTCTCGATCTCTGAACACTCCTTCTCCTTCTCCTACCCCTCCTCCTCCCCCTCCTCCTCCCCCTCCCCCAGCCTCCTCCTCCTATTTCCTCCCTCCTCCTTCTCCTTTGCCCCTCCTCCTCTGCCCCTCCTCCTCTGCCCCTCCTCCTTCCTCCCTCTTCCTTCCTCCCTCCTCTCTGCCCCTCCTCCTTCCTCCCTCTTCCTTCCTCCCTCCTCTCTGCCCTCCTCTTCCTCCCTCCGTCCTCCCTTTCCTCCCCATCCTCCTGACCGTCCTTCCCCTCCTCCTCCTCCCCATCCTCCTCCTCCTCCTCCCCCTACGCTACCCCATGGCTACCCTTTCGCTGCCCCATGGCTACCCTTTCGCTATGATGAACAGTGTCAGAACTTTAGCGAGGAATCTCCGTAAGCTTTGAAAATACAAAACATTTTTTCTTTACAGGATTTGTGCGTTCTGTAAATCAAGGCAACACTTGAAAGAGTCCTGCACTTTACAGACAGCTTGCTATCCAATCACAACATCTGATATACGCAAGCTTGAACAGTTGCTTGATTGATAGAAACCCATTGCAAAACCGTTTTCTCGCTGGACCCGAATTGTAATTGAGTATTTAACTTTATTTGTAGAGAACAAATATGGACAAAGAGAGGGTTACGTTGAGAGCAAGGAACGATAAACTAGAGAATCTTTGTCGGGCGATGCAAAAGGAGCGACTTGTTAGTAAACAGGTACGTATAGCTGAGTCTAATATCCGTGGACAAATAGCAGTGTACATTTCAATGCCACATAGTGGGTTATTGTGTATATATGTCATACCATTATCAGTTTCACTTTTGGCGAATGGCCCTAGCCCTATATCGTATATGTGTGCTACTCACTTTTGGTATTTTCCTTTAAAGCCCTCAAATGAGATACCGCTGTCGGTAGACACAACAACTTCTGCAACTGAACACAAAGCTATACAATCCCAGCAGATGACTACTGACCATGAACACACACAAGGTGTTCCTACCCCTTCAAATGGGTCTACAGAGTCGCAGCAGACGACAGCTGACCATGAACCAACACAAGGGATTCCTACCCCTTCAAATGGGTCTACAGAGTCCCACCAGACGACAGATGACCATGAACCCACACAAGGGATTGCAACCCCTTCAAATGGGTCTACAGACTCTCAGCAGACGACAGCTGACCATGAACCAACACAAGGGATTCCTACCCGTTCAAATGGGTCTACAGAGTCCCAGCAGACGACAGCTGACCACGAACCCACACAAGGGATTCCAGCCCCTTCAAATGACTCTTCAGAGTCTCGTCGAGGAACTCAAGATCCAGAGAATACTGTTGTAGAATCACAGCAGGAGACTGAACGTTCACAAGCAGAGGCGACGACCTCTGGTAAGGACGTACAAGTCCCTAGTCACAAGGAGAAGGAACTGGACCACGCTGTACTGGAAGAGGAAGAGCTGAGTAAGTTTTCTTTATCTCAGTGTTCCGAGTCTGAAGGAATTGCTGTGGGTGAAACTATTGCTGACCACTTACGTGATCTTAAGTCACGTGACACATCTACGACAGAGGCTCCTGGGTCTGTGGATTCTGTAAACTGTACTAATCTTCCTGCGTGTGAAAGTGGTGACAGTATTAATCCAAATGGCGTTGATATCACACCCGAATAGTTAAACGAACTGAATACGGTTATGGTATCGACCTAGGCGATTTCTGTTACCTTGCTTGTGTTGTCAATCTCCACCTCAGGCAACTCTTCTAATATTCAGAGTTCGGGTTTCCTGTGCCGGTCTGGGAAGAGAGAGCACTAGGACGAGAGGGGAGGAAAACTCGGAACGTGTAGGTTAATTGGAGTAGAGTTGCCTGACGAGCGGAAGAGGCTGTTGTTGTGTGATTGTTGGTTCTGGGACCAATTCAATGAAACTCTTACACGTTAATATTTTAGGCGTAAAACCAATGACCAGACATGTACAAGTATTATTGAATCAGTGGCCCCTGACAAGACGAGCGAATGTTGTTGTATCGCCCGGAGATCAAACGACCGGCCTTCTGTTATAGAAACATTTTGATATCCATGATGGAAAGGGTTAGCCCTGTTTTTTTTTATCTATTTCGGACGGACCAAACATTACTCCGACAACAGTGTTTATACTAAAACTAGGAAGCAAATATAGCCTTTGAATAGGCTTATAAGGGGGAGAGGGGAGGGGGGAGGGGGAAAAAGAGGAGAGGGGCCTCCCTTCCCCTCTCTCCAGAGCCTCTGTCCTCCTATTCTCTCCCCCTCCCCCCCCCCCCCCCCCCCCCTTGAGGGCCTGTTCGCAGTCTAAATGAAATAATACGAGAGTCGGTCGCTTTGTCAGGGCATAAAGGGTTAAACGTCGAAATGAACTGGTCAATAATTTGAAATGGTTAAAAGTTTAGAATTCTAAGTTGTTAAAACTAGAACAAGTACGAGAAGGTACAAACAGCGCGCCGTAAGATGACTCTTAAATAACGGAGAAAGGACTACTGTACTATTTAGGGACCTGATGCAACCAGGACGGCGACGGATGTGACGACGGGACGTAGAAAAGTGGTTTCTCCCGAAATTTGGTATTTACTCTTTACTTTTTTTGGCAAAAAATATGATGGCATAGAGTTCCATTTACGTCGAAAAACGGTGTGTTAATTACTTACGTTCGCGTTCTCCTTTGAACGTAAGATTTGGAGTTTTCACGTTGTGATTTTGCAGAGAACAGTCCTAGATATGGGTCCCTAGCAACTAAGCAACGGGAGAGGATGGATAACCACCAAACCCCCGTCTCCCTTCCCCTCGGGAGTTTTATTGTACAGTATCTAAATAAGTGTTGTCAAGAAGTATATATGTATTGTTCAGGAACGCAGGAATATCTTGCTTCTAGCTTGGCATAAGATTTTCTATACCAGATGTATATTGCGAATTTAGTAGCGAAATAAAAAAATACGTGTTTTATTTCCATTGTTTATATTCATTAGTGTAAATTGTAGGGTTAGTGGGCTGAGTTTCATATCGAGGTTGGGAATAACATTTATGTGTACAATAAACCGTGCGAAATGCGCACTGGAGTAAAGATGCACATATGCCGTCACGTTTTGGACAAAATCACTTTTTTTTCCTCGCTAATTGTACGAAACTCTTTTTGCTATTAGTCTGTCCACTTATTGATGTACATATGTTTATTTGTTCTCGTCACGTTTTGACGCTATTTGTTCATCTATAATAGGATCATTTCAATGGGCCTGAAACCTTTTTCTCGACATGTAAACTGTAATTTGAACGTTCTGTTAAACTGCAAGTCTCTGAACAAGGGCACCCAACGAGTACTTTTTGAAATTCGTTTGAAACCAGTTGTCTGCAGCTTATCTAGCCATTTTAAGGCGCCTACTATGTCTTGACGTATTCTATTAGCTGTTCGGATTTTCTAGGTGGAAATCGCGTCAACCGAAAATAGTATGGCAAAATATTCCCGGCCTACGAATTTGTTAGTAGTCTAGAACAGAAACAAGAATTTTCTAGCCCAAGTAACTTCATGTTGCAAAGTTTTGTGGAGGTACGAATTTTTTAGGGAATCCTTTTTGCCTTTAGGCAATTCTTAGGGAATGAAAATGCGTTGTTCTGACTCTATTGACCAGACGAATTGGGACGCACGAATATTTTAGGGGAAACCTTTTAGTCTCCCTTTTCTTCTATAATTTTCTAGGGATTGAACAAAAAATTCTAGCCAGTATTTCAGAAAACAATTTTCTAGGGAATTTTTTTCAAATCCGAACGTTTTAGGCTAACTTACTCTCCCGAAAAGCTTTTTAACCGAAAGCTTCGTTGGGTGCCCTTGTCTGAATTAAGATAGATAAATTAGAAAACCTGAAGAATATTGATGTGCTAATGAAAATAGTTATTTTAGTATAGGGTCGTCATGAACAAAATTTTATCGAAACAGTGGAACGCGTGTAACCTGAGCTGACCAGAAATACTTTACACACCTTGGCTATAGTGCTAGTTAAATCTAAAGCACACCATGGAGCGAGAAATCTTAACTCCATTCTGGACAAAAATCCAGGCAACAGTATGAGGAATTGACTCTTCAAGGTTCATTCACCTTCTTTCAAAAATATAACCGAACCACGAAGAATTGAACCTCAAAAGACTTGAAATGATTCTGAACAACTATTATTTCACAACCATAATACTATTTTATTGAAGCTTCTCGTGAAACTGAACCAACTTGTACATCATGTGATCTGCCAGTTCCCACCTTTTTATTAACACAGTTGGCTCGTCCTCAACACGACAGCCAATCAGAGAGAAGACAACTTCAAATGAAGAAGGTACGAGGCTGATTTCGACTCTTGAAGACGATATGTTTAGTGTTGATGCAAAAAAAACATTGAACAACAACAATTTACAAAAAATTATTCTCGCTAGAACACAGAAACAAAGGAGGGTTCACCAAACGAAGGGTTTTTCTAGTAAGTATACAATGTGAAAGTAATAATTTGGACTATATTAAGGGCCGTTAAATTCAAATAATTTGTAATTACACTGTTTTGATACTCTGTTATTAATATTACAGCGTTGATCAATCAAGCAAGATTTCATTTCGTAATGAAAACTTGAACAGTGAACAAGATGATTTGAGGCAACGAAAACTCTATTGTTACCGAGTAAATTGAATTCACAAACGAACAAAATATTCATCTTAAATACTTGGGTTTGGTAGAATAGTACATGCAAATTTACAAACAGATTACCCAAATTTGACATTATTTGTCATTGGATGACAATGTCATTCTAGGCATTTAATAAGTTCTGGATTCAGCTGGCTTCGTTTAAAGAAGTTCATTTAAAGTCTCGAATTGGACATTTAACTTCAGCAGCTGAAATTGCTGATATAAAAATAACTAAATTATACTTAGAAAATAGTTATTCCGTAATCTCACGGCAAATTCATTTTTAATTGGAATTCCTCCGATCCATTTTATGTTCATGAAAAACCTATAAACTTGACATTCGTTTAATTTAAATAAAGATTCACAGGAAGCTAATTTGAAAGTCTGCCACCTGACAGAAAATGTGAAGGTTTAAATCATTAATATGCAGTTTGCCGTTCCTCTTTCTAGTGTCGATAATATTTGCATCCGAAATTAAAATGTCTTAGCAAGTCACTTACTTTTGCAATTTCAACGATTTTTTTTCTACGAACGACTATGCCTCTTGTACGCAAATAATTTGTTGCCAAATAAGGAGAACTCGATAGACGAATCTTTGAATCTTGAATTGAGTTGAACTCGAGGCGAAGAGGACGGCAAATATTCCGTAAAAAGTTGAAATAGAAACTTGTAAACACTTAATCAGATGTGCACCCTTTTTAAACCTAATTTCGAAAATACCTGTCAAAAAGCCCATTGAATAAGAAAATTTGAAAAATTAGTAAAGTAAGAAATTACTTTATTCAAAGTATAAACCTTGGGTTACGCTGATATTTGGTCTCTTACTCTCTCCCTCCCCCACGTGACATGAGTTAACTCGCAAATAGCCCGTCCCCTATTGGGTGTTCAGTGTCAATCAACCTAGATTGGACACAATTAAAAATTAACATACTTTTATGATGTTATTCGACATTTGGAGTCTTGATAATTTGACACAGATGCACTGAAAGAATTTGAACCCCTTCCATGGATGGAAATTTCTTTGAAATTATTTGGAAAATATTTTAAACAAGACATTTTATTAGTTTTGCCCAATTCCAGCGGGTAGGAATTATTTGCATAAGCTAATATCACAGTTCGGCCATCTTGGATAAAACAATGGTTTTGGTCGGCCCGGTAGCCTCGCACTGGTGGGTTTCAGAACGAGTTTACCGGACGAAAACAAAGGTTTTTATTTTCCTGGGACTCACCATGGGATTCATTTTCTTCTTCAAATTAGGCAAGCTATACTTCGCAAGAGTACGCCTCTTTGTCAGCATTGGGAGCTAAAGATCGTAGACATCTTAGTGAATCAAAAGCTATTTGATGCTGCTGGTTACTGGTAAAAACGCAGAAGATGTTTTGAACTGAATTGCGATAACGATGTCGCCGAATTACCAAAATGTAAGCATCAAAACAGATCACAGGGAACCAATAACAAGTTCGTGAAAAAGTTGATGGAAGATACAGCAAAGTCTCCGCAATCATGATCAACCAAACGTCGAATAATTCAGTACCTCGAAACACTGGGATATTGCCGGCACGGGCATCTTCAGGATCAGATACTATCTTCATGCTGATGTCCGTGATGACGCTAAGTATTTTTGGCAACAGCCTGGTAATCGTAGCCTTCCGTCGATTTCGACGTCTGCGTACAGTCACAAACTATTTCCTGGTTTCCTTATCTGTTGCAGACCTTCTCCTCGCTGCGCTCTCGATGCCTTGTTGGATGGTCATTCGGCTGTCGGAAGTTTCCGAAGTTCCTCGTAGCCGACTCGAGTACATGATTCCTTACTACATTTGGCAGTACGTGGATATCGTGTGCAGTACGGCTTCGATCACAAACCTCTGTGTAATTTGCCTTGATAGGCACCTCGCAATAAGTTCTCCTCTGACGTATTACTCAAAAATGACGTCGCGCCGTGCCGTAATGGCCATCGCGTGCGGGTGGATCTATGCAGCTGTCTGTGCGGGGCTTTCTTTCGTAAGCATCAACAACAACCTTCAACCAACTGCAGGGAAGGTATACGCAGTTTTTATCTCTTTAGCAGCGTTCTTTTTTCCTCTTTCAATAATCCTAACCTTCTATGGAAGAATCTTCAACATTGCGCTGAAACAAGCACGCAGTTTGGCCATAGAAGACACCCTAGTATATGGCGCGGAGAAAGAGCGTAGATCACTTCTACAAAGAGAACTCAAGGTCACCAAAACTATAGCTATAGTCATTGGAGCGTTTGTTATTTGCTGGGCGCCGTTTTTTACCATTCTAATGACATTCGCAGCATGCGGGTCTTCTTGCGTGAGTGACAGCCTTTGGATCGCTGTCAGTAAGTGGATGCAGTACTTCAGCACAACAATCAACCCTTTGATATATACTCTATGCACGCGCACATTTAGACAGGCCTTCAAGGAAATGCTCAGATGCCGCTCTAATTGTTTAAGCTTCTCTAATGGACCTAGCTTTCCCAAGAGTCCGATTCAAAACGTATCGACAGGACCGATGCATGGTAGCGTTTGGGAATGATTAGCCTGCGAAGCGGCGTAAAGGGCGAAGAAGAGGGGAAGAAGGGAAGGAGGAGAGAGGAAGGAGGAGGCGCTTCCTTCTTCTCCCCTTCTTCTCCCCTTCTTCTCCCCTTCTTCTCCCCTTCTTCTCCCCTTCTTCTTCGCCCTTTACGCCGCTTTACAGGCTAGGGAATGATCGTCCGTTAAATACCAGGAAAACATACAAGTTTTAAAGAGACACTGTCGACCGTTGAACCTTCAAGCCCTGAGATAGAAGCGAAATACCATGTGAATGTTCTGATATGCTTTTCAAACGTTTTCGATAGAGGATGGCAAAGACTAAAGTGGATTACAAAAGCTATATAGAAACTTAATTTCAAGTGTCACACTTGCATATTTTGACGAGTTACGTACATTGGTATGGTTGTAGACTATTTAGTTAGCTTGAAAATAGTTCTAATTATTCATTCTTCTACAAAGTTTTCTCCCCTGGGTCCGGTTGTTCGAAGCAAGGGTTAGCGCTACGCCGGGATTAAATCACTAACCTGGTGTTAAACTGTACAGATTACAATTACAGGTTTAGCGCTACCCCGGGATTAAATCACTAACCTGGTGTTAAACTGTACAGATTACAATTACAGGTTTAGCGCTACCCCGGGATTAAATCACTAACCTGGTGTTAAACTGTACAGATTACAATTACAGGTTTATCCTAGAGGAAAAGTTACCTTGCTTCGAACAACCGGGCCCTGAAGGTTATGTATCAAAAATGGGCCATCCCTTCATGTAGGACGACACGAATTGCTACCAAATTGTATTCTATTGTATTGTATTGTGTTGCGTTCTATTGTTGTATTGAATTGTATTGTGTTGTATTCTATTGTATTTTTGGTAAACATTCGTGTCGTCCTACATAAAGGGATTGCCCAAAAATGTATGGAAAGCGACCGCTTTTAGTCATGATGCAACATTTTCCATTGCAAGTCTTTTGAAAATTTATTTTTGCTAGCTTCCGTCGTTTAAAAATCATCTATTGAGAATTAAATTCATTTATATATTTGGCGTGAATGAAGTATGAAGTATTACAAAACTTCCCAAGAGACTTTACATATAGTTACAATTGCTGGTTTGCAATCAACTAAACCCCATGCAGAGATTCAGATAACAAAGACGTAGCGGCCATGTTGGTGGACATAATTAACAAAATAAGTAATACGTTTCCCTAAGATAACGTTGTTCTTTTCTGTCATACTGTTACTTCGATTCAACGTAATTGTCTATCTTATACCATACAAATTAAGTCTAATTCGTATTCAGTTCGTATATTTAATTACCAGGAGCGTCCATATCTCTTATACAGTTGTCACGCCGTTTTTACAAGTTGGGCTATTTTTAGATTATTTTCTCCGCCAATCGTGGGTTGCACCAGTGGCGGAACAAAAGATGCCTCATTAGCTACTTTTGTTATACCAACAACATTAATGCTACACTCTTGTGATTTTATTCCCTTAGGAATGGGAGCAACCCAAAAATAGCGGGAAACCGTTAAGAATAACCTAACTTGTGAAAACGCTGACGCTCCTGGTTATGTATGGGCTCTTGATTTAACGTAGTATTAATTAGTTATTAATGGTTGGGTTTTCGTTCTTATTTTGAGAGTTTGGCTGGGTGTGATAGCCTTGTTGGGGACTTACGTATCCTGTTGTTTTCTCACCTGTCTTTTGGCGAATCTTGAAATAAATAAATAAATAAAAAGATTAAGCTAACGAGGACTCGACCAACTTGGCGGCGATGACGTCACATGAAAACGAGCAAATGTAGCAGTGATAGGTGATTATTTTTATTTCCTATATAAACTATTAATGACTGCTTTTTACAACATTTCATATTCAATACCATATGCATATACATTGTTTTCTTATTGTATATACATTATTATATACGATATACATTCATAGGATTTACTTCTACCATTTACATATTACATATGTGTTGGTAGCCTATTGTAAGGGAAGTTCATTCCTGTTTCCGGCATTTCCTCAGTTTCTTGTTTGTTAATGTACTTGTAAAGCTGTGCATGATAATGATGCCTATCCACTCCAATCACAGCACTAGTCCCGTAGCATCCCGTAGCATCGCGCTTCTTGTTTCACGAGTGTGGGAAGGCAGGAGAGAATTGAAGATCACAAGGAAATGACAATTCGACACCCTGAGAGAACATTCACAAACTGCTTGTAAAGATTTTAGTCCAGAGCCAAAATAAACAACATGGAGCCCAACATAAAAAGAACTGTTGGAGTCCTTCAGTAAGCCGTATGTTGCCGTAGAGTGTTCATTAGAGCAGATTTCGTATGAGTGGGACAAACTACAGCACGGTTACCGCACGACATGCCGTGACGTTGAAATGGTTTCCCATTGTTTTTGCCCTGCTGATCCAATCAAATTACAGAAATACGGCACAGCGCGGTTACGGCAAGGCTACTATAGTTTATCCCACTCATACGAAATCTGCTCAACAGCCTCTGGCGACGTGCTTACGGCATGATCCCTGCTTGCTGTCACTCAAACAAAGGGCGTGGTCCATCACGTGGAAAATATAGTTTTGCTCGACGACTCCTCGGAAAAGGTAGGCCCCAGGCCCATCCGCGTATATAGCTGAGGAAGCAAGGATAGTTGAATAAATACAGCTGGACTCCTTTTTAAACAAATAGCGGATTTGGCTAGTTTGCTTTTCAATATTTTACATGTAACTGAGTAGGACCTTAAATTAACTTCGTCACGACAAGAGGTCTTGTTATCAGTGCATTCCGGGCCGGACACAGTCGTTAATTTGAACGATTTTCATTTGAACTGACGAACTTCGTGTACATGTGGGATGGTTAAAATCAAACCAAATATGCAAAAATCACTGGCAAACTGTGTATTGACGTAGTCTTCAACGAATATGTTACGTGTCATTCAATCGAGCGTTTAGGGAGGAGCCTTTAAAACGTTTTGTAGCCAATTAACAGCCACCAATTGAACATTGACTCCATACATGTACAACACCATGACATAGCCCCTTTAACTGTTTGTAGCCAATTAACAGCCACCAATCAAACATTGACTCCATACATGTACAACACCATGACATAGCCCCTTTAACTGTTTGTAGCCAATTAACAGCCACCAATCGAACATTGACTCCACGCATGCGCAGCACGATAACATAGCCCCCTTTAAAAAGTAGTGGTATTAGGAGACTTACTGTCTTCTTTCTCCTTGTGAATGAAACTTATTTCTGACTTAGTCAAAATGTGGTAAAATCACATCTATAATATGGATGTTTATAAAAGGCCACTTATCCCTGCATGTCAGCAATGTTTTGTACATTAGCATATTGGAAATAGAGACCTTTATAACTATCAAGAAATATTTTACTATTTACTTATTGTACAATCGATATTAACGATTAAAATTTACCTTAGTCTAATATAGACACTTACGTTTGATAACATAATGGCGCCTTATAATGCAATGCAATGCTAAACCTAAAATACAATCAACTACGGCAAGAGACCATCACCCAGATGACGGTCTCTTGGCTACGGTTATTAAAACACTGGATATATAGCTGTAAGTTCTTTCCTTTTACGGGAAAACAAAGTAAAGGAATCTAAATCTATACATCGCAGTCATATTAGGTAAAGAAAAACGAATACATATCACCAGAGAGAGCATGCTAGACTTAACAATAGTAGCTGAAGCTCCAGTTTTCGCCAAGTTATCAGGCTATTGAAAAAAAGGAAGGGCACACGGAAGAGAGGCTTATGAGGCGTCACTGGCTTCACGTCATACAAACCACTGTAAGTTTAATCGATTTCCATTCCCAATATAATATGTTAACATTAAGGGTGTGTCGGATTGTCGTTTTCCGTTTAAGAATACACAGAATGATCACTACAAATCGCTTATTTCGGGATCGGATTTTTCAGCCACTGGAATAATAAATGAATATCAAATGTTGCCCGAGTCAGTGATTTGCAGAGACTATTCCATTTATTCTTATTCTGGAATACGGTCAATCAAACGCGCCCTAAATAGCTTTTTAAAAGTTCAAAGAAGCGTTAAGACGAACTAAACTAGTTCCCAGTACTCACCGACATCCTCCCCGCCATGAGTCTCGCTCTCTAAGAAAACAAGAGCCTGCGATCTGAAATTTCGGTCAGCGGTATTTACGCCAGTGAGGTCCTCCCTTTTACCGTTTCTGGCAGCACCTGGTCCATTAGCATAGCTCAGAGTCATGTACGGCATGCCATCACCCGTACTGACTGACATTTGGCCGTCAGTTTCCTTAACGACGCCGAAGATGGGATTTCCACGTCTTGGGTAGCCCGCGATAGTGAGCGTGTGACTGTGGTCAGCGGTGACTATTATTAATGTATCCCCTTGAAATAAAAGTGTAACAGCATTTACGTCATTTATGATCAGCAAGAATACAATCGATAAGTTATCGGCGATTTGTTTGATCGTGAAGGAAAATATTCACAAATACCAGGGAGAAGGTGTAGAAGTTCAAACTACAACCATGGGCGTAGCTGCCTTTAATTTGTAAGCCCGGGCTTACAAACTTTACACCTGTTCATTAGTCTGTTCTTGATTCCCTTACCCTCACTAAACTCGCGAAGTTTGGAACGGGCTTACAAACCAAAAATGGCTAGCTACGCCTCTGACAACAATAGAACTTTCAATAACCCATATTGCCGCTGGTATTTATCAATATTTAAGTAATAGATATGGAAAGAGTAGCCGTGCTTTATCGGATTTACAAACTCGAGCTTGCAAATAAAGCGGCAAGGACACGACTTATCAAATGTTACATGTCCAGAGTTATGTTTTCAGTTATTTTGGCGATACGATACGAAGCAAAAGTTAATGTAAATCAGGAGAAATCTGTATCAGATTTACAGATCACTTATCGCTGTGATTTCCTTTGTTTTTGCTTCATGAATTATTAATGAGTTTGATAACATCAGAATGAGACTAACGTTGAGTAAATGCGTCTGTAGTCATCGCATCCAGCGGTAATTATTGAATTCGAAACTGGACTATTCATCACGATCACGTCAACATTGATGATAGCCTATCGCCAATCAGAAAACGGTACATTTTGATTTTGTTGTAAGGATTGAATATGTATTCCGTGTTATCTCATAAGTAGAATCATGCCGAATCTTCAGTCGCGATCAGCTGGCATGAGCGAGAGGCGGACTCTGAGGAAAGTAACGAGTGTTTTGGATCACTCCTATCAAACGCTCAACTGAAATATTTGCAAATTCATTAGAACTAGACAAAAAAAACGAGAATAGTACAATGAAATACTAGATCATACCTCTACTGGTCATACTGGTTGCCTTGGTTACAGCGTTTGCCATGGCAACAGTGTCTGTCAGAGCGCGAACTACTTGCTCTTTGTGATGTGCGCGATCAATGAGACCTCCTGCATGTAAAGACAAAATGGATTGCGTATATGTATGCTTAGAAAAGTTACGGTAATGACTTCAGCACGGTTACTTTACGGCATGCCGCCGTGTCACTGAAATGGTATCCCAATTGTTTTTGTCCTTCTGATCCAATAAAATTCAGAGTTGGGGTACGGCACGGTTAGTGTATGGTACGGCTAGATCATTCGATTGCCGTCTTTCCTCCACACTCATACGAACTCTGCTATACCAGTTTACACAATAAAAAAGTATGACGCGTGCTCTGATTGGTGTATAGCCATTTGATGTTAGAGTACAGAGGCACAGATGACGTCACAACACGTGTTCTGATTGGTCTATAGCCATATGATGCCGGTTAGAGTACAGAGGCACAGATGACGTCACAACACGTGTTCTGATTGGTCTATAGCCATATGATGCCGGTTAGAGTACAGAGGCACAGATGACTTCACGTTATGCACGAAACCATTGTATCCTCTTCGCTAATTATTGTATAATCTCATTTTGTTGTGGGTCTGTCCTCCGGTATAGATGCACAGATGACGTCAAAACGTGAAGAGAACATTAGTTACTCGACTGCATCTTGTGGCGCACTTCTTCGTTCTGTGCACCTGTGCAGCAAAATGACATCTATCGTTCAATACGGCAATACGGCATTTAGCCGTGACGTGATCAATGCATTAAGCAGCCAGTTTCTTGAGCTTTTAAATCGTATCATGCTTTCTTTCCAAATATGGCAATTGTTCTTAAACTTGCCGAAAAGGAACCTTGCTCCTTAGTATAGTTTTTCTGCACAAATAACAATAATTATTATACCTTTATTTTGTGACGGTGGTACAAATTCAGCTGGGATGCTTTACAAGTAGCCGTGAGATAAATTTAAATAATAAAAACTACCTCAGCTAAAATCTAAGTTGATACTAATTCTATTATTAATTGATAAATAACGTAGAAAGCATACAATAAGGTAAACTACTTTAAGAAATAATAATGATCAATAATCATATTAATAAAAAGATACACCGAAAACAGTTGTTTAAGGAACAGATATGTCAAGTTAAGGAACAGATATATAGTAAAGGCCTACCTTCAACGAATAAAAAATATCCCTTGGGGTTCTTGCTGAGTATTTGAATGGCCTTCTGGGTCATTTCAGCAAGAGAAGGCTCGCCTGCCTTATCTCTGTCAATATCATACTGCATTTCGCTGTATTCGAACAAACCTAAAGTTAAACAGATCAGACCTCGGTTGTTTAAAGGAATTAAAGAGAGAATAATGCAATCCACTGAGTAAATAATCCCAATGTATAGACCCTATGTATAAGTCCTGGTAACTAGCATGTCAACGAGGCCGGTAGGTCCTCTGGAATGTTGAAATTGAAGCGCCCGGGGAGATTGTGAAATACACTGAACGAATGTTCAGTGAAACAATGCCGTTAATTTGCTATGCGCCTGGCTGATTGTACTATAAACAATCATATTCAACACGTTTCACACCTCCTGCTAGTACCGTATTTACTCGTTTATTAATTTTTTAGCGTTTCCGATGCGGCGTTTATTCAAGGGCGGAGTTTATTCGAAGGCGGCGTTTATTTCAAAATCATATTTCTTAAATCACTGTCAACAATTACGGTAAATCACTTGTAAATATTACCAGGAGCCCATTACTAGGAGCGTGCATCTCCCAGATTAGGTCTGTCCAGCAGCAGAACAGATGATGTAGCTATTTTTAGCTTTGTGTTTCCCGCGAGAAGAAACCAATCAGGATGCACTGAAAAAATGTAATTAACACGGTTCAAACTGCTGAAAATACTAAAGCGCAAGAGAACAAAATACAACGTAATCGCATACCAGAACTTCGCGACTATAAATAGCCACAACGTCTACTGTGCTGTGGGCGCTACCCATCAACGATATGTACGCGTCCTGTTATGGGCTCCTGGGTGAATTGAAGAAGTATCTATAAATATCACATCGTCTACTGTGGTCAAGTGGGCGCTACGCCATCACGTAGGTACGCTCCTGGTAATAGGGGCTCCTGGTGATATATACTATAAATAGCCACATCGTCTACTGTGCTGTGGGCGCTACCCATCACATAGGTACGCTCCTGGTAATGAGCTCCTGTTCTTATGTAAAACAGAAACATGGTTAAAGTTCCAATGTCTCGCTTTTTTGGTAAGATATAATCG